>OY288280.1:16408870-16863870 GCA_958450335.1 Hibiscus tridactylites | reverse complement strand
TTGAGTATTTTTTTTTTAAAAAAATACATGATCAGGTACTCAACCCGCATTTTTTCTGGGTACTTAGATCGAGTCTGGGCTAAGAAATTTTCTAATCGAGTACCCAACCCGATACTTTTAACATATATAATTTTAAATTATATTTTTATTTTAAGTTTTTAGTATTTTTATCTTAAAAATAAATTTAAATCTCTAACTTTTTTTCAAATCAAAATTTTATTAGAAACATGGTATATCCATACAATTCCAAATAAGTCGAGCATCAAAAACAGTGCGATACTTGAAACAAGAAATAAAAATGCAGTAATAAAACAAAATCTCAAACTGGTAAATCACCCCACAGAAAAACAACCTCACCAATCACCATCACGATATATCGCCTAGATGTCCGGTAGATTTAACACCGGAATGCACACTGCTGCAACCCGATAGACTAATGCAGACAGATTTATTAGAGTGTACTTTTGACCTTTAAATTTTTGCGGTGATTTTTATTAAATTTTTATTATTTAAAAAATAAAAAATGAATCAGATACTCTATTATCCGATTTTGAAGGTATCCAAATTTTACAAGTACTCGGCTAATGATAAGTAGTAAACACAAATTCAAATACTCGATATTTCGAGTACCCAAATTTAAACACCCCTACCTGACGTGATGAAGTGCAGGAAAAGTGTTGTTGATGTGAGGCTTATGCCTTTAAAAAATTTATTATGAGTTATTTTTATCACATCAATTGTGGTCTCAATTAAAAATTTATATCTTATCATTATTTTACGGGTGAATTGAATAATTACAATCACATTTTGCAGCTTATATTTTAGAAGTAATAATTCAAAAGTTTTTAATCTAAATGGATTGATGACATAGAAAAAATAATAAAGTAAATAATTTTTTCGATTAAAATCACGAGTGACGAGAAAAGGAGGGTCTATAAAATATTTTCCATTTAAAATGCACTTGATGAGAAATGCATCACTATACTCATTGCGTTGAAGCGGTAACATCTGATGATGAAGGTAGTCATATCTCTAAAAAATTTAAATTTTTTTAATATTTATTACCATGTTTAAAATATTTCAGATTTTAAATAAAGTATATTCCTAATTTGTATTATATTAATTTGGGATATTTTTTAGATGAATTTTGCTCTTTGTATTTTAACTAATCAAAAAATATCAAGATTTTTCCTGTACAAATAAACTATGGCGTGTGCAGCTCAATCAAAAACTATACAAGTAAATTCTAAGAAGAACAAATGCTATAATGCCTCAATTGTTGACTATGTTTAACTTTACCTCTAAGTTTTAACTTAACAATCTCCCTAACGTGTCTAATTACCAGATCAATAGAGCCCTCAAGATCATTGCTGGGAGTGTTTTACTCTTCAAGGAACAGCACGCCCAGTTCAACTTCTGGTCGCATTCAAATACTGTTCGTCGAACCTGACAAGCGTGCAAAGTAGCTTCTCAAACTATCCTAAAAAAAATTACAGTGAAAGAAGAGGTGGTCTCTAATTTTTTGTTCTCTCTTAAATAATGGACACAATGGGTCAACATTCAATCCAAAAGCCAAAAGCCTACTTTTTGAGATTTATTTTTAAATAATTATAATAATGTTTTAATTTTTGAATATAAATATGAGTATTTTATTTTTAATATTATTTTCCAGTATTTATTGAAATATTTATTTATCCAAATATGTAATTAATTTCAATCACCAAAGTTTAACATAAATATTGGTATTTTTTTCAATAATGTAAAACTATATAGCTTGACTCAACAATTAAATATTGTCTTTTAAGTCTTAGATCTCAAGTTCATAGTTTGATGATCAATGCTGTAGTTAGCATTTTTTGTTAGTTCAGAAAACTTTCATAAAAAATGTTACTTTTCTAAAGAATTATAGTTAAAAATGCTTCAAGGACCAAAATAATTTTTTAAGGCTTAAAAGTTAAAAAACTTTGGAATTTTTGAAAAAAAAATTAATTAAGTCTTTAAATTTTTTTGCACCCAATTAAGTCCTTAATCCAATAAATTTAATCAATTAAACTCTTCAATCAATAAATTGAATCAATTACGCCTTTTGAATATTAAATCTTGACATTTTTTAAATCTGTTGGTAGTACATCATTTCACAGTGTTTTCATTCGACATTTTTAAAAAAATATTTATTTTAATTGAAAATTTCTTTAAAAGTTTTTTTTTATAAAAAATTATTAAAATTTAATAGTCAAAATTAGTCAAAAAAGTTTAATTGAATTAATTTCATGCTTCGGAAAAAAAAGCTCACGAGCTTTATTGATTTTTTTAAAGTTCAATGCTTCTTGCACACTTAAGCGTTTTTGTAACACCCCAAAATTCCCCCAATTCGGAAAATTTAAAATTTGAAATTCGTAGTTCAAAAACCCTAATATTTAGGAATTTAATTTTTGAAACCCTAAATTTGATTAAGGGATTAAATTGAACAGAATCAGAACTTAATGGCTTAATTTAGGAATTTTGGGGTTATTTTTGTAAAGTTGGTAAAGTTTTAGTGTTGTTTTGCAAACCCTAATTAACCTTAGTGGCTCCTAGTGTAATTTACCCATTTAAAAGGGTATTTAAGCTCCCATTTCCGCAGAGAGGAGTCTTTTTGCAATTCCTTTTGTTACCAGCCGCTCTCTCCTTCCTCTATCTTTCTTTCGTGTAAACAATCAAAACCCTCACCCTTGCTTTTTCGGATCAAGCTCCGGTGAGCACCTAATCGATATCCGTTTTGCGTGTTACCACCACCGTTCGACTTCCCTTCTCTTCGCGAACCAACCCCATACCTTCCCTTTTCCGTTCGAACTCTGGCAAGCCTTTCTTGTTATCCGTTCGTCGATCGGAGACCATCGGTGTGCTCGTCCTCCCTTCGCGACCAAAACCCACCCAACCATCATCTTCCGTCACCTTCTGTTTCATAAGAATTGCACGAAAACCTTTCGGTTTCTTTGCGACGCCGTCGGTCTGCTTCTCTTTTTCAGAGCAGGAGTTGGTAAGTCGTCGTTAGCTTCCTTTTTCGTTTGTGCTTATGGGTTTTGTGTGCATGGTTTGTTGTTGATTCTTCACTTGTTTCTGGCCGGTAATGAGCATCAGAGTTTGTGCTTTGAGTTGCCGGTGAGCCGCTGCTGTCGTTATTCGTTCATCAGTCGCCGTCGGTGTTAAGCCATCGGAAGTCTTTTCTGCCGTCGCGATGTCGAACTGTCGTGTGGTCAGCCGCCGTTGTCGTGTGTTGGTTGTCGTGTTTAGGCCTGCCGCCGCCGCCGGGTTGTGTTGCGCCGTCAAAGGGGGTTCTGGAAACCCTAGATGCATGATCTGTTGAGAAGAGTTAAGGGTGTTGGGCTTTGGGTTGTTCTGATGGGTTGTATGAGGGTAAGGTTGGGCCAACAGTTTTGCCCAAGCCTTGTGAGAACAAATCAGAAGTGGGCTTTGTGTGCTTGGTTGGACCCAAAACCATGAGAGCCAACCGGTGTTGAGCCAGATCTGTGTAAATTGGAACAATTGAGTGAACCGTCTAATATGAACTAAACCGGACCCTTAACCAGTGAACCAATTATGAACTGAACCGGACCGGACTTTAACTCTTTGACTCGTTTGACTTTTGAACCTTGACTGTAAACCGGATCTAACTTTTGTTTAAGTTTGACCCTTTGACCTATGGACAGTTGACTGAACCCTTGGACAAGTTTTGACCAGTTTGACCGTTTGACCAGAATTGACCTTTGACTTGTTTGATCGTAGTTGACTTTGACCAGAGTTGACCAAGAGTTGATTTTTTCGGGAAACGTTCATCTTGACCTTTTTCGACGTTCTGAGTCCGTATCTGCTGCCTGTTTTGTCAAATTTAAATCTGAAAGCTCCGTTCTGCTAATCTCAGTTAGTTATTCATAAAATTTGATAAGTTGTGAATTTCAGAATCTGATTTGGAATATTCTCGTGTTCAGGTGCCGACTTTGGGACCGCTGGGTTACCTTCAGTTGTTCAGACCGATCGTGCACGTTTTTCGAGATCTTTACGTGAGTATATCTTCAGTTTATTTCTTAATGTTTTAGTCGGTGGTTTAGTGTTAGTAATAAATACTAATATAGTATTCATACCTTCGTAGGTCCTGATTCAGCTAGATCTGAGCGTAAGACGCGCTTTTCTCAACATTAGAGATTCTGTTGCTTAAAGGTGTGTCTCTTCTTGATTTATAAACTTGTGTTTCTTTCTGTGCTTTAAGTTTTATGTGCTTTTCTGGTATTAATATAAGTAAATGTTTTGTACATTTTGTGTGCATACTCTGTTGTGATTGGGTGAATATTTCAGACATCATGCATAACATGTCATACTGTGATTAAGTGAAATATCAGATTTTTGGAAACGTAAAACATCAGATTTAAAGTATTGTGCAACTTGAATTTTCAAGTTTCGGATGAGACTCAGATTTTAAAATCTGCATCATATCATTGTGGGTATATGGTTTGGAATTTGTTCGGGGAAGTTCAGTGGTTTCAACCTTTGGGCTGAATTCCGCTTCAGATTAGTGGTTTCAACCTTCGGGTAGAATTCCGCTTCGGATCAGTGGTTCCACCCTTCGGGCTGAGTTCCACTTCGGATGGTGATGATGGAGAAAGTAGGTTCTGGGGAACCTTACTTTTCGGTGTATCGGAGATGGGTACTATGATTCATGTGCATCAGACATCATATCATCATGATTCAGTTTTGTTGTGTTTTCAAAAAAGTTTTTATCAAAAAATAAAATACTGTTTTGTTTTGTTTTGTTTTCGGTTGCACTTTAGAGACACACTAAGCTCTTTAGCTTACACCCCTTAGTTTTTACTTTTCAGATATCTCAGACTTTTTAGGCGATCGGTACTTGGAGCATCTCTTGTTTATTCAGATAAATTATTATTCAGTACGAACTTTTCTGTTACCTCAGAATTATTATTTTAATATATTTTGGGATATTTGTGTAATATGGACATTGGAACTGTTTTTAATTTGGGTTTTATTAAATGTATGCATCTATGAAGTTACTTTCGGATTTTTAATTAATTATCGAAACATCGTTCAGAAGATTGAGTTTTATTTTAATCGAAATATCTGTTGAGTTTTACTTATTTAATCGATTCTTTTGAATTACAAAATATTTTAACCTAAATTTTTTTTGAGGGACAAGTTTCCAATCGATATTTCCTAGATTTTACCCATTTCTTTAGGGTCGAGTGTAGGGGGTTACATTTAGTGGTATCAGAGCCTAAGTTCAACCCTCGGACTGTGAGGCTCACAAAAGTTGTTTTTAAAAATGTTTTCGACCTCTGCATGCATTTAAAATATTTTGGGACGGATGAGAATTTCAAAAAAAAATGATGGTATTATGTGATTTTGACTTCAATGTTTTCAATGTGTTTTAAATCTGAGTCTCCAGTATCGATTTTGACTCTAGGTTATTAGCTTCTGGTATATAGTTCATTATTCCACCGTGTAGGAGTCTTAATTTATCGTTTGTTCGAGGTCGTGACCAAGGTCGTACTGCTGCTTTTGGTAGTGATCACCCGCCTTTTCTTGGGGAAGCAGAAATTCAGAATAAGTTACATGTTGATGAGAACCATTCGTTAGGAAGATATGAGATCGGAAGTGATAACTCACTTGATATTGAGAACACTGATCAAAATGTGTGAGTCGAGCTCTTAGCGAAGTGTTAAGATTATTTTATGAATCTGAAACAGAACAATATGTTAGTAAATGATTATGAGATAAAATTTCGGAGGTTGGTCAAGTATGCTTCTGAGTTAGTTGTGACTGAGAAAGATAAGTGTGATTTTTTAAGGAACTTCGACTACTAATCCAAAGAGATGTTACAACACATCATGATAAAGTATTCAACGACATGGTTGATCGAGCTAAAACTTCTGAGAGGATAAATTTCACAAATGGAAAAAGAATAACTTCAGAATTTGATCAAGTCTGAGAGTAACCGAAGACATTTGTACAACCAAGTTTTGTCAGCTCGTTTGGATAGAGACCTAGGGATAAGTTTGTTCCCTAAAGTTATCAGAATGTAAGACATGCAGTATCGACAATTTTGTCTGGCAGCGTAGGTAGTTCTAAAGTTTGTCGGCCTATTTTTGTATGTGGTTTTTGCAATAAAAAGCATAACAAAGGGTATTTTTGTAACACCCAAAATTCCCCCAATTCGGAAAATTTAAAATTTGAAGTTCGTAGTTCAAAAACCCTAATATTTAGGAATTTAATTTTTGAAACCCTAAATTTGATTAAGGGATTAAATTGAACAGAATCAAAACTTAATGGCTTAATTTAGGAATTTTGGGGTTATTTTTGCAAAGTTGGTAAAGTTTTAGTGTTGTTTTGCAAACCCTAATTAACCTTAGTGGCTCCTAGTGTAATTTACCCATTTAAAAGGGTATTTAAGCTCCCATTTCGGCAAAGAGGGGTCTTTTTGCAATTCCTTTTGTTACCAGCCGCTCTCTCCTTCCTCTATCTTTCTTTCGTGTAAACAATCAAAACCCTCACCCTTGATTTTTTCAATCAAGCTTCGGTGAGCACCTAATCGACATCCGTTTTGCGTGTCACCACCACCGTTCGACTTCCCTTCTCCTCGCGAACCAACCCCATACCTTCCTTTTTCCGTTCGAACTCTGGCAAGCCTTTCTTGTTATTCGTTTGTCGATCGGAGACCATCGGTGTGCTCGTCCTCCCTTCGCGACCAAAACCCACCCAACCATCATCTTCCGTCACCGTCCGTTTCATCAGAATTGCACGAAAACCTTTCGGTTTCTTTTCGATGCTGTCGGCCTGCTTCTCTTTTTTAGATCTGGAGTTGGTAAGTCGTCATTAGCTTCCCTTTTCGTTTGTGCTTATGGGTTTTGTGTGCATGGTTTGTTGTTGATTCTTCACTTGTTTCTGGCCGGTAATGAGCATCAGAGTTTGTGCTTTGAGTTGCCGGTGAGCCGCTGCTGTCGTTATTCGTTCATCAGTCGCCGTCGGTGTTAAGCCATCGGAAGTCTTTTCTGCCGTCGCGATGTCGAACTGTCGTGTGGTCAGCCGCCGTTGTCGTGTGTTGGTTGCCGTGTTTAGGCCTGCCGCCGCCGCCGGGTTGTGTTGCGCCGTCAAAGGGGGTTCTGGAAACCCTAGATGCATGATCTGTTGAGAAGAGTTAAGGGTGTTGGGCTTTGGGTTGTTCTGATGGGTTGTATGAGGGTAAGGTTGGGCCAACAGTTTTACCCAAGCCTTGTGAGAACATATCAGAAGTGGGCTTTGTGTGCTTGGTTGAACCCAAAACCATGAGAGCCAACCGGTGTTGAGCCAGATCTGTGTAAATTGGACCAATTGAGTGAACCGTCTAACATGAACTAAACCGGACCCTTAACCAGTGAACCAATTATGAACTGAACCGGACCGGACTTTAACTCTTTGAACGTTTGACTTTTGAACCTTGACTGTAAACCGGATTTGACTTTTGTCTAAGTTTGACCCTTTGACCTATGGACAGTTGACTGAACCCTTGGACAAGTTTTGACCAGTTTGACCGTTTGATTAGAATTGACCTTTGACCTGTTTGATCGTAGTTGACTTTGACCAGAGTTGACCAAGAGTTGATTTTTTCGGGAAACGTTCCTCTTGACCTTTTTCGACGTTCTGAGTCCGTATCTGCTGCCCGTTTTGTCAAATTTAAATCTTAAAGCTCCGTTATGCTAATCTAAGTTAGTTATTCATAAAATCTGATAAGTTGTGAATTTCAGAATCTGATTTGGAATATTCTCGTGTTCAGGTGCCGACTTTGGGACCGTTGGGTTACCTCCAGTTGTTCAGATCGATCGTGCACGTTTTTCGAGATCTTTACGTGAGTATATCTTCAGTTTAGTTCTTAATGTTTTAGTCGGTGGTTTAGTGTTAGTAATAAATACTAATATAGTATTCATACCTTCGTAGGTCCTGATTCAGCTAGATCTGAGCGTAAGACGCGCTTTTCTCGACATTAGAGCTTCTGTTGCTTAAAGGTGTGTCTCTTTCTGATTTATAAACTTGTGTTTCTTTCTGTGCTTTAAGTTTTATGTGCTTTTCTGGTATTAATATAAGTAAATGTTTTGTACATTTTGTGTGCATACTCTGTTGTGATTGGGTGAATATTTCAGACATCATGCATAACATGTCATAATGTGATTAAGTGAAATATCAGATTTTCAGAAACGTAAAACATCAGATTTAAAGTATTGTGCAACTTGAATTTTCAAGTTTCGGATGAGACTCGGATTTTAAAATCTGCATCATATCATTGTGGGTATATGGTTTGGAATTTGTTCGGGGAAGTTCAGTGGTTTCAACCTTCGGGCTGAATTCCGCTTCGGATTAGTGGTTTCAACATTCGGGTTGAATTCCGCTTCGGATAAGTGGTTCCACCTTTCGGGCTGAGTTCCACTTCGGACGATGATGATGGAGAAAGTAGGTTCTAGGGAACCTTACTTTTCGGTGTATCGGAGATGGGTACTATGATTCATGTGCATCAGACATCATATCATCATGATTCAGTTTTGTTGTGTTTTCAAAAAAGTCTTTATCAAAAAATAAAATACTGTTTTTTTTTGTTTTGTTTTCGGTTGCACTTTAGAGACACACTAAGCTCTTTAGCTTACACCCATTAGTTTTTACTTTTCAGATATCTCAGACTTTTTAGGCGATCAGTACTTGGAGCATCTCTTGTTTATTCAGATAAATTACAATTCAGTACGAACTTTTCTGTTACCTCAGAATTATTATTTTAATATATTTTGGGATATTTGTGTAATATGGACATTGGAACTGTTTTTAATTTGGGTTTTATTAAATACATGCATCTATGAAGTTACTTTCGGATTTTTAATTAATTATCGGAACATCGTTAAAAAGATTGAGTTTTAATTTAATCGAAATATCTGTTGAGTTTTACTTATTTAATCGATTCTTTTGAATTACAAAATATTTTAACCTAAATTGTTTCTTGAGGGACAAGTTTCCAATCGATACTTCCTAGATTTGACCCATTTCTTTAGGGTCGAGTTTAAGGGGTTACATTTAGTGGTATCAGAGCCTAGGTTCAACCCTCAGACTGTGAGGCTCACAAAAGTTGTTTTTAAAAATGTTTTCGACCTCTGCATGCATTTAAAATATTTTGGGACGGATGAGAATTTCAAAAAAAATATTATGATATTATGTGATTTTGACTTCAATGTTTTCAATGTGTTTTAAATCTGAGACTCCAGTACCGATTCTGACTCTAGGTTATTAGCTTCTGGTATTAAGTTCATTATGCCACCGTGTAGGAGTCTTAATCTATCGTTTGTTCGAGGTTGTGACCAAGGTCGTACTGCTGCTTTTGGTAGTGATCACCCGCCTTTTCTTGGGGAAGCAGAAATTCAGAATAAGTTACATGTTGATGAGAACCATTCGTTAGGAAGATATGAGATCGGAAGTGATAACTCACTTGATATTGAGAACACTGATCAAAATGTGTGAGTCGAGCTCTTAGCGAAGTGTTAAGATTATTTTATGAATCTGAAACAGAACAATATGTCTGTAAATGATTATGAGATAAAATTTCGAAGGTTGGTCAAGTATGCTTCTGAGTTAGTTGTGACTGAGAAAGATAAGTGTGATTTTTTTAAGGAACTTCGACTACTAATCCAAAGAGATGTTACAACACATCATGATAAAGTATTCAGCGACATGGTTGATCGAGCTAAAACTTCTGAGAGGATAAATTTCACAAATGGAAAAAGAATAACTTCAGAATTTGATCAAGTCTGGAAGTAACCGAAGACATTTGTACAACCAAGTTTTGTCAGCTCGTTTTGGATAGAGACCTAGGGATAAGTTTGTTCCTCAAAGTTATCAGAATGTAAGACCTGCAGTATCGACAATTTTGTCTGGCAGTGTAGGTAGTTCTAAAGTTTGTCGGCCTATTTTTGTATGTGGTTTTTGCAATAAAAAGCATAACAAAGAGTGAAGATTGATAAATAGAACGTGTTTCAGATTTGGTTCTCGAGGTCACTACTTAAAGAATTGTCCATGTTCAGCTACTGGTTCATCCGTTCAGATTCAGAGTCATGCATCAGTTGAGGCACCTCACCGAGGTTGAGGGCAGTATAGGTCAGTTGCTTCTTGTACTGCTAGTAGAGGTAGACATGCTCCGAGTGGTGGATCAGCTAGATCCGAGATTAGATGTTCAGGTTTAGTACATCCGACGAGAGCTCGTGTTGGATATGATGATATACATTATGACATATAAGGTACATTTTAATATGTCTCAGTTCTATGTTTTAGTATTTTCGGTTATGATATATCATGAATTTAGAGTGGGAAAGTATTTGCATGTTTTAGTTGGTTTTGAGATCTGTTGTTAAGTTTGAAAATTTCGAGGACGAAATTTCTTTTAAGGGAGGGAGAGTTGTAACACCCCAAAATTCCCCCAATTCGGAAAATTTAAAATTTGAAATCTGTAGTTCAAAAAACCTAATATTTGGGAATTTAATATTTGAAACCCTAAATTTGATTAAGGGATTAAATTGAACAGAATTAGAACTTAATGGCTTAATTTAGGAATTTTGGGGTTATTTTTGTAAAGTTGGTAAAGTTTTAGTGTTGTTTTGCAAACCCTAATTAACCTTAGTGGCTCCTAGTGTAATTTACCCATTTAAAAGGGTATTTAAGCTCCCATTTCGGCAAAGAGGAGTCTTTTTGCAATTCCTTTTTTTACCAGCCGCTCTCTCCTTCCTCTATCTTTCTTTCGTGTAAACAATCAAAACCCTCACCCTTGATTTTTCCGATCAAGCTTCGGTGAGCACCTAATCGACATCTGTTTTGCGTGTCACCACCACCGTTCGACTTCCCTTCTCCTCGCGAACTAACCCCATACCTTCCCTTTTCCGTTCGAACTCTGGCAAGCCTTTCTTGTTATTCGTTTGTCGATCGGAGACCATCGGTGTGCTCGTCCTCCCTTCGCAACCAAAACCCACCCAACCATCATCTTCCGTCACCGTCCGTTTCATCAGAATTGCACGAAAACCTTTCGGTTTCTTTTCGACGCTGTCGGTCTGCTTCTCTTTTTCAGATCTGGAGTTGGTAAGTCGTCGTTAGCTTCCCTTTTCGTTTGTGCTTATGGGTTTTGTGTGCATGGTTTGTTTTTGATTATTCCCTTGTTTCTGGCCGGTAATGAGCATCGGAGTTTGTGCTTTGAGTTGCCGGTGAGCCGCTAATGTCGTTGTTCGTTCATCAGTCGCCACCGGTGTTAAGCCATCAGAAGTCTTTGCTACCGTCGCGATGTCGAACTTTCGTGTGGTCAGCCGCCATTGTCGTGTGTTGGTTGCCGTGTTTTGGCCTGCCGCCGCCCCCGGGTTGTGTTGCGCTGTCAAAGGGGGTTCTGGAAACCCTAGATGCATGATCTGTTGAGAAGAGTTAAGGGTGTTGGGCTTTGGGTTGTTCTGATGGGTTGTATGAGGGTAAGGTTGGGCCAACAGCTTTACCCAAGCCTTGTGAGAACATATCAGAAGTGGGCTTTGTGTGCTTGGTTGAACCCAAAACCATGAGAGCCAACCGGTGTTGAGCCAGATCTGTGTAAATTGGACCAATTGAGTGAACCGTCTAACCTGAACTAAACCGGACCCTTAACCAGTGAACCAATTATGAACTGAACCGGACCGGACTTTAACTCTTTGACTCGTTTAACTTTTGAACCTTGACTGTAAACCGGATCTGACTTTTGTCTAAGTTTGACCCTTTGACCTATGGACAATTGACTAAACCCTTGGACAAGTTTTGACCAGTTTGACCGTTTGACCAGAATTGACCTTTGACATGTTTGATCGTAGTTGACTTTGACCAGAGTTGACCAAGAGTTGATTTTTTCGGGAAACGTTCCTCTTGACCTTTTTCGACGTTCTGAGTCCGTATCTGCTGCCCGTTTTGTCAAATTTAAATCTTAAAGCTCCGTTATGCTAATCTCAGTTAGTTATTCATAAAATCTAATAAGTTGTGAATTTCAGAATCTGATTTGGAATATTTTCGTGTTTAGGTGCCGACTTTGGGACCGTTGGGTTACCTCCAGTTGTTCAGATCGATCATGCACGTTTTTCGAGATCTTTACGTGAGTATATCTTCAGTTTAGTTCATAATGTTTTAGTCGGTGGTTTAGTGTTAGTAATAAATACTAATATAGTATTCATACCTTCGTAGGTCCTGATTCAGCTAGATCTGAGCGTAAGACGCGCTTTTCTCGACATTAGAGCTTCTGTTGCTTAAAGGTGTGTCTCTTTCTGATTTATAAAATTGTGTTTCTTTCTGTGCTTTAAGTTTTATGTGCTTTTCTGGTATTAATATAAGTAAATGTTGTGTACATTTTGTGTGCATACTCTGTTGTGATTGGGTGAATATTTCAGACATCATGCATAACATGTCATACTATGATTAAGTGAAATATCAGATTTTCGAAAACGTAAAACATCAGATTTAAAGTATTGTGCAACTTGAATTTTCAAGTTTCGGATGAGGCTCGGATTTTAAAATCTGCATCATATCATTGTGGGTATATGGTTTGGAATTTGTTCGGGGAAGTTCAGTGGTTTCAACCTTCGGGCTGATTTCCGCTTCGGATTAGTGGTTTCAACCTTCGGGTTGAATTCCGCTTCGGATCAATGGTTCCACCCTTCGGGCTGAGTTCCACTTCGGATGATGATGATGGAGAAAGTAGGTTCTGGGGAACCTTACTTTTCGGTGTATCGGAGATGGGTACTATGATTCATGTGCATCAGACATCATATCATCATGATTCAGTTTTGTTGTGTTTTCAGAAAAGTCTTTATCAAAAAATAAAATACTGTTTTGTTTTGTTTTGTTTTGTTTTCGGTTGCACTTTAGAGACACACTAAGCTCTTTAGCTTACACCCCTTAGTTTTTACTTTTCAGATATCTCAGACTTTTTAGGCGATCAGTACTTGGAGCATCTCTTGTTTATTCAGAAAATTACTATTCAATACGAACTTTTCTGTTACCTCAGAATTATTATTTTAATATATTTTGGGATATTTGTGTAATATGGACATTGGAACTGTTTTTAATTTGGGTTTTATTAAATGCATGCATCTATGAAGTTACTTTCGTATTTTTAATTAATTATCGGAACATCGTTCAAAATATTGAGTTTTATTTTAATCGAAATATCTGTTGAGTTTTACTTATTTAATCGATTCTTTTGAATTACAAAATATTTTAACCTAAATTGTTTCTTGAGGGACAAGTTTCCAATCGATACTTCCTAGATTTGACCCATTTCTTTAGGGTCGAGTTTAGGGGTTAAATTTAGTGGTATCAGAGCCTAGGTTCAACCCTCGGACTGTGAGGCTCACAAAAGTCGTTTTTAAAAATGTTTTCGACCTCTGTATGCATTTAAAATATTTTGGGACGGATGAGAATTTCAAAAAAATATTATGGTATTATGTGATTTTGACTTCAATGTTTTCAATGTGTTTTAAATCTGAGACTCCAGTACCGATTCTGACTCTAGGTTATTAGCTTCTGGTATATAGTTCATTATGCCACCATGTAGGAGTCTTAATCTATCGTTTGTTCGAGGTCGTGACCAAGGCCGTACTGCTGCTTTTGGTAGTGATCACCCGCCTTTTCTTGGGGAAGCAGAAATTCAGAATAAGTTACATGTTGATGAGAACCATTCGTTAGGAAGATATGAGATCGGAAATGATAACTCACTTGATATTGAGAACACTGATCAAAATGTGTGAGTCGAGCTCTTAGCAAAGTGTTAAGATTATTTTATGAATCTGAAACAAAACAATATGTCAGTAAATGATTATGAGATAAAATTTCGGAGGTTGGTCAAGTATGATTCTGAGTTAGTTGTGACTGAGAAAGATAAGTGTGATTTTTTTAAGGAACTTCGACTACTGATCCAAAGAGATGTTACAACACATCATGATAAAGTATTCAACGACATGGTTGATCGAGCTAAAACTTCTGAGAGGATAAATTTCACAAATGGAAAATGAATAACTTCAGAATTTGATCAAGTCTGGAAGTAACCGAAGACATTTGTACAACAAAGTTTTTTCAGCTCGTTTGGATAGAGACCTAGGGATAAGTTTTTTCCTCAAAGTTATCAGAATGTAAGAACTGCAGTATCGACAATTTCGTCTGGCAGCGTAGGTAGTTCAAAAGTTTGTCGGCCTATTTTTGTATATGGTTTTTGCAATAAAAAGCATAGCGAAGAGTGCAGATTGATGAATAGAACGTGTTTCAGATTTGGTTCTCGAGGTCACTACTTAAAGAATTGTCCATGTTCAGCTACTGGTTTATCCGTTCAGATTCAGAGTCATGCATCAGTTGAGGCACCTCATCGAGGTAGAGGGCAGTATAGGTCAGTTGCTTCTTGTACTGCTAGTAGAGGTAGACATGCTCCGAGTGGTGGATCAGCTAGATCCGAGATTAGACATTCAGGTTTAGTACATCCGACGAGAGCTCGTGTTGGATATGATGATATACATGATGACATATAAGGTACATTTTAATATGTCTCAGTTCTATGTTTTAGCATTTTCGGTTATGATATATCATGAATTTAGAGTGGGAAAGTATTTGCATGTTTTAGTTGGTTTTGAGATCTGTTGCTAAGTCTAAAAATTTCAATGACGAAATTTCTTTTAAGAGAGGGAGAGTTGTAACACCCCAAAATTCCCCCAATTCGGAAAATTTAAAATTTGAATTTCGTAGTTCAAAAACCCTAATATTTGTGATTTTAATTTTTGAAACCCTAAATTTGATTAAGGGATTAAATTGAACAGAATCAAAACTTAATGGCTTAATTTAGGAATTTTGGGGTTATTTTTGTAAAGTTGGTAAAGTTTTAGTGTTGTTTTGCAAACCCTAATTAAACTTAGTGGCTCCTAGTGTAATTTACCCATTTAAAAGGGTATTTAAGCTCCCATTTCGGCAAAGAGGAGTCTTTTTGCAATTCCTTTTGTTACCAGCCGCTCTCTCCTTCCTCTATCTTTCTTTCGTGTAAACAATCAAAACCCTCACCCTTGCTTTTTCCGATCAAGCTCCGGTGAGCACCTAATCGACATCCGTTTTGCGTATCACCACCACCGTTCGACTTCCCTTCTCCTCGCGAACCAACCCCATACCTTCCCTTTTCCGTTCGAACTCTGGCAAGCCTTTCTTGTTATCCGTTCGTCGATCGGAGACCATCGGTGTGCTCGTCCTCCCTTCGCGACCAAAACCCACCCAACCATCATCTTCCGTCACCGTCTGTTTCATCAGAATTGCACGAAAACCTTTAGGTTTCTTTGCGACGCTGTCGGTCTGCTTCTCTTTTTCAGATCTGGAGTTGGTAAGTCGTCGTTAGCTTCCTTTTTCGTTTGTGCTTATGGGTTTTGTGTGCATGGTTTGTTGTTGATTCTTCCCTTGTTTCTGGCCGGTAATGAGCATCGGAGTTTGTGCTTTGAGTTGCCGGTGAGCCGCTGCTGTCGTTGTTCGTTCATCAGTCGCCGCAGTTGTTAAGCCATCGGAAGTCTTTGCTGTCGTCGCGATGTCGAACTGTCATGTGGTCAGCCGCCGTTATCGTGTGTTGGTTGCCGTGTTTTGGCCTGCCGCCGCCGCCGGGTTGTGTTGCACCGTCAAAGGGGGTTCTGGAAACCCTAGATGCATGATCTGTTGAGAAGAGTTAAGGGTGTTGGGCTTTGGGTTGTTCTGATGGGTTGTATGAGGGTAAGGTTGGGCCAACAGTTTTGCCCAAGCCTTGTGAGAACATATCAGAAGTGGGCTTTGTGTGCTTGGTTGGACCAAAAACCATGAGAGCCAACCGGTGTTGAGCCAGATCTGTGTAAATTGGAACAATTGAGTGAACCGTCTAACCTGAACTAAACCGGACCCTTAACCAGTGAACCAATTATGAACTGAACCGGACCGGACTTTAACTCTTTGACTCGTTTGACTTTTGAACCTTGACTGTAAACCGGATCTAACTTTTGTCTAAGTTTGACCATTTGACCTATGGACAGTTGACTGAACCCTTGGACAAGTTTTGACCAGTTTGACCGTTTGATCAGAATTGACTTTTGACCTGTTTGATCGTAGTTGACTTTGACCAGAGTTGACCAAGAGTTGATTTTTTCGGGAAACGTTCCTCTTGACCTTTTTCGACGTTCTGAGTCCGTATCTGCTGCTTGTTTTGTCAAATTTAAATCTGAAAGCTCCGTTCTGCTAATCTCAGTTAGTTATTCATTAAATTTGATAAGTTGTGAATTTCAGAATCTGATATGGAATATTCTCGTGTTCAGGTGTCGACTTTGGGACCGCTGGGTTACCTTCAGTTGTTCAGACCGATCGTGCACGTTTTTCGATATCTTTACGTGAGTATATCTTCAGTTTATTTCTTAATGTTTTAGTCGGTGGTTTAGTGTTAGTAATAAATACTAATATAGTATTCATACCTTCGTAGGTCCTGATTCAGCTAGATCTGAGCGTAAGACGCGCTTTTCTCGACATTAGAGATTCTGTTGCTTAAAGGTGTGTCTCTTCCTGATTTATAAACTTGTGTTTCTTTCTGTGCTTTAAGTTTTATGTGCCTTTCTGGTATTAATATAAGTAAATGTTGTGTACATTTTGTGTGCATACTCTGTTGTGATTGGGTGAATATTTCAGACATCATGCATAACATGTCATACTCTGATTAAGTGAAATATCAGATTTTCGGAAACGTAAAACATCAGATTTAAAGTATTGTGCAACTTGAATTTTCAAGTTTCGGATGAGACTCGGATTTTAAAATCTGCATCATATCATTGTGGGTATATGGTTTGGAATTTGTTCGGGGAAGTTCAGTGGTTTCAACCTTCAGGCTGAATTCCGCTTCAGATTAGTGGTTTCAACCTTCGGGTTGAATTCCGCTTCGGATCAGTGGTTCCACCCTTCGGGCTGAGTTCCACTTCGGATGATGATGATGGAGAAAGTAGGTTCTGGGGAACCTTACTTTTCGGTGTATCGGAGATGGGTACTATGATTCATGTGCATCAGACATCATATCATCATGATTCAGTTTTGTTGTGTTTTCAAAAAAGTTTTTATCAAAAAATAAAATACTGTTTTGTTTTGTTTTGTTTTCGGTTGCACTTTAGAGACACACTAAGCTCTTTAACTTACACCCCTTAGTTTTTACTTTTCAGATATCTCAGACTTTTTAGGCGATCGGTACTTGGAGCATCTCTTGTTTATTCAGATAAATTATTATTCAGTACGAACTTTTCTGTTACCTCAGAATTATTATTTTAATATATTTTGGGATATTTGTGTAATATGGACATTGGAACTGTTTTTAATTTGGGTTTTATTAAATGTATGCATCTATGAAGTTACTTTCAGATTTTTAATTAATTATCGAAACATCGTTCAGAAGATTGAGTTTTATTTTAATCGAAATATCTGTTGAGTTTTACTTATTTAATCGATTCTTTTGAATTACAAAATATTTTAACCTAATTTTTTTTGAGGGACAAGTTTCCAATCGATATTTCCTAGATTTGACCCATTTCTTTAGGGTCGAGTTTAGGGGGTTACATTTAGTGGTATCAGAGCCTTAGTTCAACCCTCGGACTGTGAGGCTCACAAAAGTTGTTTTTAAAAATGTTTTCGACCTCTGCATGCATTTAAAATATTTTGGGACGGATGAGAATTTCAAAAAAAAAATATGATGGTATTATGTGATTTTGACTTCAATGTTTTCAATGTGTTTTAAATCTGAGTCTCCAGTATCGATTTTGACTCTAGGTTATTAGCTTCTGGTATATATAGTTCATTATTCCACCGTGTAGGAGTCTTAATCTATCGTTTGTTCGAGGTCGTGACCAAGGTCGTACTGCTGCTTTTGGTAGTGATCACCCGCCTTTTCTTGGGGAAGCAGAAATTCAGAATAAGTTACATGTTGATGAGAACCATTCGTTAGGAAGATATGAGATCGGAAGTGATAACTCACTTGATATTGAGAACACTGATCAAAATGTGTGAGTCGAGCTCTTAGCGAAGTGTTAAGATTATTTTATGAATCTGAAACAGAACAATATGTTAGTAAATGATTATGAGATAAAATTTCGGAGGTTGGTCAAGTATGCTTCTGAGTTAGTTGTGACTGAGAAAGATAAGTGTGATTTTTTAAGGAACTTCGACTACTAATCCAAAGAGATGTTACAACACATCATGATAAAGTATTCAATGACATGGTTGATCGAGCTAAAACTTCTGAGAGGATAAATTTCACAAATGGAAAAAGAATAACTTCAGAATTTGATCAAGTCTGAAAGTAACCGAAGACATTTGTACAACCAAGTTTTGTCAGCTCGTTTGGATAGAGACCTAGGGATAAGTTTGTTCCTCAAAGTTATCAGAATGTAAGACCTGCAGTATCGACAATTTTGTCTGGCAGCGTAGGTAGTTCTAAAGTTTGTCGGCCTATTTTTGTATGTGGTTTTTGCAATAAAAAGCATAACAAAGGGTATTTTTGTAACACCCAAAATTCCCCCAATTCGGAAAATTTAAAATTTGAAATTCGTAGTTCAAAAACCCTAATATTTAGGAATTTAATTTTTGAAACCCTAAATTTGATTAAGGGATTGAATTGAACAGAATCAAAACTTAATGGCTTAATTTAGGAATTTTGGGGTTATTTTTGTAAAGTTGGTAAAGTTTAAGTGTTGTTTTGCAAACCCTAATTAACCTTAGTGGCTCCTAGTGTAATTTACCCATTTAAAAGGGTATTTAAGCTCCCATTTCGGCAAAGAGGAGTCTTTTTGCAATTCCTTTTGTTACCAGCCGCTCTCTCCTTCCTCTATCTTTCTTTCGTGTAAACAATCAAAACCCTCACCCTTGATTTTTCCGATCAAGCTTCGGTGAGCACCTAATCGACATCCGTTTTGTGTGTCACCACCACCGTTCGACTTCCCTTCTCCTCGCGAACCAACCCCATACCTTCCTTTTTCCGTTCGAACTCTGGCAAGCCTTTCTTGTTATTCGTTTGTCGATCGGAGACCATCGGTGTGCTCGTCCTCCCTTTGCGACCAAAACCCACCCAACCATCATCTTCCGTCACCGTCCGTTTCATCAGAATTGCACGAAAACCTTTCGGTTTCTTTTCGATGCTGTCGGTCTGCTTCTCTTTTTTAGATCTGGAGTTGGTAAGTCGTCGTTAGCTTCCCTTTTCGTTTGTGCTTATGGGTTTTGTGTGCATGGGTTGTTGTTGATTATTCCCTTGTTTCTGGCCGGTAATAAGCATCGGAGTTTGTGCTTTGAGTTGCCGGTGAGCCGCTACTGTCGTTGTTCGTTCATCAGTCACCGTCGGTGTTAAGCCATCGAAAGTCTTTGCTGCCGTCGCGATGTCCAACTGTCGTGTGGTCAGCCGCCGTTGTCGTGTGTTGGTTGCCGTGTTTTGGCCTGCCGCCGCCGCCGGGTTGTGTTGCGCCGTCAAAGGGGGTTCTGGAAACCCTAGATGCATGATCTGTTGAGAAGAGTTAAGGGTGTTGGGCTTTGGGTTGTTCTGATGGGTTGTATGAGGGTAAGGTTGGGCCAACAGTTTTACCCAAGCCTTGTGAGAACATATCAGAAGTGGGCTTTGTGTGCTTGGTTGAACCCAAAACCATGAGAGCCAACCGGTGTTGAGCCAGATCTGTGTAAATTGGACCAATTGAGTGAACCGTCTAACCTGAACTAAACCGGACCCTTAACCAGTGAACCAATTATGAACTGAACCGGACCGGACTTTAACTCTTTGAACGTTTGACTTTTGAACCTTGACTGTAAACCGAATTTGACTTTTGACTAAGTTTGACCCTTTGACCTATGGACAGTTGACTGAACCCTTGGACAAGTTTTGACCAGTTTGACCGTTTGATTAGAATTGACCTTTGACCTGTTTGATCGTAGTTGACTTTGACCAGAGTTGACCAAGAGTTGATTTTTTCGGGAAACGTTCCTCTTGACCTTTTTCGACGTTCTGAGTCCATATCTGCTGCTCGTTTTGTCAAATTTAAATCTTAAAGCTCCGTTATGCTAATCTCAGTTAGTTATTCATAAAATCTGATAAGTTGTGAATTTCAGAATCTGATTTGGAATATTCTCGTGTTCAGGTGCCGACTTTGCGACCGTTGGGTTACCTCCAGTTGTTCAGATCGATCGTGCACGTTTTTCGAGATCTTTACGTGAGTATATCTTCAGTTTAGTTCTTAATGTTTTAGTCGGTGGTTTAGTGTTAGTAATAAATACTAATATAGTATTCATACCTTCGTAGGTCCTGATTCAGCTAGATCTGAGCGTAAGACGCGCTTTTCTCGACATTAGAGCTTCTGTTGCTTAAAGGTGTGTCTCTTTCTGATTTATAAACTTGTGTTTCTTTCTGTGCTTTAAGTTTTATGTGCTTTTCTGGTATTAATATAAGTAAATGTTTTGTACATTTTGTGTTCATACTCTGTTGTGATTGGGTGAATATTTCAGACATCATGCATAACATGTCATAATGTGATTAAGTGAAATATCAGATTTTCAGAAACGTAAAACATCAGATTTAAAGTATTGTGCAACTTGAATTTTCAAGTTTCGGATGAGACTCGGATTTTAAAATCTGCATCATATCATTGTGGGTATATGGTTTGGAATTTGTTCGGGGAAGTTCAGTGGTTTCAACCTTCGGGTTGAATTCCGCTTCGGATTAGTGGTTTCAACATTCGGGTTGAATTCCGCTTCGGATAAGTGGTTCCACCTTTCGGGCTGAGTTCCACTTCGGACGATGATGATGGAGAAAGTAGGTTCTGGGGAACCTTACTTTTCGGTGTATCGGAGATGGGTACTATGATTCATGTGCATCAGACATCATATCATCATGATTCAGTTTTGTTGTGTTTTCAAAAAAGTCTTTATCAAAAAATAAAATACTGTTTTTTTTTTGTTTTGTTTTCGGTTGCACTTTAGAGACACACTAAGCTCTTTAGCTTACACCCATTAGTTTTTACTTTTCAGATATCTCAGACTTTTTAGGCGATCAGTACTTGGAGCATCTCTTGTTTATTCAGATAAATTACAATTCAGTACGAACTTTTCTGTTACCTCAGAATTATTATTTTAATATATTTTGGGATATTTGTGTAATATGGACATTGGAACTGTTTTTAATTTGGGTTTTATTAAATGCATGCATCTATGAAGTTACTTTCGGATTTTTAATTAATTATCGGAACATCGTTAAAAAGATTGAGTTTTAATTTAATCGAAATATCTGTTGAGTTTTACTTATTTAATCGATTCTTTTGAATTACAAAATATTTTAACCTAAATTGTTTCTTGAGGGACAAGTTTCCAATCGATACTTCCTAGATTTGACCCATTTCTTTAGGGTCGAGTTTAAGGGGTTACATTTAGTGGTATCAGAGCCTAGGTTCAACCCTCAGACTGTGAGGCTCACAAAAGTTTTTTTTAAAAATGTTTTCGACCTCTGCATGCATTTAAAATATTTTGGGACGGATGAGAATTTCAAAAAAATATTATGATATTATGTGATTTTGACTTCAATGTTTTCAATGTGTTTTAAATCTGAGACTCCAGTACCGATTCTGACTCTAGGTTATTAGCTTCTGGTATTAAGTTCATTATGCCACCGTGTAGGAGTCTTAATCTATCGTTTGTTCGAGGTTGTGACCAAGGTCGTACTGCTGCTTTTGGTAGTGATCACCCGCCTTTTCTTGGGGAAGCAGAAATTCAGAATAAGTTACATGTTGATGAGAACCATTCGTTAGGAAGATATGAGATCGGAAGTGATAACTCACTTGATATTGAGAACACTAATCAAAATGTGTGAGTCGAGCTCTTAGCGAAGTGTTAAGATTATTTTATGAATCTGAAACAGAACAATATGTCTGTAAATGATTATGAGATAAAATTTCGAAGGTTGGTCAAGTATGCTTCTGAGTTAGTTGTGACTGAGAAAGATAAGTGTGATTTTTTTAAGGAACTTCGACTACTAATCCAAAGAGATGTTACAACACATCATGATAAAGTATTCAGCGACATGGTTGATCGAGCTAAAACTTCTGAGAGGATAAATTTCACAAATGGAAAAAGAATAAATTCAGAATTTGATCAAGTCTGGAAGTAACCGAAGACATTTGTACAACCAAGTTTTGTCAGCTCGTTTTGGATAGAGACCTAGGGATAAGTTTGTTCCTCAAAGTTATCAGAATGTAAGACATGCAGTATCGACAATTTTGTCTGGCAGCGTAGGTAGCTCTAAAGTTTGTCGGCCTATTTTTGTATGTGGTTTTTGCAATAAAAAGCATAACAAAGAGTGAAGATTGATAAATAGAACGTGTTTCAGATTTGGTTCTCGAGGTCACTACTTAAAGAATTGTCCATGTTCAGCTACTGGTTCATCCGTTCAGATTCAGAGTCATGCATCAGTTGAGGCACCTCACCGAGGTTGAGGGCAGTATAGGTCAGTTGCTTCTTGTACTGCTAGTAGAGGTAGACATGCTCCGAGTGGTGGATCAGCTAGATCCGAGATTAGATGTTCAGGTTTAGTACATCCGACGAGAGCTCGTGTTGGATATGATGATATACATTATGACATATAAGGTACATTTTAATATGTCTCAGTTCTATGTTTTAGTATTTTCGGTTATGATATATCATGAATTCAGAGTGGGAAAGTATTTGCATGTTTTAGTTGGTTTTGAGATCTGTTGTTAAGTTTGAAAATTTCGAGGACGAAATTTCTTTTAAGGGAGGGAGAGTTGTAACACCCCAAAATTCCCCCAATTCGGAAAATTTAAAATTTGAAATCTGTAGTTCAAAAAACCTAATATTTGGGAATTTAATATTTGAAACCCTAAATTTGATTAAGGGATTAAATTGAACAGAATTAGAACGTAATGGCTTAATTTAAGAATTTTGGGGTTATTTTTGTAAAGTTGGTAAAGTTTTAGTGTTGTTTTGCAAACCCTAATTAACCTTAGTGGCTCCTAGTGTAATTTACCCATTTAAAAGGGTATTTAAGCTCCCATTTCGGCAAAGAGGAGTCTTTTTGCAATTCCTTTTGTTACCAGCCGCTCTCTCCTTCCTCTATCTTTCTTTCGTGTAAACAATCAAAACCCTCACCCTTGATTTTTCCGATCAAGCTTCGGTGAGCACCTAATCGACATCTGTTTTGCGTGTCACCACCACCGTTCGACTTCCCTTCTCCTCGCGAACCAACCCCATACCTTCCCTTTTCCGTTCGAACTCTGGCAAGCCTTTCTTGTTATTCGTTCTTCGATCGGAGACCATCGGTGTGCTCGTCCTCCATTCGCAACCAAAACCCACCCAACCATCATCTTCCGTCACCGTCCGTTTCATCAGAATTGCACGAAAACCTTTCGGTTTCTTTTCGACGCTGTCGGTCTGCTTCTCTTTTTCAGATCTGGAGTTGGTAAGTCGTCGTTAGCTTCCCTTTTCGTTTGTGCTTATGGGTTTTGTGTGCATGGTTTGTTTTTGATTATTCCCTTGTTTCTGGCCGGTAATGAGCATCGGAGTTTGTGCTTTGAGTTGTCGGTGAGCCGCTGCTGTCGTTGTTCGTTCATCAGTCGCCGCCGGTGTTAAGCCATCGGAAGTCTTTGCTACCGTCGCGATGTCGAACTTTCGTGTGGTCAGCCGCCGTTGTCGTTTGTTGGTTGCCGTGTTTTGGCCTGCCGCTGCCGCCGGGTTGTGTTGCGCCGTCAAAGGGGGTTCTGGAAACCCTAGATGCATGATCTGTTGAGAAGAGTTAAGGGTGTTGGGCTTTGGGTTGTTCTGATGGGTTGTATGAGGGTAAGGTTGGGCCAACAGTTTTACCCAAGCCTTGTGAGAACATATCAGAAGTGGGCTTTGTGTGCTTGGTTGAACCCAAAACCATGAGAGCCAACCGGTGTTGAGCCAGATCTGTGTAAATTGGACCAATTGAGTGAACCGTCTAACCTGAACTAAACCGGACCCTTAACCAGTGAACCAATTATGATCTGAACCGGACCGGACTTTAACTCTTTGACTCGTTTAACTTTTGAACCTTGACTGTAAACCGGATCTGACTTTTGTCTAAGTTTGACCCTTTGACCTATGGACAATTGACTGAACCCTTGGACAAGTTTTGACCAGTTTGACCGTTTGACCAGAATTGACCTTTGACCTGTTTGATCGTAGTTGACTTTGACCTGAGTTGACCAAGAGTTGATTTTTTTCGGGAAACGTTCCTCTTGACCTTTTTCGACGTTCTGAGTCCGTATCTGCTGCCCGTTTTGTCAAATTTAAATCTTAAAGCTCCGTTGTGCTAATCTCAGTTAGTTATTCATAAAATCTGATAAGTTGTGAATTTCAGAATCTGATTTGGAATATTCTCGTGTTTAGGTGCCGACTTTGGGACCGTTGGGTTACCTCCAGTTGTTCAGACCGATCATGCACGTTTTTCGAGATCTTTACGTGAGTATATCTTCAGTTTAGTTCTTAACGTTTTAGTCGGTGGTTTAGTGTTAGTAATAAATACTAATATAGTATTCATACCTTCGTAGGTCCTGATTCAGCTAGATCTGAGCGTAAGACGCACTTTTCTCGACATTAGAGCTTCTGTTGCTTAAAGGTGTGTCTCTTTCTGATTTATAAAATTGTGTTTCTTTCTGTGCTTTAAGTTTTATGTGCTTTTCTGGTATTAATATAAGTAAATGTTGTGTACATTTTGTGTGCATACTCTGTTGTGATTGGGTGAATATTTCAGACATCATGCATAACATGTCATACTGTGATTAAGTGAAATATCATATTTTCGAAAACGTAAAACATCATATTTAAAGTATTGTGCAACTTGAATTTTCATGTTTCGGATGAGGCTCGGATTTTAAAATCTGCATCATATCATTGTGGGTATATGGTTTGGAATTTGTTCGGGGAAGTTCAGTGGTTTCAACCTTCGGGCTGATTTCCGCTTCGGATTAGTGGTTTCAACCTTCGGGTTGAATTCCGCTTCGGATCAGTGGTTCCACCCTTCGGGCTGAGTTCCACTTTGGATGATGATGATGGAGAAAGTAGGTTCTGGGGAACCTTACTTTTCGGTGTATCGGAGATGGGTACTATGATTCATGTGCATCAGACATCATATCATCATGATTCAGTTTTGTTGTGTTTTCAGAAAAGTCTTTATCAAAAAATAAAATACTGTTTTGTTTTGTTTTGTTTTGTTTTGTTTTCGGTTGCACTTTAGAGACACACTAAGCTCTTTAGCTTACACCCCTTAGTTTTTACTTTTCAGATATCTCAGACTTTTTAGGCGATCAGTACTTGGAGCATCTCTTGTTTATTCAGATAAATTACTATTCAATACGAACTTTTCTGTTACCTCAGAATTATTATTTTAATATATTTTGGGATATTTGTGTAATATGGACATTGGAACTGTTTTTAATTTGGGTTTTATTAAATGCATGCATCTATGAAGTTACTTTCGTATTTTTAGTTAATTATCGGAACATCGTTCAAAAGATTGAGTTTTGTTTTAATCGAAATATCTGCTGAGTTTTACTTATTTAATCGATTCTTTTGAATTACAAAATATTTTAACCTAAATTGTTTCTTGAGGGACAGGTTTCCAATCGATACTTCCTAGATTTGACCCATTTCTTTAGGGTCGAGTTTAGGGGTTACATTTAGTGGTATCATAGCCTAGGTTCAACCCTCGGACTGTGAGGCTCACAAAAGTCGTTTTTAAAAATGTTTTCGACCTCTGTATGCATTTAAAATATTTTGGGACGGATGAGAATTTCAAAAAAAAAATTATGGTATTATGTGATTTTGACTTCAATGTTTTCAATGTGTTTTAAATCTGAGACTCCAGTACCGATTCTGACTCTAGGTTATTAGCTTCTGGTATTAAGTTCATTATGCCACCGTGTAGGAGTCTTAATCTATCGTTTGTTCGAGGTCGTGACCAAGGCCGTACTGCTGCTTTTGGTAGTGATCACCTGCCTTTTCTTGGGGAAGCAGAAATTCAAAATAAGTTACATGTTGATGAGAACCATTCGTTAGGAAGATATGAGATCGGAAATGATAACTCACTTGATATTGAGAACACTGATCAAAATGTGTGAGTCGAGCTCTTAGCGAAGTGTTAAGATTATTTTATGAATCTGAAACAAAACAATATGTCAGTAAATGATTATGAGATAAAATTTCGGAGGTTGGTCAAGTATGATTCTGAGTTAGTTGTGACTGAGAAAGATAAGTGTGATTTTTTTAAGGAACTTCGACTACTAATCCAAAGAGATGTTACAACACATCATGATAAAGTATTCAACGACATGGTTGATCGAGCTAAAACTTCTGAGAGGATAAATTTCACAAATGGAAAATGAATAACTTCAGAATTTGATCAAGTCTGGAAGTAACCGAAGACATTTGTACAACAAAGTTTTTTCAGCTCGTTTGGATAGAGACCTAGGGATAAGTTTGTTCCTCAAAGTTATCAGAATGTAAGAACTGCAGTATCGACAATTTCGTCTGGCAGCGTAGGTAGTTCAGAAGTTTGTCGGCCTATTTTTGTATATGGTTTTTGCAATAAAAAGCATAGCGAAGAGTGCAGATTGATGAATAGAACGTGTTTCAGATTTGGTTCTCGAGGTCACTACTTAAAGAATTGTCCATGTTCAGCTACTGGTTCATCCGTTCAGATTCAGAGTCATGCATCAGCTGAGGCACCTCATCGAGGTAGAGGGCAGTATAGGTCAGTTGCTTCTTGTACTGCTAGTAGAGGTAGACATGCTCCGAGTGGTGGATCAGCTAGATCCGAGATTAGACATTCAGGTTTAGTACATCCGATGAGAGCTCGTGTTGGATATGATGATATACATGATGACATATAAGGTACATTTTAATATGTCTCAGTTCTATGTTTTAGTATTTTGGGTTTTGATATATCATGAATTCAGAGTGGGAAAGTATTTGCATGTTTTAGTTGGTTTTGAGATCTGTTGCTAAGTCTAAAAATTTCAAGGACGAAATTTCTTTTAAGGGAGGGAGAGTTGTAACACCCCAAAATTCCCCCAATTCGGAAAATTTAAAATTTGAATTTCGTAGTTCAAAAACCCTAATATTTGGGAATTTAATTTTTGAAACCCTAAATTTGATTAAGGGATTAAATTGAACAGAATCAAAACTTAATGGCTTAATTTAGGAATTTTGGGGTTATTTTTGTAAAGTTGGTAAAGTTTTAGTGTTGTTTTGCAAACCCTAATTAAACTTAGTGGCTCCTAGTGTAATTTACCCATTTAAAAGGTTATTTAAGCTCCCATTTCGGCAAAGAGGAGTCTTTTTGCAATTCCTTTTGTTACCAGCCGCTCTCTCCTTCCTCTATCTTTCTTTCGTGTAAACAATCAAAACCCTCACCCTTGCTTTTTCCGATCAAGCTCCGGTGAGAACCTAATCGACATCCGTTTTGCGTATCACCACCACCGTTCGACTTCCCTTCTCCTCGCGAACCAACCCCATACCTTCCCTTTTCCGTTCGAACTCTGGCAAGCCTTTCTTGTTATCCGTTCGTCGATCGGAGACCATCGGTGTGCTCGTCCTCCCTTCGCGACCAAAACCCACCCAACCATCATCTTCCGTCACCGTCCGTTTCATCAGAATTGCACGAAAACCTTTCAGTTTCTTTGCGACGCCGTCGGTCTGCTTCTCTTTTTCAGATCTGGAGTTGGTAAGTCGTCGTTAGCTTCCTTTTTCGTTTGTGCTTATGGGTTTTGTGTGCATGGTTTGTTGTTGATTCTTCCCTTGTTTCTGGCCGGTAATGAGCATCGGAGTTTGTGCTTTGAGTTGCCGGTGAGCCGCTGCTGTCGTTGTTCGTTCATCAGTCGCCGCCGGTGTTAAGCCATCGGAAGTCTTTGCTGCCGTCGCGATGTCGAACTGTCATGTGGTCAGCCGCCGTTATCGTGTGTTGGTTGCCGTGTTTTGGCCTGCCGCCGCCGCCTGGTTGTGTTGCACCGTCAAAGGGGGTTCTGGAAACCCTAGATGCATGATCTGTTGAGAAGAGTTAAGGGTGTTGGGCTTTGGGTTGTTCTGATGGGTTGTATGAGGGTAAGGTTGGGCCAACAGTTTTGCCCAAGCCTTGTGAGAACATATCAGAAGTGGGTTTTGTGTGCTTGGTTGAACCCAAAACCATGAGAGCCAACCGGTGTTGAGCCAGATATGTGTAAATTGGACCAATTGAGTGAACCGTCTAACCTGAACTAAACCGGACCCTTAACCAGTGAACCAATTATGAACTGAACCGGACCGGACTTTAACTCTTTGACTCGTTTGACTTTTGAACCTTGACTGTAAACCGGATCTAACTTTTGTCTAAGTTTGACCCTTTGACCTATGGACAGTTGACTGAACCCTTGGACAAGTTTTGACCAGTTTGACCGTTTGATCAGAATTGACTTTTGACCTGTTTGATCGTAGTTGACTTTGACCAGAGTTGACCAAGAGTTGATTTTTTCGGGAAACGTTCCTCTTGACCATTTTCGACGTTTTGAGTCCGTATCTACTGCCCGTTTTGTCAAATTTAAATCCGAAAGCTCTGTTCTGCTAATCTCAGTTAGTTATTCATAAAATCTGATAAGTTGTGAATTTCAGAATCTGATTTGGAATATTCTCGTGTTCAGGTGCCGACTTTGGGACCGTTGGGTTACCTCCAGTTGTTCAGACCGATCGTGCACGATTTTTGAGATCTTTACGTGAGTATATCTTCAGTTTAGTTCTTAATGTTTTAGTCGGTGGTTTAGTGTTAGTAATAAATACTAATATAGTATTCATACCTTCGTAGGTCCTGATTCAGCTAGATCTGAGCGTAAGACGCGCTTTTCTCGACATTAGAGCTTCTGTTGCTTAAAGGTGTGTTTCTTCCTGATTTATAAACTTGTGTTTCTTTCTGTGCTTTAAGTTTTATGTGCTTTTCTGGTATTAATATAAGTAAATGTTTTGTACATTTTGTGTGCATACTGTTGTGATTGGGTGAATATTTCAGACATCATGTATAACATGTCATACTGTGATTAAGTGAAATATCAGATTTTCGGAAACGTAAAACATTAGATTTAAAGTATTGTGCAACTTGAATTTTCAAGTTTCGGATGAGACTCGAAATTTAAAATTTGCATCATATCATTTTGGGTATATGGTTTGAAATTTGTTCGGGGAAGTTCAGTGGTTTCAACCTTCGGGCTGAATTCCGCTTCGGAATAGTGGTTTCAACCTTCGGGTCGAATTCCGCTTCGGATCAGTGGTTCCACCCTTCGGGCTGAGTTCCACTTCGGATGATGATGATGGAGAAAGTAGGTTCTGGGGAACCTTACTTTTCGGTGTATTGGAGATGGGTACTATGATTCATGTGCATCAGACATCATATCATCATGATTCAGTTTTGTTGTGTTTTCAAAAAAGTCTTTATCAAAAAATAAAATATTGTTTTGATTTGTTTTGTTTTCGGTTGCACTTTAAAGACACACTAAGCTCTTTAGCTTACACCTCTTAGTTTTTACTTTTTAGATATCTCAGACTTTTTAGGCGATCAGTACTTGGAGCATCTCTTGTTTATTCAGATAAATTACTATTCAGTACGAACTTTTTTGTTACCTCAAAATTATTATTTTAATATATTTTGGGATATTTGTGTAATATGGACATTGGAACTGTTTTTAATTTGGGTTTTATTAAATGCATGCATCTATAAAGTTACTTTTGGATTTTTAATTAATTATCGAAACATCGTTCAAAAGATTGAGTTTTATTTTAATTGAAATTTTGAATTAGAAAATATTTTAACCTAAATTGTTTCTTGAGGAACAAGTTTCCAATCGATACTTCCTAGATTTGACCCATTTCTTTAGGGTCAAGTTTAGGAGGTTACAGTTTTTGTAACTAAATTTTAGAAGTCAAATTAATCATTAATTCTGTGTTAACCAGTCATGTTAACGAAGTGAATATTATATAATAAATTGATAACGTTAACATAACTTTTGATCTATAAATGATAGAAACTTGCTAAATCACAAGTGAACTCATGCATAGTTCATCCAAAACAAAACATAAACTGGGGGGACCCTCCATTCCGCATTGAAAAAGACACGATCAAGTTTTTCCCGAGTGTCTTCTCGACCAACCCTGTTGTTTGGCACCCCCACCACATTCAGCTTGATAAGTTTACAACTCGATTCATTTACAGAAATCGATACTCGTTCCTGAAGCGACCGAGAAGCAGTGTGTTGGTATCCTCATTTTAACAATAACCAACCACAAACAACAGTTACCATCCCCAGCCTTAACTTGATTTAGATTATGACAATCATGCCAGTGTCCATGATCTCCAAGCCTTGCACATTTTATTGGTTAGATATCTAGCAGCTCTAACACCACCGACCGTCAGTAAACCCGATACAGCTTGCCGTGCACTTGAAACCCTCACGGTTCGCTTCAACACCTTCTGCATGCGTTGTGCTGCCTCTTCTCTTGACCCAAACCCCGACCTGTACCTGTTCCCTACTTCACCTGCTCATATTAAAACAACAGTAACATTCCCATTGTCGATTATTTTGCAGAATCCATCTACTTCAACTTAACTAGTGTCGGTATAATGCAAGGCAGGCAGCATGTAAGTGTACGCTTACCAGAGTCACTAATTACTTTCATCTTTTCTGCCGTTATCCCCATTCGACTTCTAATAGTTGGAGGAAGGGAAGATATGTGTGAGCAAGTCACTGCTAAGCCACAATCCTGATTTCAACAAAGAATATATCAAAATCAATAGTCTCAATGAAAACATTATCTCGTATACAATCTAAAAGCTCCAAACCTCTAGCATGAAATACATGATAACTTTCCATAAAAGTTAAATGCCATCTAAACTTTCCATTTACATCTGCTTCCTTTACGAGATGAAGTCAACAAATACAGGGAATGATAAAAGTACCAACCTCAAACCTATGGAACAACCTAAAATAATACAAAAGAAAAACCAAATTTATGTAAATTGAACTATGCAGGCTGCAATACTAATGCATACAGGAAAACTTCAGGATCCTAGTCGTTCTTTGTTATGTAAAACTCAGCCTTGAACTTGAATTGCAACCCAGCTTGGTGCCTTTTAGTATTTGCATTTTTACATATTAAAAAAACTTGGACAAAAGAGAATGCAAACACTTCCTTTTCTGATACAGCTTTAATGTTTTGTTCGAAACTTATTTAAGCACATGAGCAATAAACGAGACCAAATTATAAGCATTATCTAGAGAGGGGAAAAAACTGAATTCATATAAACCTGAGATATATTTGCAAGTTGATTTGTAGATGACGAGAATCTTAAGAAGTCTTTGTTTTCGTACTCTTCAAGAAATGTCTTATACATGGACCGGAATAAATCAAACTGCCCTTGTACAATCTTCTTCACCTGAATCAACAAAACATCCTTCTTACATCATAAGAAAATAAATACCAGATTAAATGAAAATTGAATAAAGAAGCAGTGGGAAATTACTACAAAAAAAACAAATAAATAAATAAAAAGACAACAAAGTTACTGGAGGGAAATCAATTTTTGGCGCAAAAGAGAAAATAACCATCGTAAGCTGGTCTTGTCAAATCCAATGTTCATTGACTATGTTACTTTGGACTTAGTGGTGAATGTTGGCTGTGTCCAACCAACGTATACCCAGTTTTAATGAACTTTTTCCCAAATATTTAGATGATCATACCCTCATACATATATTCAAATATGTTTTGGATGTATATACCTTATGAAACATGAAAAGTCTAGGTAACGGTTCACAGTTAGGATTATGAATCATTTCACAAAGATTAGAAATTGAACACATTGTATGATTAAAACAGTGGGGCAGAGTTTAGAACCATCGCCATAACCAACAGAGGGTTAATTTGAATTCTCCAAGATGGGAATAGATGGTAAGAGCGTCAGAGGCACTAACTGTAAGTGAACAGTTTTGTTGGTTTGGAATTTACATCAATCGTCATGGCGATAACTTGAAAAAACAGAGAATAAAGAATTGAATTGTTTGCTTGCTTGTTAGAACTTATAGCTCAAATACCATACCAAAAAAAGAATTGAAAGTGCTCATAGCTCAAAATTTGGGTAAACTACTCTGCAACTTTGATGTAAAAAACCAATGTAAATTTCAGAAGCTGAATTGCACAGTCAATAGCTAACCTACTAGATATTTCCCTTCAATTTTTTCACCTTAAACTCTTACCTTATTTCGGTCCTCGGCAAAAAGCATACGCAAGTCACCCATGTATGACAGGCTACATATTTTGGCATAAAGGTCTTCCTACATGAACATGGAGTTGATAATAAATATGGTAATATGGACATTTATAAGAGGAAAAAAGGAAACAAAGCAGACCTCTGTGAATTTGGGTGGTAAGAGAAGGAGAGCAGCAGACACTGCAGCTCGAAGATTAGCTGAGTTTACATTTACAATATCCAAATTATCCACAAGCATATTTACCTAAACAAAAATAAGTTATAAGAATAATAATAAACTCTGCAGAACAACTTGTATAGGATACTATTATGAATGGTGAATAAGCTTCTCAGAAGGGAAGAAAACAGAAAGCCTAATAATTTACCTTCATTTGGCAAACGAGAAAACAAGGGTGATTTAATGTAACATGAGACAAACTTTTCAAGACAGTTAACATTAAGTTAAAAACGGTATCCATTTTTATAGTAATTTTTTAAAAGAAAATATGATACAGGAGAGAAAAAAAAAAAAGAGATTAGCGTTTAAGAAAACACACCGGTTTTTGTAAACGGCCACTCAAATACAAGCTCTCCCAATTTACTATGTCTTGAATCAAGTCATTAATTCGAACAACTCCATATTTCAGCATCTGTCATCCGCAATGTAGACAAAGTGTGGGGAATTTAATATTTAAAAGAAATCAAAGCGTGTATATGGTACACCAATAATTCCTTTGAATAATCATACTAAACGTAAGATCTCATATTGTCAATACTCAATACCTTGTTATTCCAAGTAACATATGGGTTGAAGTGTACTCCTACTCCTAATTTGTCAGCAACACCAGTAATCTACAAACCAACAATCTGTAGTCTGAGTTGATGGGAAAAAAATAAAACATGTGCAGATGTGTGTGTGTAAAGAATTTATGTAAAGAAATGTTAGATAGAGAGAGAGAGAGACCAGTTTTGCCCCACCAAGATGCACCATCCATGAGGCGTAATGATCAGCATTCATCTTTAGATTCTAGGTGGGAGAAAGACAAATAAGTTAGATAGATGAAAATTTATGTAAAGAATTGTTAAGTTGCAGGGACATAGCTTAAAATATGAGAAGTCTCACCTCAGAATGCCATTGCAGGGGATCGGAAACACCGAGTATGTAATCTATCATTGATGACTAGAAAACCAAAAAATGTTAAAAGAGAAAAAGGGAGCAAATTGAAGAAATGCATGTAGGTATGGACTATGGAGTGATGGTGAAATAGAAGAACCTTGTCAGGATTGATCGAATGGAGTGCTGAGCCGTAGACACAGCAAAACTCAACCGGAGGAATAGCTTTGAGAAAACACAACAGATGAGCATGAGCAGCGTCCTTATTATCCATTTTTTCCTACTTTTGGCGGTGAAGAAGAAAAAGGGTGGACTCAGCTCCAATATTAGCTAGGTCTGTTGAATGAAAATTAATGTACAAAACTTGCTCACATAACACATTCAAAGACCTGCAAAAGAAAAAGAAAAAGTTCCCAATCTAATAAATTTAAATGACCAAGTACAATACACGAAAATACAATGTTAATAATCTGTTGCGATGGTTTAGAATTGCTTTAGGTGGTTGCCTACATCTATTACTTCTTATTCAGGTTCTAGTCATCAGAGACATTTTATCAAACAGTTTATGGGAATTAATCCCAGATTACTTTTCTTTCAATATTCGTTTCTTCTCTCTTCTCTTCTGTTCAATCTCAGTTTCTTTCTGATTTAATCATCTTTCCCACATACCAAAAAACAAATTTACTCCAAATCAATCGTATAAAATTAACTGAAATGAAAAGGCTAACATTGGATTATTAATACTTACAGATATCAAGTAAAGATGAAAGAGTTTCAATTTGAGGGAGAGCTTGGACCTCAGTATCGAAATTTCTAAGTGCTAGGGTTTAAGAGAGATGTAGATGGAAAAGTGAACGCAGAAATCATTTGGTTTGGTTTGGTTTCTAAATATTTTTTACGGCAATTCTTCCTGAAGTAATCTCAGATATCTATTTTACCCTTCCTTTTAAATTGAATATAGGGCAGTAAACATGAATAAAATTTCCTGTTTGTTTAATTAAATAAACAAACATAAACAAGGACTCATTCGTTCATTTATAATTCATGAACTTTCGTTAAAATTTATTTACATGTGTCTATTTATATTTATTATTCTTTTATAACAAAATTATTATATTTTAAAAAATAAAAATATAGATTAAAAATATGAAATAAGAAGGAAAAAACCCAATGTACAAGACTTTAGACATATTAATAAAAAAATTAAATAGTACTCAATGTTCGTTTTCGTTTATTTGTGTTCAAATAGTATTTAAATTAATTATTTGAACCGGTTAAGTGGTTTGTATGGTTTTACACATCACATGTGATTTAGATTCGAGTCCCCTTGCAACTATTTTTTATTTCTTTATTCCTAGCATTTACTGCATTATAAGATATATATATATATATATATATATATATATATATATATATATATATATATATATATATATATATATTAAATGGTGCAATCCATTTCACAGAAAGTGGGTTGGTGTAGTGGTAAAAGCATGGGTTTCCTCAAGAGATTGTGGGATAAAATCCCACAATTAAAAATAAAAAAATAAACTAAACATGATTGGTTAAATTAATTTTATTATTTATTTAAATTAAAATTAGGACTAAATTGATATAATAAAGAACTAGTAAAGACTAAATGTGTAATTATACAAATTTTACTTAACGACCATGTTACCTTTCCGTTAGATTTTAACGGCCGGTGATCAAAATAGGTCTATTTAAATAGTTGGGTGGTCGAATTTTTAATTTTTTTTATTTGGATGGTCAAAACAGGTCGCAGTCCATAGTTGAGTGGTCACTAGAGTAGTTTTTCTTTTTTTAATTATAAGACACAAATGATTTTTTTTGGATGGTCCATCGGTCATTTGACTTCTGTTTCATGTGCTGTAGGGTCCAACGGTCCGGTACCATGTCATTGACATGTTGGTATTGTGCTAGGAAAGCCTTGGCTAAATCCTTCCACGTTTTGATCTGATGACGGCTTAACTGATTGTACCATCGGATGGAGGATCCCGAGAGACTGTCTTGGAAACAATGGATTAACAGCTTGTCATCCCCACCATATTCGGTCATCCTTCGGCAAAACATGGCGAGATGAGCACGGAGGCAACTTGTTCCATCATACTTCTCAAACTCCGGGACCTTGAATTTATGGGGTATCACTAGATCTTGGACAAGACTGAGTTCGACGGCGTCAAAACCGGTGAAAGCATCGACCACCTCCATGGCTTCCAACTTTTCCTCGAGTCGCTTACAACGGTCCGCGATCTCTTTAGAGGCTTCAAATCTTGGCTTCTCGATTTCCATGAACTGATCCATGTCTGAGACGACATTCTCGACTTGGTTTCCTCCGGGTCTTTCTTCCGGAGCGGAGGGCGCATTAACGGGGAAAGAGGTGTCGATCTGATGAAGTAGCAATTTTCCTCGATCGAGTATCACCTGAGGGGTAGCTTGGACCCTAACATGAGTGGGGGTAAATCCCGGAGGATACAGGAGATCTTCATTTTCGACGGTGGGCCTTGTCACCGGATTACCGTTCGAGGCTTCCCCTCGTGCGGAAGGTCAGATTCCTAGCATCTGGCCTACCTGGGCTGGTATATCTTCTTGGGACTTCCTGAGTTGCTCCTTCATTTCCTCTTGGGCCTTAGCTAACTGGTCCTCCAACTTCTTGGTCAAATCCGCTTGCATATCCTTTTGAGTATGTTCAATTTTGTCCAATCGGTCTTCGTTCACCATCTTACTTCTTCGTCGGGTTCCATAAGGGTGCTGAATCGGCTGACCTTTTTCCGTACCCAATATCACTCCTAAGGAACATCCTGATGATTAGTCACAACATCTCGAAAGTGAATGCATGAGAATGCGTGATGAATGCCGTAATGTGATGATGCAACTATGAATGGATGAGTAATGAGCTTATGATGATGTTATGCGATTATGATATGTAGAAATTAAATGTGATGTATGAAAACAGTAAAACAAACGGGTTAGTGTAAAACAAAGCATAAATGAGTAAGCACAAACACACCTATTTTTGTCTAGTACCTAGGTTATTTGCATGGCTCTAAGGGGTAGGCTTTCTAGTTCGCTACATGTAGTTTTGGTTCCAGGAGGTACTCGAATTGTCCTCGTTGTCCCCTACTAAGGGTAGCAAGGCCCCCGGTCATCACCCATTATAGGCTCATCTCAACCGAGTTCAATTCGAGGGGGCCCTTTAGCTATATCCGTATAAGGAAACGATATTCCCACGAAGATATAGGGTAGTCGAGCCCCGAAGGTACTTACTAGGCCCATACGGAGGAATGATATCCTCGCGAAAGCACTAGCGTTTTCCCCTCACTTAGACGAAAGGGTGCATATGCCAAAAACGAATACGTCCGAAATAAACTCGCGTTTATAAACAAATATCGGTTAAATTTGTCACATTAGTTCACAACATTCGATATTAATTAAGCGGTAAAGTTTTCTTGGCTTGACTCTCTTTTTTATTTTTTTTATTAAAAAAACAAAAATTTTGTCCCCAGCGGAGTCGCCATCTGTAACGACCCATTTAAAATTTCTTTAGAAGGTGTGGAGTATGAAAAGGAACTTTGAAAATTTTGAAATAAGGGTTTTTGGGAAAATAAATTTAGAAAATTAGAAGATTTAAATTAGAGAAAAAAAGATTTTGAAGATTGTTTTTTTCAAAAAAATATTAGGGGTTCATTTGAAATAGATAAAAATGCGAGGGGTTTAAAAATTGGAAAGTTAGAAAAAATATTTGAAAATAGGAGATTTCATTTAAAAATGGATAAAAAATAGGGGAATATTAAAAAAAGATTTTAAAAAATAGAAGGAATCGCCACCGGCCACTTTAAAATGGTAGACCGGACACCGAAAATAGAAACCAGAGATTCGAAAGGGTTCGGGAGTCGGTTACACGCGAGGAAGTGTTAGCACCCTCGATATGCCCAAAATTGGTACCAAAACTTTACCGATTAATTAATATCGAATTTTACGAATCAAAGTGACAATTTTGGCCGAAATTTGGTTCTACACGCGAGTAAACTTTGGAAATCCTAATATTCGAGAACGAACGTCCAAACCACCACCACTACGACTGGTACTGACCTCGTTCGTTTTCGAATAAAAGGACATCGCACCTTTGAAAATAATTCTAAAACACGAAATGCATGAATTCAAAATTAAATTTAATCTAAGGTCCTACGACGCCAAAGGAGTCGATATCCGATTACTCGGAATACCGTTCCCATGCGGACAGCGGGACCGCAGGTGCTATAATTAAAATGACAATTAAAAAGTGCATGCTAAAAAAATATTCGAACAATGTAGAAGTGTAACCCCCTTAGCCCGGCCTAGATGCTTGACCCGAACTACGAAGATTACACGGGGAAAACCAAAGTCAACCTTGATTAACAACCCTTTTTTCTTTTTAATCTTTTCTAGATGCACATTAATCCTATGTGAACACTCAAGAATCATAAGAGAGAAGGGCACAACGATCGGAAATCATTTAGGGACTCAATTGTATGAATTACACTTTTAGGGACCAAAATGTAATTTTTAGAAAATATAAGGACTTTGCATACAGTAGGTTTACCAATATGTAATTAGTAATATTACATGCTCTTCTGTCAAATTTCAGCTTAAAAGAACATTCCAAGCTCAAGCAATTGCATCCACAACATTCAAGACTAAAATGTAAAACTTGGAAACTTAAAACAATTCAAATTCATCATCCAACGGTCATCCGTTTCGAAACACCAACCCTTCGTACCGAAACGCCCGTATTGAAACGGAGTTGAACGTTTTGGTACTCGGGTGCGTTCCGAGACCGGTATCAAAACAGGCCTCTCCAGTAGCCAAAATGTTCCGAAACGCTAAGACCATTACAGGCCCCCGTTTCGAAACAGTTAAGGGTGTTTCGATACACCTTGCCCTGTGACAGCAGAAATTGCTGATTTTTCACCTCTTAAACCACTCAAACATGCTTAAAAAGCGTCATAACATACCAGCAACTTATTTTGTCACTAAAGAACATATTTAAGGACCTTAAGCTAGAGCAAGGCATCAAACACATAATCACCCAATTTATATGCATGCTTCCTAGCCACAAAACCAATATAAGCTATCAAACCTCAAACCAAACCTTTAGGACCATTTACAACCCATAAAAGCCATCACAAACATGCCACAAACTTAGGGAGTTCAAAACACATCTCCCAAATACAACCTTGGAGTCCCATTGCCAAATATCAAAACTAAAGTGTATAAAAACATCACCATACATGAGCTTTGCACTTCCTTGGATGTTCTTAACCTTCTTGCTGCCCGAAAACACCTTAATTATCTGCATTATTGGTAAAAGAGAGCGTAAGCACATTTGCTTAGTGAGACATGCTCTAAAGAAAACCAACACAATAATGCATTATTCAAAACACTTTCTCAAAAGCCTTTTCTACATCATGCTCATTCTATCTCATGCTTGAAAACCATTTCAAAGCAACTCTTCATTGAAAACACATGTACCTCAATTCTATCTCATGTATTTACACCAATGCAAATCTCATGGAAAGGCCATACATATGCTTGTAAAAACCAAAGCATTTCATATACAAATCTCATATGCATTTCTCATAGCATAAATCATCTCATCAATAGGTACATGTGAATCAAAAGCATTTTCATATATTATATTGGCATTTCACATCTCATTATTACTCAGATATGCGGACAACATTCTCAAACCACTAGACGCTTCCGACGGAATCTCACATCACTGTACTCAATTGTCTAGTAAACATAATTTCCGGTGGAATCTCACATCACCTTACTCACATGGCGGGATCTCTCATCGCCACAAAGCTTGGGTATTTCACTAAGTCCTACCCGATGGAATTCCCATCACCGGTCTCTCCCTTTGGATTAAACCAAAGAGCACGTACGAATTTTTATTTTATAGTGCACTCTCATCCTATTGATCGATCAATTATATCTGGTAAGTATCTCATCTTCTATGCCAGTATATTATGTCAAAATATCATCTCACCTACTATTTTTCATGCAACATTTCTCAAATCTTTCTCATCTCATTTCCAAACCATAACATTTGCTATGCTTTAAAACAAAAGCTCAAAACTCACCAATGCAACATGTTATTTCATGAAATCATTTCAAGCATCATCTCATGCTAGAAATCACGCATAAAAACAGTAGGAATTTATCTATCTCAAACCACGAGCATGTAAAAGCGTTTTAGGGGCAACCACCACATATAAGAGAGAAATCTAGCCAATACTTACTTCCGGACTTAGGAAGGTGTTTCAAACCTTTCCTAAATCCTCAAACCTTGTTTCTTTGTCCCTCAAGGACTTCTAAAACCATTCGCACTCACCGATTACGTTTCACTTGCTCGCCAAAACGCTATCTAAGCTCTCAGATCAATACCAAAGGCGTCCGAAGATGTCTCCCCTCTAATGGTTGATTTCTCCTTGATTTGGGCAATTTTTCTTGAAAATTCAATGTGAAAACAAGAGGATTTGGTGAGGAAAAGATTAAGAATCAAAAGGAGATTGAAATCTCATCAAATGGAATGAAAATCAGAGGCTAATTGATGGAGGAAATGTGTTTGGCTGAAAAGAAATTGAGAGAAAATTGACGTAAGGTAGTTATGGAAAGTCAAAGATAGTTTTTCCTTTAATCAATCTTTATTTCCTTTAATTAAAAAATTATTAAAATCACCCAAAATAAGAAGAAATCTGATTAAAAATATTTTGGTAAAATTAGCTCCTTAAAGATTCAAAGTTTCAATCCTTTACAAAACAGTCACTATTTAACTTTTGCAAAAACTGCGATTTGGCCACTACACTGAAATATAGTATTTCCAAACCTTATTTTGTAAAATTGTTTTCACCACATTCATTCATATAACAAATAAGGATATTTAGGTATTTTCCCATCTTTTTAAAGCATCCCGAACTAGGTGTTCCCTAAATCTCCCTTTAAGATTTGAACCGTTCTCGACCGGTCCGATTCAAACTCTAAAACATCTAGGCCTAAATTTGGGGCATTACAACTCTCCCCTCTTAAGAAATTTCGTCCTCAAAATTTACCTGGAGGAAAAGGTAAGGAAATTGCTTCTTCATGTCTTCCTTTCTTTCCCACGTGGCTTCCTCAACACCACGATGTCTGCACAACACCTTGACCAACTCAATGGTCTTACCATGGAGAACTTTACTATCCGAATCCAGAATCTCAACAGGCTCCTCATCATATGTCAAATCTGGATTCAACTCAACTTCCACCATAGGCATAACATGCGAAGGATCCGATCTATACCTTCAAAGCATGGATACATGAAACACGTTATGTATCTTTTCTAACTCTTGAGGTAGTCTCAGCTTATAGGCAACATGACCCACACATTCTATCACCTCGTATGGTCCAATGTACCTTGGGCTCAACTTGCCCTTTCGGTCAAATCTCATCACCTTCTTCCAAGGTGAAACTTTCAAAAACACACGGTCACCCACCGCAAATTCTATCTCCTTATGCTTCAAATCAACGTAAGACTTTTGCCGATCCGATGCTGCTTTCAACCGCTCACAAATGAGCTTCACCTTCTCGATGGTTCCTTTTAACAAAGCCGGCATCGAAACCAACTTTTGTCCCGTTTCAGCCCAACAAAGAGGAGTTCTGCACTTCCTCCCGTACAAAGCTTCATAAGGTGCCATTTGAATACTTGCCTGGTAACTGTTATTATAAGCAAACTCCACCAAAGGCAAGTGCTTCTCCCAAGAGCCTTGAAACCCAATAACACAGCACCTTATCGTATCCTCAAGCACTTGGATAACGCGCTCCAACTGTCCATTCGTTTGCGGATGATTAGAAGTACTGAAATTCAACCGCGTACCCAATGCTTGATGCAAACACTCCCAAAACCTTGTGGTAAACCTCATATCTCTATCCGACACAATATACTTTGGTACACCATGCAAACGTACAATCTCAACAATGTACAACTCCGCAAGCTTATCCAAGGTGTACGTAGTATGCACATGCAAGAAATGCGCACACTTCGTAAGGCGATCCACAATCACCCAAACAGAATTCTTCTTTGATGGCGATAAAGGCAAACCAGACACAAAGTCCATGGTGATCCTCTCCCACTTCCATTCAGGGATCCTTAACGGCTGCAACAACTCTGAAGGAAACTGATGTTCAGCCTTAACTCACTGACAAACTATACATTTTCTAACATAATCAGCGACATCTTTCTTCAGTCCCACCCAATAGTACTCATCCTTCAGATCACGATACATCTTTGTACTACCAGGGTGCATAGCAAAAGAACTACTATGAGCTTCGGTCAGAATGGTGCGCCTCAACTCAACATCATTCGGCACCACTATCCGACTCCCAAAACATAAAACACCATCATCATTAAAACAGAAATTCGATGGCCTATCTTCAGCAATATCCTGAACATGTGGCACCAAAGAATCAACCAACAATTGTTTATCCTTTATCAATTGGATTAGAGATGGTTTCACTTGCAATTCAGCAACAAGACCACCATCTCGCGATATGCTCAAGCTAGCAAACATCGCTCTTAACTCCACCGCCACTTTCTTGCTCAAAGCATCGGCCATAACATTGGCCTTCCTCGGATGATACTCGATCGTTATATCGTAATCCTTAAGCAACTCCACCCAGCGTCGTTGCCTAAGATTTAACTCTTTCTGAGACATCAGATACTCCAAACTTTTGTGATCCGTATACACAGTACACTTCTCACCATAGAGATAATGTCTCCAGATCTTTAGAGCAAAAAGCACTGCAGCTAACTCAATATCATGCGTAGGATAATTGCGCTCATGCACTTTCAACTGTCGCGATGCATAAGCCACCACCTTACCCTCTTGCATTAACACACACCCCAAACCAACATAGGATGCGTCGCTATACACCACAAACTCTTTCCCTGATTCAGGTTGAACCAAGATAGGAGCTTGCGTCAAAGCTGCTTTTAGCTTCTCAAAAGCTTGCTGTCTTGCTTCCGTCCACTCATACTTAAAATCATTTTGTAATCACCCATTTTGTCCGGGGTGTCAAAACCCGTTTTCTTTTCTTTTTATTAATAATGGGCTTTATATATATATTGATAAAATATAAAAATAAAAAAAACAGTATATATACTATTATCTTATTACTATTATTATTATCATTATCTACTATTATTATCTTATTACTATTATTAATATCCACATTATTATTATTATTATTATTATTATTATTATTATTAAATCTGAAAACCCAAAAACATTAAATAATATAAGCCCAATATTTAATATAATAAAAGCCCAACATTATTATTTAAAGTCCATTTACATTGTAAAAAACCAAAAATAAATAAAAGTACAAGGCCTGTTTGGGCCCAAATAATTAAGCCCTAAGTCTAAAAAACCCTAATCTAATGCTCTCCTATATTATGTCTTGCAGCCGCCCCTAATCTCAACCGTTAGATCTGGGATCCAGATCTAATTGTCCAAGATCACCCAGACTCGGATGGAAGCCCTAGCTGAGGCCTCAACAGCCCTAGCGCCACACAGTCTCCACCATTGGATCAAGGATGGATTGGACAGCCAGGATCAAACCTTGCCCGAGCGCGTGTGACACACGCGCATTGATTCAGTCACCACACGTACGCGTGCATCACACGCCCACCTCTTTAGCTGCCCAGATCGAGCCCCTCCAGCTTTCATCAACGGCCGTGATTCAGCCACGTCGTCCGGCCACAGCTCTCCCTGGTCCCCTCTCCTCACGGGTCACATGCAAACAACAAATGTCAGAGGAATTTCAGAAACAAAAAATGCAGAATTTCAGAGGCAATCAACAACCGAAATCGTACAAATTAACTAGCAGATTTTCCAGCATTTACATGTAATTTAGAAAAGCGAAAATATGTAATATTCCGGCTATAAAAGCCGAAGCAAAATGCATTAGAGAGGAGGATTTTTTTGAGAGAGAGAGCAATAGAGAGATTTCCATTCGAAAAATTCAGAGAGGCATTGTAATCGAAGCTTTCGTATTAATACAAGGAAAGGCAATTTCAGAGGTATCTTACTTTTCCATTTTTGCAGTTTCGAAATAAAAATAAAAATAAAAGGTTAGTTTTTTACCTTCTTTTCGGGCCTATCCTCCCTGTGTTTCGCCCATCCTTACCGGCGATAAGCCTCGTGACCCTTCTCAGGGCACGCATGGTGAGCCGTCGGGGCTAGTAACACGAAAGGGGTAGGGGCTCTCATGGTTTTGGGTTTTAAAACAAAAAAACAGAAACGGTTTGGGTTTCGAAAGATAACAGTAAGGGGTTTTTCTTTGCGTTTTCGTGAAAAGAAAGGGATTTTCTGGTTTTCGGGTTCGAAAAAGGTCGGAAATGAAGGTTTCTTTAGCGTTCCGGCGCCGGTAACGGCGACCGAAACGGTGACAGCGCCAGAGAGAAAACAGAGAAGAAGGAGGGTCTTAGGTTTTTTAGGGTTTCCAAAAGAGAGGAAATGTTTTAAATCCGTTTTTATAATGATTTTCAGTTTTAATTTCGTTTTAAGGGCCTCCGCATCGCTTTAATCGCGCGCGAGGGGGTTCCGCATTTTAAAATCCCTTTCCCGGTCCCTTTAGGTTTTCAAATGTTTTCAATCGTGTCCCAAATTTGGTTTTGATCGATTTGCGAGTGGGGAAATTACTGTTTTAGTCCCCTTGATTTTCCGCGTCTTTTTAATTCAGCCCCTATTTCGTGTTTTAATTACTTTTTTATGGGTTAATTACTATTGCGGCCCCTGTCTGTTTGCATTTTACTTACCTTGCATTTTATTTTGCCATATTGTTTATGTTAGTATGTGCATATTTTGTCTTCTCTTGTTCGAATATATATGTTTTTGCGACATGCATTCTAATATGTTATTCATGTGACTTTTAGCATTTTAATTTGTGTATTAATTAATTTTAATTCTAAAACGGAGATACCTATTAATTCGCGTATTCGGGTCGACTAGCCTAGCTTATTGGATCTCCCGCGAATATTCAGATTAATTCGAATCGTCTAAAGGTAAATCCGTAATTAAAACGAACAAGACCATAGCATCATCCTTTAATTGCTTGCATCATGCATAAAGGTGACGTACGGGATTCGAACCCTAGACTAACACGGCAGTCAGTCTTATATGATGTCGGTTTAGTCTTTGGTCCGGTGTACCGTCATTCTTTTTATTTAAATGTTTAATTAATTCGATGCCACCAATTTGAAAAAGCTCGTACGATTAAAGTCCAGTTTTCAATCAAGAACCCCTAATTAAAGTCTTTTTAAATTTCGAATAATTTCCATCGAGTTAAAAGCAACAATTGTTTTGGTACCGATTTCCGGGCGTGATGGGGGTGCTAACCCTTCCCCACACGTAACCAACTCCCGAACCCTTTCAAAAGAATCTATGGTTTAGTTTTTACGGTGTCTGGCCTACCATAGTGGCCGATGGCGACTCCAAACCGAGAAAAAGATTTTTTTAAAGGTTTTTTTCCCAAAACCCGAATCGAACCAATTTTTAAAACTCCCCCTTTTAAACAAAATGAATGTTTTTCAAAGTAGTGGGGAAGTTGTGGAAAAAAAACCTTGTTACACCTTCGTCATAGGGGCAGCAATCTTAGAAAATCCATCCACAAATAGAGGTGGCAAACGGGTCAATCGGTTCAGGTTCGGTTCGGGTCATTTCGGTTTCGGTTATTTCGGGTCTGATATTTTCGGTTTAGATTCGGTTTCAGTTTCAGTTCGGTTTCGGTTCGGTTTTAGTTCGGGTCTATTGTGTTTCGGGTCATTTCGGGTCGGTTGATTTCGGTTCGGTTATTTTCGATTCGGTTAATTTCGGTTCGGTTGATTTCGGTTCGGTTATTTTCGGTTCAATGAGAGATCAGTCATTTTTAATCAAATTTTTAGGTTTGTCAGTTTTTTACACCCTATATATGACTTTATAAAGTCAATATATTTGACATTTTAGTGATTTGTGCGGTTGTTCCTATTTTATCTTTCTTTATTTCTATCAATCGGGTCCATTCGGTTCGGGTCCATTCGGTTCGGGTCTATTCGGTTCGGGTCCATTCGGTTCGGGTCCATTCGGTTCAACTAAATTCGGTTCAGTTTCGGTTTGGTTTATTTCGGGTTTCGGATCAAATTTCGGATCAAATTTCGGGTCAATTTCGGGTTGATTTTCGGTTTCGGTTCGGGTCTGGGTTCGGGTAATTCGGTTCGGGTTTCGGTTCTCGGGTCAAGTTTGCCAGGTCTATCCACAAACCTCTGGTAGTATCCTGCCAATCCAAAGAAACTACGGACTTCATGAACGAACTTAGGAGGCTTCCAATTCATCACCGCCTCAACCTTCTAGGGATCAACTTGAATCCCTTCAGCCGAAACCACATGACCAAGGAAAACAACTTCCTTTAGCCAAAACTCACATTTGCTCAGCTTAGCATAAAGCTGATTTTCCATCAGCGCTTGCAAAATAATCCTCAAATGACCTTCATGCTCCTCCTCAGTATGAGAGTACACAAGGATATCATCGATGAACACCACAACAAACTTGTCCAAAAATTCATGGAACACCCTATTCATCATGTCAATGAATGCAGCAGGAGCATTCATCAAACCAAACGACATCACAAGGAACTCATAATGCCCATACCTCGTTCTAAAGACTATTTTCGGCACATCCACATCCTTCACCTTTAACTGATAGTACCCTGACCTCAAGTCAATCTTTGAAAACACAGCCGCTCCCCGAAACTGATCAAAAAGATCATCAATCCTCGGCAAAGGATACTTGTTCTCGACGGTCAACTTATTCAGCTGACGATAATCAATGCACATCCTCGTCGTGCCATCTTTCTTTTTAACAAAAAAGACCGATGCACCCTAAGGTGACACACTAGGCCGAATAAAACCACGGTTAAGCAACTCCTGAAGTTGCGTCTTCAACTCCTTCAACTCTTTGGGTGCCATGCGATAGGGAGCAATGGACACCAGAGTTGTGTTCTCATACAACTCAATTACAAATTCAACCTCTCGACTAGGCGGCAAACCAGGTAATTCCTCCGGAAACACTCTAGAGAACTCACACACGGTTCTTATGTCCTGTACGCGCACCTCCTTTGAACTGGGATTCATAACAAAGGCTAAGTAAGCCTCACATCCCCGACGCAACATCCGGCTTGCTTCGAGCGTCGACACCACATTAGACAGAAACTTCACATTTTCTCCCACCACCACAACCTCATAATCATCCGTAAGTTTCAACGAAACTTGCTTGCTTTCAAAATCCACCACGGCTCTATGCTCAACAAGCCAATCCATGCCAAGAATTACATCAAAACCATAGAATGACAATTCCATAAGATCAACAAGAAACACATGATCTTGCACCTTTAAGGGGCATCTCCTATACAACTTTCTTGTTACAACCGTCTCACCAAAGGAACTAGTCACACGCATACCAACATCCAAAGACTCAACAGGCAAACCAAGCATTTGAGCATGTTCACACAATATGTACGAGTGTGTAGATCCAGAATCAATCAAAGAAAGTAATGACAAGGATTGCAAAGTAAAGGTATCTGCGATCACGTCCGTGTCATTCCTTCCCCCACGATGGGCATACACTCGAGCCTGACCGACACTCAGGTTGGATAGCCACAACATGCGCCACATTCCGTCCACCCTTATCTCTACGCTGAAAATTACCACGGCCGTGCCCACGACCTCTCTGTGGCTCATCTCTCTCACCGGAGCTTGTCCCTCTCTCAGCGGCTGAAGACAATCTTTCTTCATATGCCCCCGATTACCACAGTTCCAGCATGTCCCAAGGTTACCTCAACACTCACCAGCGTGTCTTCTACCACACCGGTTACACTCAGGAGTCCCCAAGAAAGCATTTGGTCCTTGCTGATCCCTTCCAGGGTTACCACCCCCGCGTCTAGCATCAAAATGCGGCTTTCTATCCTTATGCCTCTTGTTGCGATCCCTACCATAATCATGTTCTGCAGCTCGCTTCCCAGAGCTAGATCCTCCCGCTCGACTCGCCAATCCAAGATTCAACTCAATGTCCTTGGCTCTAGTGACCAAAACATCGAAATCAGAATAATCGGCTGCGAGCATATAGGTTTTCACGTCCGCCACTAGCCCATAACGGAACCGTTCACATCTTTCTCGCTCACTAGGGATCAGCTCAGGTGCATATTGGCTAAGGCGAACAAACTGAATCTCATATTCAGCCACAAACATGCTCCCTTGCACCAGGGACATAAACTCCCTCTTCTTCTCATCGAGGTAGCGAACTCCCAAATATTTTCGCTTGAACGTATTAAAAAAGAATGTCCAAGTCACTTCATCATCCTCCATTCCCGCGATAGTGTTCGTCCACCACATATACGCATCACCATGCAGCAACAACATTATGCATCCCAGCTTCTGAACATTGTTGCAGTTCAGTTGTCCAAGTATTCTCTTGGTACTCTCTAACCAAGACTCGGAACCTTCCAGGGTCAAACCTCTAAACTCAGTCCCTCCCAGACTGCGAAGACGCTCCAACGAAAATCTTACATTAGCACCATCCTACGATGCAGCTCCATGAGCTCCAGCTACTGCTGCCTGGAAAGCTCTAACAATAGCCTGAATTAAAACGGTCATATCAGAAGCAGCTTGCCCCTGACCTCCCTCGGGTCCAGCAACCCCAGCACCAACTCCAGCAGCACCACCCCTAGCTCCACCACCACCACTAGGTGGTCCACCAGGGGGAGGAGGAGGTAGATCCTAAGCATTTTCTACATTCTCATTCTCAGCTATAGATCGAGTATTGATTCTAAGCTCTCTACGTGGCCCCATAATAAAAACAATGCACTGACAAAAATACAACAAATTCAATTAGGCATAATAAGGTAAGTAATCCAAGTACTCAAGCTCATTTTTGAAACCAATTCTTCTCATTAGTAATGATATGGCAATGGGATCCCCAACTACACTCCAAACACAACATATCATCATCAATTCATCTCAATTGAAACATACATCAACATTCATACATCATACCTTTACCAAAAAGTCACAATCATACAAAGCCACATGCAATAACCACTTACCAAGCCCAAATTATTCTTTAACCTGCCTTTGATACCAACAAATGTAACCCCCTTAGCCCGGCCTAGACGCTTGAACCGAACTACAAAGATTACACGGGGAAAATTAAAGTCAACCTTGATTAACGACCCTTTTTTTCTTTTTAATATTTTCTAGATGCATATTAAGCCTATGTGAACACTCAAGGATCATAAGAGAGAAGGGCACAACGATCGGAAATCATTTAGGGACTCAATTGCATGAATTACACTTTTAGGGACCAAAATATAATTTTTAGAAAATATAAGGACTTTGCATATTTTAGGTTTACCAATATGTAATTAGTTATATTACATGCTCCTCTATCAAATTTCAGCTTAAAAGAACATTCCAAGCTCAAGCAATTGCATCCACAACAATCAGGACTAAAATGTAAAACTTGGAAACTTAAAACAATTCAAATTCATCATCCAACGGTCATCCGTTTTGTTGAGTGGATCAAAAGATCGATATTTACCAAGAGGGGGGGTGAATTGGAAATTTAAAGGTTTGTGGTGGAAATTGGCAAATTAAAAATTGATGGACAAGAGATTTAGAGTGGTTCAAGTTCCAAATGAACTCTACATCCACTACCTTAGCCTCACTAAGGATTTGCAACAATTTCACTAAATTGATCTTCCCTTTTTCTAGGACAAGGAGGCAACCCTTTACAATTTCGGTTGATTTTTCTACCCAAAAATCAACCCAACCCTCACACAAGTGAACAAAGGAATTTGAAGGCTAATAAGGTATCTCTCAATACAAATGATAGTCCCAATACAAGCACTCAACCCAATTTGATAAAATATGAATGAAGATTACAAATTGGGATTTCTACACAAAGTGGGATTTTTGCACAATTGCTTGATTTTGATGTTTGAATGTTTGCTTTAGGATCAATAGTTGTTGCTGATGCTTTTGGATGTCTCTTTTATACCTTCTCATTGATTTCTAGCCGTTTGGGTGGTTGGGAACATAAATGGAGCCGTTGGAACCCTCTCTTGCCACCATAAATGCAGTCTGCACCAACCCGTTTCGGAACACGGGGTACCTGTTTCGGAACGGACTAAAATAGAAAGAGCCGTTGGGGTGCATTTAAGAGCCCGTTTCGAAACGCCTTAGGGCCGTTTCGGAACGATTTTGCCACTGTCAAGGGTCGTTTCGGAACGGTCTTAGCCCGTTTCGAAACGCCTTAAAGACTTTCAGAAAATCAGTTAAAACACATAACGGTCATATTTTTTAAATTCAACTTAAGACATGTTTCAAAACGATATGAATCCGTTTCGAAACGAAATTGCTACTGTCAAGGGTCGTTTCGGAACGGCCGTGATCCGTTTCGAAACACCCCTTTTATATTTAAAAAATCAGCATATATTTGAACCGTTGTAGTCTTTTTAAATCAAATATGAAGAACAGTTTCGAAACGAGTGATACCGTTTCGAAACGAGGTAAAGTGTTTCGATACACGTTTCGGAACGGTGGTCGACAGTGATGAAAACGTTTCGAAACGCCTCAGGGCCGTTTCGAAACATGTGCTTGAAAATCATTGTTTTGGCTTGAAACACTTAGAAAATATTTGAAAGACTAGTTTTTAACTTGGGCATAATCTTAAAATTATATGGGGATATTTTGAGGACTTAAAATTCGTTTTGACATTTTCAATTTAGTCCTTAGGTTTTTAGTTATATCAAAATTAAAATACTTGTTTCACAATCTCCCCCTTTTTGATATAACAAAACCAAAGTTAGAATTTTTTGAGAATTTTGAAAGTTTTGAAAATATTATAACTCCCCCTTAATTTAAGATAGGTTTTTAGAGTTAAAAGAAATTTTTGATTTGAAATCCAAGTTGTAAACCTTTAAAAACCTTTTAAAATTTAAAACGAATTTTAGTGTGGCTCTTAAATTTCTTCTCCCCCTTTTTGTTAGATCAAAAAGAACAATAAAAGCTCATAGAGAAGATAAAGGATTAGTACCAATAAGCAATAATAAGCAACCATAAGATTAATTCATAATCAGAATATCCAAAACATAAATCAAACATTAAGTTCAATATAAAATCCCAAAAAAAAGGCTAAATAGCATAGGTTCCTAAAACATGAGAAAACATAAAGATGCAATCTTAATCCTAAAATGCATAGATAATATGATATGATATGATATGGAGTTCCTAAGCCTCGTCATCATCATCCGAAGTATCATCATCGCTCTTGGCTTGAGAACGGTGAAACTTCGTCCATTGCCCATAGAGCGTAGAGAAGGATAGGTCCAAGTTGGAATGAGAAGTCTCAAGAGTAAGAAGGCGATCCTCGACATTCTTCAAACGATTGTCCATGGCCGAAAAACCTGAAGCAATGCTAGTGTCCAAAGCATTGAACCGCTCGGTAATGAGAGCCGTGAGGGCTTCATTGTTTGCAACTGGAACTTGCGGTGGAGGAGCAACGGGAGGAGGAACCGCTTCTCTATCAACTCTTTCCCAAACACCATTCACATATGTGAACCCGGACTTGCGAAGGGATGACTCACCAATCTTGGTCTTGCGAGGGACCGGAGAGTCGTAGGTACAATCAATGCCAAGATCACGAAATAGGGCACTCAAGACAATGCCATATGTAAAAGACTTCAACTCATTTGTGTCAATAAGCTTGATATTATTGACTATCTCCGCAAAGATTATCTTAGGCACATTTGGGCGCTCACCCTTACGGAAACACTCTAGCCAAAAATGATCAGTGTGACGGATATGAGAGTATTTACCTCCGGAAGGACGAATAAACCAAGAAACCATCAAGTGAAGAACTCGATCGTGCACATCCAAGTGAAGTGCCTTACCGGTGAAAGTGCCAAAGTGGTGTTCATCCTCAAGACCCTCATCCTTAAGTTTAAGAGCAGACTCCAAAAGAGCAACATTAACAACAAACTTTCTGCCTAATAAGGATGATTCAATTCCTATAATCTCGGTTTTGGTCTCATCATAAATAAAACGAGCATTAGAGTAAAAGATGAGTACCATGTTTTTGTAGCAAACATCTGGAATGCTCAAGAAATATATGAGATTCCACTCATCCAAACGAGCGAGATAACGGAAAAGGAATCGCTTGGAATTGAGGAACTCAAGATCAATGACACGTTCTTTACGAACCGCGAAATCCTTGACATAAGAGAATCGAGCACGTGCCTCCGGATTTTTAAGGGATTTCTGAAAAAGCATAGTGAGATTCGGACGAATGCTCGAATCACCGGATTGAACGACTTTGCGCTTCTTGTTAGCTTGATCCGCCATCTAAAAACATTAAGCAAGTGTTTTAAAATTAAGTGTATGCATTGATATTTAAAATCAATCCAATAATAAATCCCACTTAGGTTTTTGAAAACAAAATTAAAAAAAAACAGTTAAAAAAATACGACTGAAAAATTTTATATTCGAATAAAAAATTTTGAGATATGAAATTTTTTTTACAAGATATTGAAAACCCACAACTACAAACATATAATTTATACAAAAATAAAATTTTCTAACCTAAGATTCGAACATAAATTGAAAGAAAAACAAAAATAAAAAAAATTACCTTAGTTTGGGATTTTGGATGATTTGATTACAATCCTTGCACAAGATTGATGAAACTTGCTTAGACTTGAGTTGTAGAGTAAAACCCCTCACAATTTTATGAAAATCAAAGAGTTTGAGAGGGTATTTATAGAGAGGGAGGCGGTTTAGGGTTTTAAGAGTTTGATATAAAGTTAACTTTATCATTAAAAGCCCTAATTTAAAGCAGTCCGCGATGCCGTTTCGGAACGGTCAAGACCGTTGCGGAACGGGCGGCTAGGGTTTTGACCATTTTAAGACCATAAGCTGACCGTTTCGATACGGTGTTGACTGTATCGAAACCCCTTTGACCCGTATCGAAACACGTTTCGATACACCCCTTGGCAGTAGCAAAAACGTTTCAGAACGCCTTGGAGGCGTTACGAAACGCCCTTCGCTCAGAGCTGGATTTAAGGTATCCGTATCGAAACAGGTTCACCCGTTTCGATACACATGGGCCTGGAAGTGCAAAAAAGGCTCTAAAAATGCAGAAAAATGAAGTTTTAAGAGGCCTAACATGCATAAATGTCATGAATGAGCAGGCAAAACATATTCAAGCATAAGCATACTCCCCCTAACTATAGGCATGGAAGAAATTGGGAGTCTAAGCATACAAACCTGGTATTTCACAAGATCAAGCATATTTAAGCACAAAATAGGTCCAAAAAGGTCAAGATAGGCTAGCTAGACCTAACTCTCTCCTAAAGGACCAAAAACGCTCTTTGTCTAAAGGTTTTGTAAATATGTCCGCTAATTGATTCAAGGTGTCTACGTACTCTATAACCACATCTTCCTTAAGGACATGATCTCTAATGAAATGATGCCTTATTTCTATGTGTTTGGTTCTAGAGTGTTGGATGGGATTTTTAGTTAAGCATATTGCACTAGTGTTGTCACATTTTAGGGGTATGATTCCAACTTTAATTCCATAATCTAAGAGTTGTTGCTTCATCCAAAGGACTTGAGCACAACAACTCCCTAAGGATATGTACTCGGCTTCGGTGGTAGATAAGGCTACACTATTTTGTTTCTTAGAGAACCAAGATATGAGCATACTACCTAAGAATTGGCAAGTTCCCGAAGTACTTTTCCTATCAATTTTGCAACCCCCATAATCCGCATCCGAGTAAGCATGTAGGTTGAAGGTAGAGTCTCTAGGATACCAAAGGCCTAAACAAGGAGTGTCTCTAAGGTATCTAAAGATTCTCTTAACGGCTATAAGGTGAGACTCTCTAGGACTAGCTTGAAACCTAGCACACAAGCAAACACTAAACAAGATATCCGGTCTACTTGCGGTAAGGTAAAGCAAAGATCCAATCATAGAACGATAAAGCTTAGAGTCAACACACTTACCTCCTTCATCTTTGTCAAGCTTTGTAGATGAGCTCATAGGAGTGGCTTGAGGCTTTGCATTCTCCAAGCCAAACTTCTTGAGCATATCCTTTATGTATTTTGCTTGGTTGATGAAGGTGCCATCCTTCTTTTGCTTGATTTGGAGTCCCAAAAAGAATGAGAGCTCCCCCATCATGCTCATCTCAAATTCACCTTGCATTAACTTAGCAAACTCTTGACAATGACATTCGTTAGTAGAACCAAAAATAATATCATCAACATAAATTTGAACTACTAAGATGTCATTTTTATACATTTTTATGAAAAGTGTAGTGTCCACCTTACCTTTTTCAAATCCTTTTTCAATCAAAAAATTTGAAAGCCTTTCATACCAAGCTCTAGGAGCTTGTTTTAAACCATAAAGAGCTTTGGTAAGTTTGAAAACATGATTTGGAAATTTTGAATCTTCAAAACCCGGTGGTTGTTCCACATACACTTCTTCATTTATAAAATCATTTAAAAATGCGCTTTTAACATCCATTTGAAAAAGCTTGAAGTTATGATAACATGCATATGCAAGCAACATCCTAATAGCTTCCATTCTAGCTACGGGTGCATAGGTTTCATCAAAATCTATTCCCTCTTCTTGAGTGTAACCTTGTGCTACAAGTCTAGCTTTATTTCTCACAATGTTACCACTCTCATCTAGTTTGTTCCTAAAGACCCATTTAGTTCCTATTGTAGATTGATTACTAGGCCTATAAACTAATGTCCATACATTACTTCTCTCAAATTGATTTAACTCTTCTTGCATAGCCATAATCCAAAAGTCATCTTTCAATGCTTCTTTTATGTTTTTAGGCTCTATGCATGAGATAAATGCAACATGGTTCATTAATCTAAGAGAAGAACGAGTGGTTACCCCCTTGGATGGATCACCCAAGATTTCACCATCTTTGACATAGTTCAACTCCCTTGGGTAGCTCACTTCCTTTTCCTCAATAGCCAAGTCCTTCAAGGCTTCAAGAGGTGGTTCTTGTGTGTCTTCTTCTTTTGTTGGAATCTCATCCTCCTTTGAAGTTTGACCTCCATCAAAGGCATTTATGATTCCTACATCATCATCATCACAAGAATCCTTCCTAGGAAGGAGGTTATCATCGAATACAACATGAATAGATTCTTCTACTACTAAAGTTCTTTTGTTAAATACTCGATAGGCTTTAGAGGTTAATGAGTAACCTATAAAAATGGCTTCATCACTTTTTGCATCAAATTTACCTAAGTTATCTTTTCCATTATTTAAAACAAAACACTTACACCCAAAAGGGTGAAAATAGCTAATTTTAGGCTTTTTAGATTTTAAAATCTCATAAGGTGTTTTCTTTAAAATTGGCCTAATCATTACTCGATTTACAATATAACAAGCGGTGTTTGTGGCTTCCGCCCAAAAATATTTAGGTAAATTATTTTCACAAAGCATAGTTCTAGCCATTTCTTGTAAAGTTCTATTTTTCCTCTCAACTACCCCATTTTGTTGAGGAGTTCGAGGAGCTGAAAAATTATGGCTAATACCATTTTCATTCAAAAATTCTTCAAACCCTAAATTTTGAAACTCGGTTCCATGATCACTTCTAATGTGTGAAATTCTAAGTTCAAGATCATTTTGGGTTAATTTTGAAAATGTGATGAATTTTTCCAAAGCCTCATCTTTAGTACTTAAAAAGAGAACCCAAGTAAATCTAGAAAAATCATCAACTAGCACAAATGCATAAGATTTACCACCCAAGCTCATAGTCCTAATTGGCCCAAATAAATCCATGTGAATTAATTGTAAGCATCTACTAGTAGAAACATCATTAATGGATTTAAAGGAAGACTTATGTTGTTTACCCTTTGAGCATGCATCACAAATTTTATCATTTGAAAATTTTATTTTGGGCAAACCTATAACTAGATTTAGAGAGACTAGTTTTTCTAAAACACTTATGCTAGCATGTCCTAGCTTCCTATGCCACAACCATGCATCATTTTCATTTTGAGCAACCAAGCATGCATGAGATGTATGTATGTCATCTCAATGCACCATGTATATGTTTCCTATGCGATGACCTATGAGCATGATATTATTAGATTTAATGTCTACAATTTTGCAACCATTTTTATCAAATAAAACATTAAATCCTTTATCACATAATCGACTTATGCTCAATAGATTATGTTTAAGACCATCGACATATAAGACATTTTCAATAAGAATAGTAGAGTGATTACCTATGGAGCCAATACCTTTAATGTGGCCTTTGGAGTTGTCACCAAATGTTACTACTCCTCCACTTTTTGGCTTTAAATCCATGAATCGACTCTTGTCTCCGGTCATGTGCCTCGAGCATCCACTATCAAGGTACCATGAGTTTTGACTTTGTGCTTTGACCTTGTAGCAATGCTCCCCCTACAAACAAAGATATTAAACCTTGGTTTTTGGTACCCAAATCAATTTGGGTCCATGAGTGTTAGCTCCCAAAACCTTGGTTCCCTTAGGAATCCAAGATGACATAGCAATAATATTATTAGATTTTACAAGTTCCTTAGGAACCCATACACTTCTAATTCTTTTAGCTCTACTATGTCTAGGGTAGCTACCTTGTTTGTAGTAATTAGTCTTTTTCTTAGGTTGGTGTGTTCTAGAGGATTCTCCTACTTCATGCTTGACACTACCAACATTTTTTAAAGACTTTTTTAGCTCATTTAGCTCACCCAACACCTTTTGGTGTTCACTATTACATTGAGATAAAAGATTATTAATATCAACATTTTCATCTTGAAAGAATTTAAGTTCATCTTTTAATCCTAAAATCTTTTTCTCAAATTTAGAATTAGCTTGAGTGAGTGAGTCATTTTTCTCATTTAGTTCTAAAATGATTTTCTTGTTTTTAATGACCGACTCTTTAAACGTCTCAACTAATTCATCATATACCTCTTGTAACTCATCATATGCATCATTTAACTCTTCATATGAAAAATCTAAAGTAGATGAGTTAGAGGTTACCAAGGAGGAATCTTCCTCAAGTGCCATGAGACAAAGATGAGCCACTTCTTGTTCGTCATCCTCCGATGACTCCTCATCACTCCAAGTAGCAAGCTTGGCTTTGAGTCTTTTCTTCTTCTCAAAGCCCTTCTTCTTGAGTTGAGGGCACTCCGAACGGATGTGGCCGGGTTGTTTGCACTCATAGCAAATGATGGGATCCTTTCCTTCTTCTTTGTTCTTCCCTTTGAAGTCCATCTTTCTTTGGATTTTTCTACCCCGGTTGGACCTCATGAAGCGTGAGAACCGTTTGGCTATCATAGCCAATTCTTCAAGTTCATCCTCATCACTAGATGAGCTCTCATCAAGTTGTGAAGCTTTAGCCTTGAGAGCTATTCCCATCTTCTTCTTATTCTCAACCTCAAGCTTCTCTACCCTTTTCTCTTCTTTCTTCTTCTCATCTTCCCTTCCTTGCTTCATGATCTCATGAGTAAGGAGAGAACCCACAAGCTCATCAAGCTTTAATGTCTTCAAGTTCTTTGCTTCGATGATAGCGGTTCTCTTCCCATCCTAAGATTCGGGAAGTGAATAGAGTAGCTTCCGGACAAGCTTGTCTTCCGGTATGATCTCTCCATAGCCCTTTAGACCATTGACAATCGTGGAGAATCGATCAAACATCTTTGACACCGTCTCATCGGGGTTCATCTTGAAATTTTCATAACTAAGATTGAGAATTCCAATCTTAGTTTCTTTAACATCATTGGTGCCTTCATAGGTGGTCTCAAGAGTGTCCCACACTTCCTTGGCACTTTCAATTGATGAGACCTTTGAGTAGATGTCCGGACCGAAAGCACAAAATAGCATACGGAGAGCTTTATCATTGACTTGAATCTTTTTCCTCTCCTCTTCACTCATTTCGACTTTCTTCTTCAACACCATCTTGCCTTCACCGTCTTGCTTCCATGGAATGTATGGCCCATCTTCAATGCATCCCATACAAGATAGTCACTAGACTTGATGAATAGACGCATTTTATTCTTCTAAAAAGATTAATTGTCACCATTGAAGAAAGGAGGCTTTGTGGTCGATTGTGACTCGTACATGCCGGAACCGGAGGTTGAAGCCATCTCTTGATATTTTGATGATCAAACTCTTCCAAGGATCTCCTCTTGTGGTTGTTAATCCTCAAAGAGTTAAGCTCTGATACCAATTGTTGAGTGGATCAAAAGATCGATATTTACCAAGAGGGGGGGTGAATTGGAAATTTAAAGGTTTGTGGTGGAAATTGGCAAATTAAAAATTGATGGACAAGAGATTTAGAGTGGTTCAAGTTCCAAATGAACTCTACATCCACTACCTTAGCCTCACTAAGGATTTGCAACAATTTCACTAAATTGATCTTCCCCTTTTCTAGGACAAGGAGGCAACCCTTTACAATTTCGGTTGATTTTTCTACCCAAAAATCAACCCAACCCTCACACAAGTGAACAAAGGAATTTGAAGGCTAATAAGGTATCTCTCAATACAAATGATAGCCCCAATACAAGCACTCAACCCAATTTGATAAAATATGAATGAAGATTACAAATTGGGATTTCTACACAAAGTGGGATTTTTGCACAATTGCTTGATTTTGATGTTTGAATGTTTGCTTTAGGATCAATAGTTGTTGCTGATGCTTTTGGATGCCTCTTTTATACCTTCTCATTGATTTCTAGCCGTTTGGGTGGTTGGGAACATAAATGGAACCGTTGGAACCCTCTCTTGCCACCATAAATGCAGTCTGCACCAACCCGTTTCGGAACACGGGGCACCTGTTTCGGAACGGACTAAAATAGAAAGAGTCGTTGGGGTGCATTTAAGAGCCCGTTTCGAAACGCCTTAGGGCCGTTTCGGAACGATTATGCCACTGTCAAGGGTCGTTTCGGAACGGTCTTAGCCCGTTTCGAAACGCCTTAACGACTTTCAGAAAATCAGTTAAAACACATAACGGTCATATTTTTTAAATTCAACTTAAGATCTGTTTCGAAACGATATGAATCCGTTTCAAAACGAAATTGTTTCGGAACGGTCGTGATCCGTTTCGAAACACCCCTTTTATATTTAAAAAATCAGCATATATTTGAACCGTTGTAGTCTTTTTAAATCAAATATGAAGAACAGTTTCGAAACGAGTGATACCGTTTCGAAACGAGGTAAAGTGTTTCAATACACGTTTCGAAACGGTGGTCGACAGTGATGAAAACGTTTCGAAACACCTTAGGGCCGTTTCGAAACAGGTGCTTGAAAATCACTGTTTTGGCTTGAAACACTTAGAAAAATATTTGAAAGACTTGTTTTTAACTTGGGCATAATCTTAAAATTATATGGGGATATTTTGAGGACTTAAAATTCGTTTTGACATTTTCAATTTAGTCCTTAGGTTTTTAGTTATATCAAAATTAAAATACTTGTTTCACACGTTTCGAAACACCAACCCTTCGTACCGAAAGGCCTGTATCGAAACGGAGTTGACCGTTTCGGTACTCGGGTGTGTTCTGAGACCAGTATCGAAACAAGCCTCTCCAGTAGCCAAAATATTCTAAAACACCTTCAGCCGTTCCGAAACGCTAAGACCATTACAGGCCCCCGTTTCGAAACAGTTAAAGGTGTTTCGATACACCCTTCCTTGTGACAACAGAAATTGCTGGTTTTCACCTCTTAAACCACTCAAACATGCTTCAAAAAGCGACATAACATACCAACAACTTATTTTGTCACTAAAGAACATATTTAAGGACATTAAGCTAGAGCAAGGCATCAAACACATAATCACCCAATTTATATGCATGCTTCCTAGCCACAAAACCAATATAAGCTATCAAACCTCAAACCAAACCTTTAGGACCATTTACAACCCATAAAATCCATCACAAACATGCCACAAACTTAGGGAGTTCAAAACACATCTCCCAAATACAACCTTGGAGTCCCATTGCCAAATATCAAAACTAAAGTGTATAAAAACATCACCATACATGAGCTTTGCACTTTCTTGGATAAGCACATTTTCTTAGTGAGGCATGCTCTAAAGAAAACCAACACAATAATGCATTATTCAAAACACTTTCTCAAAAGCCTTTTCTACAACATGCTCATTCTATCTCATGCTTGAAAACCATTTCAAAGCAACTCTTCATTGAAAACACATGTACCTCAATTCTATCGCATGCATTTACATCAATGCAAATCTCATGGCAAGGCCATACACATGCTTGTAAAAACCAAAACATTTCATATACAAATCTCATATGCATTTCTCATAGCATAAATCATCTCATCAATAGGTACATGTGAATCAAAATCATTTTCATATATTATATTGGCATTTCACATCTCATTATTACTTAGATGTGCAAACAACATTCTCATGATCACGTGATGGTTAGTCGTTGAATACGGTGATATGTAGTCCAACCGGTAGTGACTAGAAGATGAGTACGGTGATGTGTAGTCCTATCGGAAAAATGCTAGTTGTTGTGTACGGTAATAAAGCTCAAAGTATGGTTTTGTGGTTGTAATAAAGCTTAGACAATGTGAATACTAGACTTTATGTTAGGGAGTTGGTGTTCAAACTCCTATGTTTGGTTTTGTTTAAGTTGCTAGCATGTTTTAAATGTTGATACCATGATATGTTGAAGCTTGTTATGGCTTTTGGTAGATTACCTTGTATTTTGACTTGTTGGTGTTTTTGAAGCTAAGTGTTCTTATGTGCTTTGGGTTGAGATCCATTTTGTTGCGTGTATGCATGTTTGAAGTCGTGTTTAGGGTGTTTTTGTAACCCCCTAAACCCGACCCAGAAGAACTGGGTCGAATATAAGGAGTCAAACTCAAAGCTTGTCCCTTACAAAAGTAACATGATTCAAAACCTTTAATTTCAAAATAGATAATAACAATATCGCATGATAATACATAAAAACCCCAAATAAAACATCCGAAATCTGAAATTATATACAATCTGATAAAATATATAACATAAGTAAGTCCAAGTCTCATACTGATAATAATAAATAAATAAGCTAGAAAACGAGGTCCTCCAAGTACCGTAGCCTAGACCTGAGTATCTGAAAATAGAAACTAAGGGGGAGTCAGCGATAACGCTCAGCGTGTCTCTACATCGCAACCAGAATCAACAATATCATCATATCAACAGAATCAATCAGATATTATCAGGATACAATTTCCATCCTGAATCAATTCAAATATATAAACAAGTATGAATGAAAATGCAACACAATATGACATGCACCCAACTACATCACCATCCGAAGAGTAAGGTTCCCCAGAACCACTCTCTACCTCGTCACCATCCGAAGTGGAATCCAACCCATAGTCGAAACCACTGATCCGAAGTAAACATCATCTCAAAGGATGAAGCTACTGAACTTCCCTGTACAGAATCCCACCCATAATGAGATGACATAAAATCCGAGTTCTGAATCTGAATGCATTGTTTATCAACAGAAATGCATAATCATATAATCTGATATACATTAATCCGAATCTGAATGTATATACCAATATTTCATAACATGACAAAATGTTGAGCAAGTCAAACATCATAGATCAACAGAATATAACAATCAAATACCATCAGACCACATCATGTATACATTTATGCAAATCAACACATTTACATACAGAGCACTGTAAACAGACAACACAGAAGAGAACACACCTCAGATAGCTAACACTTAACGTCGATGGTCATGTCTCCCACGCTCAGCTCTATCTCTAGGTCGGTCACAGTCAGCTCGAGCAGATCCCGATGTCTGAGTAATAGGAGGTCGTCCAGGTGGAGGAGGAGGAAGGATCTCAGTATCCGAGTCAATATCGTCCCAACCCAAAAACGCAATGAAACGACAAAATCGGGTGACGTCGGTGGAGAAACACGAACGGTCTTTGAACCGTTTATCAACAACGGCGGACGAAAATAACAAATGGTGGCTAGGGTTTTGATCGAAATTGGAATGGGAATCAAACGACGGCGATGGACCGTCGAACGGGCGATGTTTGACCCTTGGCCGGACGGATAACGGTACAACGACGGTGGAATTTCTTTTCTCCCTTTGTTAACGCACGAGAGAGAAGAGAGAGAGATCAGGTGAACGGCGCAAAAAGTCTCAGAAATGAGAAAAAACATGCTTTTAAATCATGCAAAAGGGTAAATCACAGTGCGTGCCACCAACTTTCTAGGGTTGATGAAACAACACCTAAATTTTACAACTTTTGCAATTTGGTCACGGAAATTCCGAAAATTCTAATTTAGTCACTAAAATTTAATTAGGTCATTAACTTAAAATTTCCCAATTATTAGGGTTTTAATTTAGGGTAAAATTGGGGTGTTACAACTCTTCCCCCGATAAAAAGAAATTTCGGCCTCGAAATTTACCTGGAGCGAAAAGATACGGATACTGAGCTCGGATGACAGTCTTGGGCTCCCACGTAGCCTCATCATGACTACGACCACGCCACAGGACTTTGACCATCTTAATGGTCTTCCTTCTGAGAACCTTTTTATCCTGAGCAAGAATCTCAATATGCTGTAGCAACCCAGACAGACGCTGATGCTCTGCTTTGACTTTCTGACAAGTCATACACCTCGATACAAATCCGACGACGTCTTACTTGAGACCTTTTCGCCAATACCTTTCAAGAAGATTCTTATACATCTTGTCACCACCAGGATGCATAGAATAAGGACTGTCATGGGCCTCACGAAGGATAACCTGTTTTAATCCAGATTTCCTCGGAATGCAATACTGTCCACGGAAACATAATACTCCATCGTGATCAATAGAGTAATCCTGTGATGTACCCTCATACACGTCTCTGATACGATGCATCAAAAACGGATCACTAGGTTGCTCAACTCGAATATAAGAAATCAATGTAGGAATAACACGAAGCTCTGCCAACAGACTACCATCGTCGTACAAACTCATCCGAGCAAACAAAGCTCTTAGATCTGAAATGGCGTTACGACTCAATGCATCAGCAACGGCATTAGCTTTACCTTGATGATACTCAATCTCACAATCATAATCCTTGAGAAGCTCTAACCAGCGACATTGTCTCAGATGAAGCTCTTTCTAAGTGAGGAGATATTTCAGACTCTTATGGTCTGTATAGATGTAACACTTCTCTCCGTAGAGATAGTTTCTCCAGATCTTAAGTGCAAAGATAACAGCAGCAAGCTCTAGATCATGGGTAGGATAGTTACACTCATGCAGTTTCAACTGTCGAGATGCATAAGCCACTACCTTCCCATCCTGCATTAGAACACACCCCAATCCGGTATACGAAGCATCACTGAAAACTGTATAAGCCTTACCGGGCACAGGCTGAATCAAAACTGGAGCTTCAGTCAGCACAGACTTAAGCTTCTCAAAACTAGACTGCTGAGCCTCAGTCCAAATGAAGGGAGCATCCTTCCTCAGAAGCTTAGTCAATGGAGCTGCAATAGAAGAGAAACCCTCAATGAATCTCCGATAATAACCAACTAAACCCAAGAAGCTTCGAACCTCAGGAACATTCTTGGGCTGCTTCCAACTCATAATAACCTCAACCTTCATCGGATCAACCTGAATACCCTGAGCAAAAACTATATGACCCAGAAACATAACCTCAGAAAGCCAGAACTCACACTTACTGAATTTTGCATACAACTGTTTCTCTCGCAGAATCTGTAATACAATCCGAAGATGTTCCTCATGTTCCGCCTCGAATTTAGAATATACCAGTATATCATCAATAAATACCACAACAAACTGGTTAAGATAGGGTTGAAACACCCTATTCATCATATACATAAAAGCGGCAGGGGCGTTAGTCAAACCAAAAGGCATCACAAGGAACTCATAATGGCCATATCGTGTCCGGAAAGCTGTTTTGAACACATCATAATCCTTAACCTTGAGTTAGTAATAACCAGATCTCAGGTCTATCTTAGAGAATACTGTAGCTCCTCGGAACTAGTCAAACATATCATCAATACGAGGGAGAGGATATTTGTTCTTGATCGACAACTTGTTCAACTTCCGATAATCTATACAGAGTCGAAGTGTCCCATCCTTCTTCTTAACAAACAGAACAGGAGCTGTACCCGGATAAACCTCGAAGCCAAACTCAACCTCATCCCGTTTTGGCGGTACCCCAGGTAATTCTTCTGGAAAAACGTCTAGAAAGTCTTTCATAACTCGAATCTTATCTAATCCGGAATCAGACTGTCTCGGATCAAGGATATAAGCAAGATAAGCAATAGAGCCTTTCCTGATCATTTCTTAGCTTTGAGAGCTGAGACGATATTACATAGGAACCCTTTGCGCTCACCAATCAAAATCACCTCACGATCCTCGGGAGTTCTCAGTGTAGCCTTCTTCTTTTCACAGTCTAAAGTAACACAGTGTGCAGACAGCCAATCCATACCCATAATGAGATCGAACTCCCCAAAGGGTAACTCCATCAAATCAGCTGGAAAGATCTCCCCTTGAATCTCAAGAGGAAAATTCATGTATACTTTAGTAACCTCAACTAGATTACCCACCAAACTATGTACAATAACAACACTAGCAGTATCCTCAACAGAAATCTCAAGACCCCCAAACATAGAACTCGCAACATAAGAATGAGTCGAACCATTATCTAGCAGAGCAAACTACGGAATAGAATGGATACAGAATGTACCGACAATAACATTTGGCTCATCACAGTCCTCGTGCCTCCTAGTAGAATAAACTAACCTCGGCTGCCTGGCCCCTGATCTTGCTGATCCTCTACTCGGAGCTGGTCTACCTCTACTAACAGAGCCTAAAGTAACAGATCTGACCTGACCTTTTCCCCTGGCGGGAGTCTGTACTGATGCCTGAGACTGAGTAGTAGTAAAAGCTGAGAGAGGTGGAACCGGACAATCTCTGAAACGATGCTCGAATGAACCACATCTGAAACAAGCTCCAGTCTGCCTTCTACACTCACCCGAATGCCACTTCTTGCAAAAAGGACACTTGGCACCCCTCGAGTACCGGTCGAACCACCAGCACTGACAGTCGGAACAGAAAGAAGTCACTAGTCTAGCTCTCGAATAACTCTGATAGTCTGACTCATCTCTGGCTCTCTTTCTGGACTAATTTCCCTGACTATGCTGAACTGGCACTGATACTGGTCTCTTCCCTCTATCAGATCCATGCAACTCAAGCTGTCTCAACTCTGCCTCATTACATTCAGTTGTCCTAGCTCGTCGAGTTATATCTTTATATTCCTTGTCCATATGTAAGGCAACACCTGCCTTTATCGTAGGACGCAATCCCTTCAGAAACCAATCACACTTTTCTTTTTCTGTGGTCACTAACCCTGGGACGTACTGCATCAATCTCATAAAATCAATCTCATAGTCGTTAACAGACATACCATTCTGTTTCATATTCATAAAATCATCTATACACTTAGCAATATACTCAGCTCCGACATAACGGTCACGGAAAGCCTGTCTGAAATGATCCCAAGTAACCCTATTAGTTGGAGTAACAAGCTCCTCAGCCTCCCACCAATTTTGGGCTTCACCCTGCAGTAGAGAAATGACAGCCCTGAGTTTCCGGTCGGTAAGATAATCCATCTCAACAAATAATCGCTGAAGCTTCTTTAGCCAGTACTCTGCATCGGCTGGGTTTGTACCCGTCTTTCCCTCAAACATAGTCATCCCGACAGCGAGAAACTCTATGGATATGGGTCTACGAACACCCTCGGAATGACGAAGGTATCTCAATAACTCTCTCTGAACAGTAACAACATCCATGCCCACTGTCTCACTATCCCCTGAATCACGATGATCACTACTCTGAGCAAGCTGAACATGTGGATGTCCTCCACCGGTCTGCTGAGCTCCAGTCTACTAAGCTCCAGTCTGGTCCACATGTTGTTCCTCCACATTCGCACCCTGGACCTCATCCTGATTTTGTATCGAACCCTTAAGAGGTGGAACGTCACTATCTACAGTCGCGGTACGACCTCGACCTCGGCCTCAACCGGCCGCTGTTCTAGAACTTCTCTGAGGTGGCATAGTAGTGTATCTAGGGGTGTTCAAAATTACCCGGCCCGATTGACCCGACCCGCTTACCCGCATACCCGATTTAAAATTATCAGGTATTTTTTTAAATTACCCGAATTTTCGGGTCGGGTACCCGCCCGTTTTTATTTTCGGGTATCCGGCTAGGGCCCGGGTCATAAAATAGCTCCAAGTAAGGTACCCGACTACCCTATTTAATTATTTTTTATTTTTTATTATTTTAATTAAAACTCACCGTTTTAGGTGAGAAATTTACCTGCTGCAGTGCTGCGCGTCTCCTCTCCCTCACTCACAGAATTGAGAAATCAAAAGTTCACTTCCCCAAATCGACCAATCCCTAATTTCCCATCGCTCACTCCTCTCACTCCCGTGACGGCCGTCTCCCTCGTCTACACCGATCAGCACAGCAGCCTCCATCGCCGGCCACACTCCTCTCACTTTGTTCGACCGTCAGGCGTCAGCACAGTGCCCCCACTGCTCGACGCTTACAGAAATTTACCAAAGCAAAAGGTAAAACAATCCATCTAATTTTTATAGAAGTTTGACATCTTGAGTTTGAGTTATCCAGAATACGAGGATAATTAACAGGGGTAGTTGATTGAGTTTGAGTTATCCACTAGTCACAATTTCTCTTTTATCCATGGGGGAATGTGATATTTGGTTGATATGGTATGATACACTAACTAAATAGTTAAAGATAGGAGAAAACCTTTTCCTAGGACCCTTTGTTGTAGGATCACATTTGATGCATCTTTCATGAGAACAGTCCTGGAAAGAAAAAAGAAAGATATGAATGAGAATCTCAAATATTTAAGCATTAGAAAAGAGGTGATGCCAGAAGCTAGAAATCACTAGTAGATTGCTCAAAATCAGCGAAATTGAAGAGAAAAGTATATATTCATAACAACAATCCGTCAGAATTTATAAAGAAACAATAAGATTAGGCAATTCTGAAGCAATTCTAGCACTTTCACAGCACTGTAAAGTTTCAAGCTTTATATATCAGAAGCAACATTGATTAAAAAATGTAACTTGCAATCAGTTCTACTTTAGAACATGTATAAATAAGAAAAGTTCATATGTATAGATGATAAGGATATACCAAAGAGACCCAGACCAGCAACTATTAAGATAGATGAGGATAAGGTTCTAGTTATAGTGTTATCTATTCCCTTTTTTTGAACGCCATGATATTTATCACCCTCAATTTCTTTAAAGTTCATATGTATAGTGCTATGAAGCTGTGATAATTTTCAAACTAATTTGATATTTTTTTTCCAGATAATGTCAATGACGGGGGAAAACTGTGATGATGATTTAATGAGAATATCTTCCTCAAATGAGTCTCCTAAAGAACCTGAGGCTGACAATGTGGTAGAGACTCCAACAATTGCAAAAAACAAAAGGAAAGGGAAAAAGATTGCTGAAGCTTCGAGTGAAAGAGGTAAAAGGAAAAAAAATCTGTTGTTTGGGACCACTTTAAAGAAATTGAGGGTGATAAATATCATGCTGAGTGTATTTATTATTCTCAAAAGATATCTTGTGCATCTAGTAATGGAACTAATGCCATGAAGCGTCACACTAGTCGGTGTAAGAAAGCTCCTTTTAATGTAGATACAAAACAAACAATCTTAGATTTTGAGTCTAAGACAAAGTGCAATGCTGATGGCACTATTGAAACTGTTAGTGTTCCTAGATTATGGCATTTTGATCAAGATGAGATTAGAAAAAGCACTTGCTAATATGGTGATTGTTGATGAGTTGCCATTTAGTTTTGTTGAACGTGAAGGATTTCGTCATTTTTGTAAGGTTGCAGTTCCTAGTTTTGTTCCTCCTTCGCGTGCTACCATTACTAGAGATTGTTATGCTCTGTTTATTGAAAAAAGGAAGAAATTGAAGAACTATTTCAGTACTTTATCTTCTAGGGTATGTCTTACCACTGATACATGGACATCTGGTCAAAATTTGTCATATATGTATCTTACTGCCCATTTTATAGATGATGATTGGAAATTGTGTAAAATTATCATCATCTTTTGTCCAATTGCCGGTCATTTTGGGGAGCTTATTGGCAGGGCTGTTGAAAAATGTCTACTAGAATGGGGTCTTAAGAGGATAATGACTATAATTGTTGATAATGCTAGCTCTAATGATCCAGCGATCAAGTATTTGAAGCAAATTCTTAATTTGTGGGATAATTGTGTGTTGAATGCTGAATTTTTACATATGAGATGTGCTGCACATATTTTGAATTTGGTTGTTAAAGATGGACTGAAAGATATTGATGTCTCCATTATAAGAGTTTGTGCTGCTGTGAAATATGTGAGATCTTCTCCTGCAAGGCTTCAAAATTTTAAAGCTTGTGTTGAAGAGGAGAATATAAATTCTAAATCTCTTGTTTGCTTGGACATTGAAACAAGGTGGAATTCTACATTTTCCATGCTTAAAAGTGCTTTGGTGTTTAGGAAGGCATTCAAAAACATAAAAACTAAATATCTTCCTTACACAAAGGAGCTTCGAAAGGTTGGTGGTGCACCCGATGATGAAGATTGGGATAAAGTTGCATCCTTTTTGCCTTTTCTTCAGATCTTTTACGAGACTACATTGAGTTTCTCTGAATCAAGGTACGTGACTGGTAATACTTTTGTGGAAGAAATATATGATATTGGGTATACAATTAACCGTTCTGTTGATGACCCGAATGAGGGGATTAAGAGTATGGCACGTCAAATGAAGTTGAAATTTGACAAGTATTGGACGAATGTTAATAATGTGAATGTGTTGATGTTCATTGCTTTAGTTCTTGATCCTAGGCATAAGTTACAATATGTTGAGTGGATCGTTCGATGTTCTTATGATTCTTGCGACTCTTATGAGTTGTGCCAACGGATTAAAAGTACTTTGACATCATTGTTTGATTTTTATGCTTCTTCACATCCTTCGTCAACTCAAATGAGATCATGCTCTTTCAATCCTTAGTCTAGTGGTCATGGTGATGGTGAGGGAGAAATAAGGAAGTTAAAAGGAAAAAAATTGAGAAAGGTGTAACACCCGGGTTTACGGGTCAGGTGAAAATAATATTTAAATAAAATTTTGGGTTTCGGTTTATGATTAAATAATATTATATATTATTTGGACCTTGTGTCTTTCTTTATTTTCAAAATAAATATTTTATGTTTGGGCTAATTTCAAATGAAATTAAAATTTCATGGATTTTAAAGTAAGGGAGAGTTGCCATCTCATTAATGGCAAAACCATAAATAAATGAAACTTTTAAAACTAAAACCCCTTTTGTTGAATTAAACATGTGCTCATCTTCTTCATTCCCCATTTTTGCTATCCAACAACAAGGGAGAGCTTTTCTCTCCATCTCACCATTTCATCTCTTTCACCTTCATCCTTAAAGCTTTTTGAAAGGTAAATATAGTTTTGACTTGGCCTTGCTATCCTCTACTTTTTGGTATTTTTAGATTTCACTAAAACTATGTATTTTACATTTGGGTTTTTCAAAGTTTTAAGCTAAAGGTTAAAGCTTTATGGGTTTTTACTAAATCTTTTGATTTGTTATTGTTAGATATGATGTTTATGAATCAAATGATCCAACATATATAATTTTTGGAGTGTTTTATAAGAATTCCCAAAATTGGGTATTGGTGGAGTTTTAGAAGGGTTTTTAGTTGAGTTTTGGGTATGGGTCGTGTTGGAATTTGAGGGTTGATGTTAGGGTAATAGTTGGGGGCTGTTTTGGAAGCATTTGAGTGTGCTAAAAAGGTTAAAATCATGAGCTTTGGATTGGGTATAAGGGCTGATCGGGTTTGGTGTTTTGGGGGGTTGTTCATGGCTTGAATTATTGTGGTTGTTGCTTGAATGGTGTTCCGGGTTAGTTACTTTGATGCTTGGGCTGATTGGAAATTGTTTGGTTTTTGTTGAGGTTGTTTAGAGGCGAGAACTCGTGTTGGTGAAGCCTCGGGAGGAAATCCGGAAGCTTGAAGGTGGTTGCTTGCTTGGTAATTGAGCTTGAAAGTATATGTGAGTGGTTAATGTTTTCAAAGTGGTTTTCTAAGTGATTGGTTCAAGCATGTGGACTAGGTCGGGCTTGGTAGACCCACCTAGAGTTAGGATTAAGGTGGTAGCCTAATCCTAAACTTAAACTAGAGACATTGGTTGAACTTGTAATTGATGTTTATGCCTCGTAATATTTGTGACATGATGATTAATGTATATTGTGCTATACATGTGAGATGAGGCATGATTTGTGATGCATTATGATATGCTTGTGAATGGTTCATGATTGTGATAATGGTGAGTACGTGCTAGGCACAGAATTGTTTGTACTTGATAATGTGGAATGAGTTAAATGTTGGCACTAGTATGCTTGGGTACAAATGATCGGTCATTAGGATGTTAGTATGCACACATGAGTCAAATTCACGCGTGGCCTTGGTGGCGTTGAGTCACCAAGGAGGAGTACGGGTTCGCCCAAAAATTGTTATTTATATTTAGTCGATGATGAGTGGAATCCTATCGACGGGGCGTGAAGATGAGTGGAATCCCCTCCGCGAGACCGGTGATGAGTGTAATCCCACCGTGAGGTAAAGTGGTTGTTGGATGTGAGTTCCAACGTGTTTATCCGCGTATTCGAGTCATAGCTAGGTGCCAATATTGATTGATATGTGTATCAATGTGATGTGGAATGTGATTCCCACTTGGATGTTTATATGTGCTTACATATGTTGTGGAAATGAGCTTGTTAAGCATGACATAAAATTGAATATTGTTCATGCATCAATAACATTTTGGCTCTTGAGGATCGAAGGTATAATCATGCATTTACCTTGGTAGAGTACGTACTTGGACCCTGCATTGTCGAGGTTTGTTTTTAAAGAGCTAACCCTCACTAAGCTTTATTGCTTACGCTCTCTCTTTGTTCGACAATGCAGATCAGTAGCTCGTGGGTTGCTAAGTGCAAGAAGAGGCCTCCAAGTGTGTGTGCTTGTGGTGCTAGCTATCAAGTATGGTTTTTAGTTTATGATGTAATGGTCAAGCAATGGGACATGTATTCGTGCTTTGATGCTTTTGAAGTATGATGTTGTTGTTTAGGAGCATGTTAGAATCCTCGTATGTGGTTGTTAAATTGGCTTTTGAGATGTATGCCCTTGCTTGTAAACCATGTTGGTATTTGTTTACCTTAAATTTGTCTAAGTGTTGAACATGTTAAAGTATGCTAATTGTAATGCCATGTATGGTCCTTGGTGTGGATGTCTTCTTGTATATCTTGTGTTTGTCGAGTGTGGTTTCTAGGGAGCATGCCTCTAGAGTGTAATTGTATGGTTTGGTTGCTTCATGAAGTCGTTTCGGGCGTTTAGAACCTCTAGGAGTTGCCTAAAATAGATTTTGGGATTGTACAGAGAGCTAGTGTTTCGAAACGGGCTGGGCCGTTTCGGAACGGGTTTGGCTTCAGAAACCCTGTATCGGAACTCGTTTCGATACGGTTTGGCCACTGTGAACCCCTATTCCGAAACGGGTATCGAAACACTTTAGCTACTGGAAATCTGAGAATTTGCCGAGATGATGGGGTTTCAAAACGGGTCTAAGTGTTTCGGAACGGTCAATATCTCGTTGACCACGAGAAGTTGACCGTTGAGGATGTTTCGGAACGGTTGACCGCCATTCCGATACGTCCTCCTCGTTTGGGCTTGGAGCCGTTGACCAAGTCAAGGCATTTCGATACACCTTAAGGGTGTTTCGAAACGGCCTGCCTAATAATCTAAAATGGACTGTTTTGCATGCGCTGTTCGAATGATCGTTTTATGAATGGTTGTGTTCCGCTGACGTGTCTCACATAGGACAACAGTAATGCATATAGAAAGATAAATAAAAGAAATTTTCTAGGGTCGTTAATCGAGGGGGAACCTTAACGGGTTTTGCTTCGGTTTTCCCCGTGTGGCCCACTCGGACCGGTCAAGCGTCCGAACTGCGAGACCGGTGATGAGTGTAATCCCACCGTGAGGTAAAGTTCTTGTTGGATGTGAGTTCCAACGTGTTTATCCGCATATTCGAGTCATAGCTAGGTGCCAATATTGATTGATATGTGTATCAATGTGATGTGGAATATGATTCCTACTTGGATGTTTATATGTGCTTACATATGTTGTGGAAATGAGCTTGTTAAGCATGGCATAAAATTGAATATTGTTCATGCATCAAAACATTTTGGCTCTTTAGGATCGAAGGTATAATCATGTATTTACCTTGGTAGAGTACGTGCTTGGACCCTGCATTGTCGAGGTTTGTTTTTAAAGAACTAACCCTCACTAAGCTTTATTGCTTACGCTCTCTCTTTGTTCGACAATGCAAATCAGTAGCTCGTGGGTTGCTAAGTGCAAGAAGAGGCCTCCAAGTGTGTGTGCTTGTGGTGCTAGCTATCAAGTATGGTTTTTAGTTTATGATGTAATGGTCAAGCAATGGGACATATATTCGTGCTTTGATGCTTTTGAAGTATGATGTTGTTGTTTAGGAGCATGTTAGACTCCTCTTCTGTGGTTGTTAAATTGGCTTTTGAGATGTATGCCCTTGCTTGTAAACCATGTTGGTATTTGTTTACCTTAAATTTGTCTAAGTGTTGAACATGTTAAAGTATGCTAATTGCAATGCCATGTATGGTCCTTGGTGTGGATGTCTTCTTGTATATCTTGTGTTTGTCGAGTGTGGTTGCTAGGGAGCATGCCTCTAGAGTGTAATTGTATGGTTTGGTTGCTTCGTGAGGTCGTTTCGGGCGTTTAGAACCTCTAGAAGTTGCCTAAAACAGATTTTGGGATTGTACACACAGCCAGTGTTTCGAAACGGGCTAGGCCGTTTCGGAATGGGTTTGGCTTCAGAGACCTCGTATCGGAACTCGTTTCGATACGGTTTGGCCACTGTGAATCCCTATTCCGAAACGGGTATCGGAACACTTTGGCTACTGGAAATCTAAGAATTTGCCGAGATAATGGGGTTTCGAAACGGGTCTAAGTGTTTCGGAACGGTCAATATCTCGTTGACCACGAGAAGTTGACCGTTGAGAATGTTTCGAAACGGTTGACCTCTGTTTCGATACGGCCTCCTCGTTTGGGCTTGGGGCCGTTGACCAAGTCAAGGCGTTTCGATACACCTTGAGGGTGTTTCGAAACGGCCTTCCTAATAATATAAAATGGATTGTTTTGCATTCGCAATTCGAATGATTGTTTTAGGAATGCTTGTGTTTCGCTTACGTGTCTTACATAGGACAACAGTAATGCATATAGACAAGATAAATAAAAGAAATTTTCTAGGGTCATTAACCGAGGGGGAACCTTAACAGGTTTCGCTTCGGTTTTCCCCGTGTGGCCCACTCGGACCGGTCAAGCGTCCGGACCGGGACGAGGGGGTTACAAAAGGACTATGAGACCGAGATAGAATTGAATGATACTTCTGAAACAACAACTGAGTTAGAAAGATATTTGGGAGACAAATGTGTTCGCGACAATGATAATTTTGATATCTTGGCTTGGTGGTCTGTGCAAACAAATAACTATCTTATTCTTATGAGCATAGCACGTGATGTACTTGCAATTCCGGTTTCTACCGTTGCTTCAGAGTCCGCTTTTAGCACCGGAGGGCGCGTTCTTGATTCTTTCCGCACCTTTTTGACTCCTAAGATGGTGGAAGCTCTTATTTGTACTCAAGATTGGATACGTGTTTCTCATGACCCCATTGCGATAGAGGAGAGCTTGCTAGCATTAGAGAATATGGAAGAAGGTAAGTTTTTGAATTTAAATTTATTATTTTCTTTTTGTGTTATTTATTTATATTATTGTTAATTTGCTATTGACATATATTTGAAATGCTTTATGTAGAAATGCAAGATTTGACTTCCGAGCAACCAACAATCATCATTGATGAGACCAATGAAGTTTCGGAAGAATGAAATATATTTCTTTAGTTGCATTTTCTTCAAACTTTTTAGTTTTATATTCAAATTATGCAATTTGAATTTTTAACTCTATCATCTTTTATATTTTCATTTTGTTTGGATTATGTTCCTACTTCCTACACAATTTAGTTTGTATAAACTATGTGTTTTATATTTGCATTTTGTTTGGATTATGTTCCTACACTTGTTGTTTTCTAAGGATGGAATCCAAGTACTAATTTCTTTATGTTTACATGATAATACAAGTTTGGTACTTTTAGTGGAAAACAATATTTGTTATTTGTTTTATGTCTAGAGTTTTTTTATCCTAATTCCTACATTCAAGTTTGATATGTATAAACTGTATTAAAATAGAGTAACTAATTTTATGACGGACGTAACATAAATAAATAGGGGGTTCGGTTGGATCATAAATTCATAATATCTAAACACGTAATTCGGCAAATATTTACGTAATGAATGAAATAGGATTAGAATATAATAGGAATGAAATAGAAATGAAATAGTTGAGTAGGTGAGTAGTGAGCTGAGCACTGCAGTGCAGTGCACTATTGCACTATGCTTTCAAAGCAATGAAGCATACACAATTCAAAGTAAAATTGGTTTTAAAAAATATATTTTGATTTTATTTTTTAATTTGCTTTTAAAAATAAGAAAAAAAAATAAAAAATGGGTACCCTATTACCCAAATTAGTGGGTACCCGGGTTTTGCGGGTACCTGGTTTGCGGGTACCCAATTCCTACGGGCCGGGTACCGGGCCGACCGTTTAGTACCCGAAAACTCGGGTAAACGGAAATGAACACCCGTAAGTATATCTACAAAAGATAGAATCCTAAGATTAGAATCGGTACTTGGAGACCTTATTCAGAATATGTATAAATATTATTCATAAAAGATCATAACTTTTTCTGAAATTTCCGTTTTACCCGAAAACATTTGATAATGCATGCAAAAATTTGTTTTTAATTTAAAATTGATATAAATCACCCAGGCCGAGTGTTGAATCTGGCTCTGATACCACTAAATGTAACCCCCTAAACCCGACCCGGAAGAACTTGATCGAATATAATGAGTCAAACTCAAAGCTTGTCCCTCACACAAGTAACATGATTCAAAACCTTTAATTTCAAAATAGATAATAATAATATCGCATATTAAATACTGATAAAATATTCCTGAAAGTATTAAATATTCAAAATGTGCATGCATGATAAAACATAAAAACCCCAAATAAAACATCCGAAATCTGAAATTATATACAATCTAATAAAATATATAATATAAGTAAGTCCAACTCTCATACTGATAATAATAAATAAATAAGCTAGAAAACGAGGTCCTCCAAGTACCGTAGCCTAGATCTGAGTATCTGAAAATAGAAACTAAGGGGGAGTCAGCGATAACACTTAGTGTGTCTCTACAGCGCAACCAGAATCAACAGTATCATCGTATCAACAGAATCAATCAGATATTATCATGATACAATTTCCATCATGAATCAATTCAAATACATAAACAAGTATGAATGAAAATGCAACACAATATGACATGCACCCAACTACATCACCATCCGAAGAGTAAGGTTCCCCAGAACCACTCTCTACCTCGTCACCATCCGAAGTGGAATCTAGCCCGTAGGCAAAACCACTGATCCAGAGTAAACATCATCTCGAAGGATGAAGCTACTGAACTTCCCCGTACAGAATCCCACCCATAATGAGATGACATAAAATCCGAGTTCTGAATCTGAATGCATTGTTTATCAACAAAAATGCATAATCATATAATCTGATATACAGTAATCCGAATATGAATGTATATACCAATATTTCATAACATGACAGAATGTTGAGCAAGTCAAACATCATAGATCAACAAAATATAACAATCAAATACCATCATACCACATCATGTATACATTTATGCAAATCAACACATTTACATACAGAGCACTGTAAACAGACAGAAAAGAAGAGAACACACCTCAGATAGCTAACACTCAACGTTGACGGTGACGTCTCCCACGCTCAGCTCTATCTCTAGGTCGGTCAGAGTCAGCTCGAGCAGATCCCGATGTCTGAGCAACAAGAGGTCGTCCAGGTGGAGGAGGAGGAAGGATCTCAGTATCTGAGTCAATATCGTCCCAACCCGAAAACGCAATGAAACGACAAAATCGGGTGACATCGGCGGAGAAACACGAATGGTCTTCGAACCGTTTCTCAACAACGGCGGACGGAAACAACAAATGGTGGCCAGGGTTTTGATCAGAATTGGAAAGGGAATCAAACGACAGCGACGAGCCGTCGAACGGGCGACATTTGACCCTTGGCCGGACGGATAATGGTACAACGATGGTGGAACTTCTTTTCTCCCTTTGTTAACGCACGAGAGAGAAGAGAGAGAGATCATGTGAGCGGCGCAAAAAGTCTCAGAAATGAGAAAAAACATGCTTTTAAATCACGCAAAAAGGGTAAATCACAGTGCGTGCCACCAACTTTCTAGGGTTTATGAAACATCACCTAAATTTTACAACCTTTGCAATTTGGTCACTGAAATTCCAAAAATTCTCATTTTAATCACTAAAATTTAATTAGGTCCTTAACTTAAAATTTCCCAATTATTAAGGTTTTAATTTAGGGTAAAATTGGGGTGTTACAGTTTTGCCTCTAGTTTGTTTGTATGATAAGTTGCTATATGGTTTGTGATTGTTGGGGTAAGTTTGGGAATTTTTGGAGATGCCGAAATGTGTTTTCAGGCCAAACTGTGTCTAGGTGTTTTGGAACGCTTGATATGGCTTCGGAACAGTCGAGCTCCAGGGGTACTCGTATCGGAACAGGGGTGGTGCCGTTTCGATACGATTTGCCACTAGAGGTTCCTATTTCGGAACCATATATGGTCGTTCCAGTACGTTTGGCCACTAGAGGCTCCCGTTCCGGAACAAGGTGAGACCATTCTGGAACGGCTTGGTGTTACTTTTTGAATGAAGCCCACGTTTTGGAACGGGCAAACCTGTTTCGAAACGCATGTAGTTAAAACAATTAAAAGGCATCTCCGAGGGTTTCCAAATGTTACCTTTTATTCACTAATGCTCGTATGCTTCCTAAATGAGATATATGTGCCCCTTTGTGATGGTTTTTCCTTGTGGGCATGAAATTTGACAAATAAGCTACTTGGTAAGTTTTAATTATCATATGCCCTCTGACTGGTTCGTATTCTGTTTTCACCTTTCCGCTGTTGTCTTCACACATAGGATTAATTGTGACATCTATACAAGATAAATAAAATGAAAAAATAGGGTTTCTAATCAGAGTGAGGCCTTAACGGGTTTCGCTTCGGTTTTCCTCGTGTAACCCGTTCGGTCTGGTATGTTGGCTAGGTCGGGACGAGAGGGTTACATTTGGTGGTATCAGAGCCTCGGTTACGAGGTCTCCCAGAAAGGTAAGTCAGGTAAGTTGGTTTGTTTGTTTTGATTGCCATTGCACGATGTGTGGAAGCATGTTTTCTTGTTCTTGTTGTTGGTTGAAGTTTAGTCGAGTGTTCCCATTGCTAGGTGTTGTTATTGGAAAACGGTTTCGGTTTAAAGAGCTTGAGAACTCGGATCATTGCCCTTGCTAACCTAATGTTTTCATGTGTGTGATGTGTTTGTTGTTTTAGAATTTATCTTCGTTATGTTAAGATCGAGAGGACGGCCTAGATCGGGTGACTAGGCACCCAAGGATGTGCCTCCTGTTCCTCCTGCTCTCGATGGTAATGGGGTGGATGTAGGAGGTAATGTGCCTCAGGCCGGTGCGAATGTTGGAGGTGGTGGTAATGGACCTCAGGCCGATGTAAATGTTAGGGGTAATGGAGCTCAGGTGAGTCAGGGTCCGACAGGTGCGGACATGACTCATTTGATTCAGACTATAGCCGGGGCTTTTCAGACAGCTTTAGCTGGTATGCATACTGCAGCACCACCTAATGGTGCGGGGACATGTTTAACCCTTGAGGGACTTCGTAGTTTGGATGGAGTTGAGTTCCGTAGTTTGACTCCCGAGGGTTCAAAGGCTTGGCTTGAGAGTACTACGCGCATCCTAGGTCATATGGAGTGCTCAGACGCTCGTAAGTTGGGTTGTGTTGTCTCCTTGCTTTAGAGAGATGCGTATGCTTGGTGGACTACCGTTACTTCAGGTTTGGCAGAAGCGGATGTCACTTGGGAATTCTTCCGAACAGCCTTTAAGAAGAACTATCTTGGAGTCCGATATCAGGCTGAAAAGAAGAGAGAATTTATGGCCTTGGTTCATGGTAGTAAGACGGTGTCCGAGTATGAGGTTTAGTTTGTAAGGTTGAGCCAGTATGCTCCTGAGTTGGTCCTAGTGAGAGGGAACAATGTGAGCGTTTCCGTTATGGTCTGGTTAGGGATGTGAAGACGTATATGCTCGCTTCTGATTACACCGAGTTTGATGTTTTGGTCTTTAGGGCCAATGATATTGAGTAGAACTTAGGCTCGAGTACCCGTGCTAGTGGGTCTGATTCCGGGAAGAGACATGCAGATTGGGATAAAGATCATGCCAAGAGACACAGAGATAGGAGGTATCAGCCTGATTCGAGACATAGGGGTGGTAATCATGGACGGGGCCATCAGGGCTAAGGAGTTGTTGTTCACACTTCTGAGTGCACTAGATGCGTGAGACGCCATCCGGGTGAGTGTATGGGTACCTTTGGGGTATGCTGGAACTGTGGTTCCCAAGATCATTTGAGGCGTAACTGTCCACACCCGGCTAGGGGCGGACCGGCTCCAGCTTGGGGGTTTGAGCATTAGAGAGGCCGTGGATGCGGTCGAGGTAATTTTCAGCTGGGGAACGATGGTCAGAGGAACTTAGCTCATGTGGTGGCAGTTCAGCCCGAGGGTGGAGGACCGACTAGGGTGTATGCACAGCGAGAGGCTGGGAATGACACGGATGTCATCACAGGTAATTTCTCATTACAGTCATTGACTTTGCTTTCTTTGATAGATTTGGGTTCGACACATTCATACATTTTGGGTGAACATGCAAGGTCTTTAGGTTTACCGTATGAGTGGTTAGAGGTAGGTGTAACTGTTACTAGTTCTTTTGGTGAGACCGTGGTAGTTAGGAAGATGTATAGCAGGTGTTCTTTGATGATTCATGGCCATGTGTTTCTGGTTGACATGATGGAATTGTCGTTCTATGGTTTTGATGTGATTTTTGGCATGAATTGGCTCGTAGAGCATAGAGCTAGGGTAGACTTTGAGACCGAGAGAGTCTCCTTAAGGTTTACGGATGATTTTGACGTAGTAGTGGTGGGCGAGAACATTAAGTTCTTGTCTAATGTTGTTTCTTCTTTAGAAGCTCAGAGATTGATGGATTCAGGTTTTCAAGCGTATTTGGCTTATGTGATGAATCTGAATATGAGTGAGGTTAGACCGCAAGACATCAAAATAGTTTGTGATTTTCCGAGTGTTTTTCTGGAAGAGTTGTCGGGTTTGCCTCCAGATATGGAAGTTGAGTTTGCTATTGAGACGTATTCCGATTTCGCACCCGTGTCTATTGCTCCGTATAGAATGGCACCGAAAGAGTTGAAAGAGTTGAAGACACAACTTCAGGAACTGTTAGATAGAGGTTTCATTAGGCCTAGTATTTCTCCGTGGGGTAATCTGGTCTTGTTTGTGAAGAAAAAAGGACAGCAGTATGAGGATGTTTATAGACTATAGGCAGTTGAACAAGGTAACAGTTAAAAATAAGTACCCTTTGCCGCGGATAGATGACTTGCTTGATTAGTTGAGAGGTGCTTCAGTGTTTTCGAAGATTGATTTGAGATCAGGTTACTATCAGTTGAAGGTAAAGGATATGTACATACCGAAGACCGCCTTTTGTGCACGTTATGGGCACTATGAGTTCTTGGTAATACCTTTCGGTTTAACTAATGCTCTAGATGCATTTATGGACATGATGAACCGAGTGTTCCACAAGTTTTTGGATAGGTTTGTAGTGGTGTTCATAGATGACATCTTAGTGTACTCCAGGACCGAGGAAGAGCATGATGAACATTTGCGACTAGTGCTTCAGACTTTTCTTGAAAATTAGTTGTATGCCAAGTTGAGTAAGTGCGAGTTTTGGATTAAAAAGGTAGTCTTCCTAGGTCATGTGATCTCGACCAATGGAATTAGTGTAGACCCCAAGAAGATAAAAGCCATAGTGAGTTGGAAGCAACCAAAGTCGGTGACCGAAATCCGTAGTTTCCTAGGCATGACGGGGTATTATCGAAGATTTGTCGAAGGATTTTCGAAGATTGCAGCACCCTTGACTAAATTGCTTCAGAAGAATGTTCCGTATGAGTGGTCAGATGCAAGACAACAAGCATTTGAGAAGTTGAAGAAAGCTTTGACTGAAGCTCCTATTTTGATTCAGCCTGAACCGGGGAAAGAGTTTGTGATTTACAGTGATGCATCGTATGTAGATTTAGGTTGTGTGCTTATGCAAGAGGGTAAGGTTGTAGCTTACGCTTCGAGACAGTTGAAGGTTCACGAGAAGAACTACCCCACTCATGACATAGAGTTAGCTGTAGTAGTGTTTGCTTTGAAGATTTGAAGACGCCATCTTTATGGTGAGAAGTGCACGTTTACACCGACCACAAGAGTTTGAAGTACTTGATGACTCAGAGAGAGCTAAACCTTAGACAACGTAGGTGGATAGAACTTCTTAATGATTATGACCTTACAATAGAGTACCATCCGGGTAAGGCAAACGTAGTGGCCGATGCTTTGAGTAGAAAAGTGGCAGTTGAGTTGCGAGCTATGTTTGCGAGATTGTGTGTGCCATAGGATGGCAGTTTGATAGCCGAGTTACAGGTGAAACCTTCGTTGGTTCAGTTGATTCGAGAGAAACAATTGCGAGATGGGTCGTTGGCACCTCACGTGCAAGATATAGCCAAGGGTAAACCTACAGATTTCTGCTTTGGTGTGAACGGGATCCTATGTTTCAAAGATAGGATAGTAGTACCAGAAGATGCCGAGTTAAGGCGTACTATCTTGAATGAAGCCCATAACAGTCCTTTTGCTATGCATCCGGGTAGTACAAAGATGTAGCATGGGTTAAAAGAAGAGTACCACTAGATTGGGTTGAAGAAAGTTGTGGCCGAGTTTGTGAGTAAGTGTATGGTATGTCAGCGAGTTAAAGCCGGACATCATTTTCCTTCAGGTTTGTTATAGTCGTTGAAGATTCTGGAATGTAAGTGGGAACATATTACCATGGACTTTGTGTCGGGTTTACCGTTGACTCATTCGAAGAAGAATTCAGTGCGGGTGATAGTCGATAGATTCACTAAGTGTGCCCATTTCATACCTGTTCATACTACCTACACCTTAGATAAGTTGGCTAATATGTATATCAGTGAGATAGTGAGGTTGCATGGGGTACCGAAGTCGATTGTATTAGACCGAGATCTGAGGTTTACAACTAGATTTTGGGAGTGTCTGCATCGTGCTTTGGGTACTTGGTTGAACTTTAGTACTTCGTATCACCCGCAGTCAGATGGTCAGTTTGAGAGAGTTATTCAGGTGTTGGAGGACATGTTGAGGTGTTGTATCATCGACTTTCAGGGTTCTTGGGAGAAACACCTACCGTTAGTGGAGTTTGCATACAACAACAGTTATCAGGCTAGTATTCAGATGGCACCGTATGAGGCTCTGTACGGTAGGAGGTGTAGAACACCTATTTGTTGGGCCAATGTCGGACATAAGCTTATACCGATGCCGAACTTGCTCAAAGGCACTACCGAGAAGGTAAAACTGATATGTGATCGCTTGAAGGCAGCTTCAGATCGACAGAAATCATATGCCGATTTGAAGAGAAAAGAGATAGAGTATGTCGTGGGCGAAAAAATGTTTTTGAAAGTCTCACCTTGGAAAAAGGTGATGAGGTTTGGTGGGAAAGGTAAGTTGAGTCCGAGATTCATTGGTCCTTACGAGGTAGTTGAGAGGATTGGTCCTGTTGCTTATAGATTGAGACTACCGATAGAGTTAGAGAAGATTCATGATGTGTTCCACGTTTCGATGCTCCGAAAGTATAGATCAGATTCGTCTCATGTAATGCCAGTGGAAGTGATTGAGTTGAACCCATACTTGTTGTATGATGAAGAGCCGATTGAAATTATTGCTACGGATAGGAAATTGTTGCGTGGGAGATCTATTGAGTTAGTCAAGGTTTTGTGGAGACACCGAGGTGTAGAAGAGGCTACTTGGGAGAGGAAGAAAGACATGGAAAAACAATTTTCGTATCTTTTTTGTCATGTAATTTCGGGGATGAAATTCCTTAAGTGGGGGAGAGTTGTAACGCCCGGGGTTTGGGGCCCGGGAGATAACCAAGTTTGGTTAAAATCGGTTCGAGTTAATTTAATTGAGGAAAAACATTTTTATAGAACACTAAAAGGGTTTTTTTTATGGAATAAGGGCATAAAGGGGAATTTGAGATTTTAAAACAAAAGGGGGTTTTTATTCAAAAAGAAATCATCATCCTCCTTCTCTCTTTTTTCACGTTACTTTGCCAAAACCCACCATTTTCAACTATTCTATTGAACCAATCATCTCACCCACACAAGTTTCCAAGGTAATTTCTCCTTTGTCTCGATTTTCCTTTCCTTGAGCTTGTTGTTGCTTAAATTCTTCCTTAAAACTCATTGTTAAAGATTTTCCAAAATACCATGAGTTTGAAAAGAGGAAGGATGAGGGGATTTTCGTTTGGGTATTTTAACGTCATGTTTAAATGTGTTTTTAATCATGTTTTGGTGTCCTAAAAATGCTAAAATAGAGGCTAAAAGTAGGAAACCCGAAATGGGTCTAAAAATGGGATTTTGGGTTAAAAAGGTAGAGTTTTTGGCTTGGTTTTGGATTGAAATTGTGGATGGTGGTTCCTTTGATGTTGGGGAATATTTCTAGATGATTTTGGATGTGTTTTGACGGTTAAAATCGATGGATTTAGTTTGGGGTTTGTTTAGAACAAAATTGGTGAAGTTTTGGGTGAAATTTGAGTTTGAATCAATGTGTTTTGGTTGCAAGGAGTGGATTTCTGGGTTGTTGCTGGTTTACAAGTGTATTAGCATCCTAATATTTTGTTTTGGGTTGTCTTGTAGAAGAGAAGATTGATTCGGGTACTTTGAGCACAATATCGGGTGTTGTGGAGGCTTGAGATCGGTGTTTCGGCTTTCGTTTGGGCTCAATCGATGACTGGAAATGTTTTCAAACTTTAGAATGGTTCAAAGAGGTATTCTTGGGGGTTTGGGTGGAGCCTTAAGGGCTAACCTAAACCCAAGTGTAAGTTTGCCTAATTTACCTTGTTTCGTTAAGTGTTGGTGTGTGCGGATATTTGTGTTGTTGTGTGAAATGTGGGTTGCCTTTACTCTCAGTTCTAATGTTGTTGTGTAGTCGTAGTTGATGTCAAGCCTCACGTGATGGTTAGTCGTTAGATATGGTGATGTGTAGTCCCACCGGTAGTGACTAGTAGATGAGTACGGTGATGTGTAGTCCCACCGGGATGGTTGTGCATGTGCAAACCATGTTTGGTCTATGCTTGCGTTCATTTCATCTCTTACTTAAATGGTTTTGTTTTTAACATTAAGATTTATGTTTTAAACTACATTGTTGTTGTGTTTTAGAGCTCCGCTCACTAAGCTTTTAAGTTTACGCTCTCTTTTTCCAACAATGCAGATCGTTAGAGACTCCGAGAGGCAAGTGGGCAAGGGAGGAGTTCTTGCTAAGCTCAAAGTATGGTTTTGTGGTTGTAATAATGCTTAGACAATGGGAATACTAGACTTTATGTTAGGGAGTTGGTGTTCAAATTCCTATGTTTGGTTTTGTTTAAGTTGCTAGCATGTTTTAAATGTTGATACCATGATATGTTGAAGCTTGTTATGGCTTTTGGTAGATTACCTTGCATTTCGACTTGTTGGTGTTTTTGAAGCTAAGTGTTCTTATGTTCTTTGGGTTGAGATCCATTTTATTGCGTGTATACATGTTTGAAGTCGTGTTTAGGGTGTTTTGCCTCTAGATTGTTTGTATGATAAGTTGCTTTGTGGTTTGTGATGGTTCGGGGTAAGTTTGGGAACGTTTGAAGATGCTGAAATGTGTTTTCAGGCCAAACTGTGTCCAGGTGCTTCGGAACTCCTGATATGGTTTCGGAACGGTCGAGCTCCAGGGGTTCCCGTATCAGAACGAAGGTGGTGTCGTTTCGGTACGATTTGCCACTGGAGGTTTCTGTTTCGGAACCATATAGGGTCGTTCCGGTACGTTTGGCCACTGGAGGCTCCCGTTCCGGAACAAGGTGGGACCGTTCTGAAACGGCTTGGTGTTACTCTTTGAATGAAGCCCGCGTTTTGGAACGAGTAAGCCTGTTTCGAAACGCAGGCAGTTAAAACGGTTAAAAGGCATCTCAAAGTGTTTCCAAATGTTACGTTTTAGTCCCTAATGCTCGTATGCTTCCTAAATGAGTTATATGTGCCCCTTTGTGATGGTTTTGCCTCGTGAGCATGAAATTTGACAAATAAGCTACTTGGTAAGTTTAAATTATCGTATGCCCTTTGACTGATTCGTATTCCGTTTTCGCCTTTCCGGTGTTGCCTTCACACATAAGATTAAATGTGACATCTAGACAAGATAAATAAAATGAAAAAATAGGGTTGCTAATAGGAGTGAGGCCTTAACGAGTTTCACTTCGGTTTTCCCCGTGTAACCCGATCGGTCCGGTCTGTTGGCTAGGCCGGGACGAGGGGGTTACAATCACACTCTAACATTGAAAATTCAATGTATAAAGATTAATACAATAAAACTTAAGGGTATGAAAGACATTAAAGAACAAACCTATCACTTTCAGAAGGACTTGAAGAAACTTCTGAAAGAAATCTAAGAAATTATAGCTTTAACCAGAGTGCTCTATGAAGACATCAAATTCTTTTGCTACTTGTTCTTGGCATATCGGCACAACCACAACAGGGAATCATAAGCATTTATAGATCGGCCTCCTTCGCTTAAAAACGCTCGCTGAAATTTCGTCACTCGAACGCTATACTGTCAAAAGACAAACTAAAACTGCCATAAAGGCAGACGAAGGAACTACCATAAAAGTAAACAAAAGAACTGCCATGAAAGTAGATTTGATATAAAACTGGCAAAGTAAGGAAAAACAAGAAAAACATAAAAATAAAACATTCATCGCCAAAGATGAAGGTTATTTATATACAAAACCAGCAAAACGGCAAAGGTCGTTGCTGGTGAAGAAGAAGATCAACAAAGAAGATGAAGAACTTGCAAACTTCTTGTAACTGCTGCAGAAAAAATGGGAGGAGTGTTATATTAATCCAAAATTAATTATGACTATTATTTTACTTATTACTTATAGTTTAATAATATATGTGTTAACATATGTATTATTATATATATTCGTATATATCTTGCATTCATTCGTTTTAATCAAATTTTAAATTAAAATGATTTTTTTAGGGATTCTCGTGAAAAATGTACCTCGAACTTAAAGGGGCGTCGCTTTCTCGTAATCTCTAATATAAAAAATATCTTTTTGTAATCCTAAGTTATAATATTTAAAATAATATTCTTTTATTCGCGGTCTCACGAAATTATGTCTCAAATTTAAAGGGGCTTAAATTTCTCGTTAATCTCATATAAAGAATTATTATTTTAAATACATTTTACAATAAAAATTCATGCATTTAGGGATCACGATTTCTAAATTAAATATGAATTCATAATTTTCATCGTTAAAACACTATATAATTGACTAGGTGCCAATTTCTGGGCATTGTGTGGGTGCTCGCCCTTCCCCACACGTAACAGACTCCCGAACTCATTTTTCTGGTTTCGTAGGCCAAAACTCGTTGTTTTAATAAAAATGACAAAAACAAGTTCTATTAAAAAAACCAGGTTTTCGGGTGATCCAATCTCACCTAAATTAAAATATTGGTGGCGACTCCCATTAAAACTGAAACGTTTTTATGAAAAACGAGTCAAGCTCGCAGGCCCGTAATTACAAGTAATGTTTTCTCTTTTTTAATTTTACCAATTTAACCTTTAAAATTTTTAATTGAATCAATCTCACTCTTTGATTGTCGTTGACTAACATAAAAGTTGTCACCGGTCATCATTTGTCATATCAGACATTCGATTGTTAAATAATTAATAACGTCTAAGTTAGCATGTTTATATGTCATTTTCTTTAATAAATTAATGTCCTCCAATAAAATGATGACGAGTCAATTTTGATGATTTGACAGTACAATTGACGTGATTTTTATAAAAATAATATACATGTATTTAAAAATGCTTAATTAATTCTAAAACTCTCAATTCATACTATCAAGTCATTAAAATTGACCCATCATCATCGGCATGGTAAAACAGTTGACGATAACGACTGATGTCGAAATCGATAACGGTCACGTATACAAAATTTAATGGCTCTATCAATCAACGACATTCAAAGGACGAGGTTGATACAATTCATGAATTCAAAGAATAAATTTAAATTGAATTAAGTCAAACCGAATTATTCAAATTTCTATCTAAATTTAACTTAAAAATAATTTTGATGCAAGTTTAGTGCACACCTAGGAGTCAGAAATATTTTTGTGAAAAACGTGTCAAGCTCACGGGCTTGTAATTACAAGTAATGTTTTCCTTTTTTTAATTTATCAATTTTACCCTTAAACTAATTGAATCAATTTCACTCTTTGATTGTCGTTGACTAACATAAAAGTTGTCACCAGTCATCCTTTGTCATATCGAACATTCGATTGTTAAATAATTAATAACGTCTAAGTTAGCATGTTTATATGTCATTTTCTTTAATAAATTAATATCCTTCAATAAAATGATGACGACTCAATTTTGATGATTTGACAGTACAATTGATGTGAATTTTTTTAAAAAAATATACATGTATTTTAAAAATACTTAATTAATTCTAAAACTCTCAATTCATACTATCAAGTCATCAAAATTGACCCGTCATCATCTGCATGGTAAGACAGTTGACGATAACGGCTGGTGTTGCAATCGATAGCAGTCATGTGCTCAAAATTTAACGGCTCTATCAATCAACGACATTCAAAGGACGAGATTAATACAATTCATAAATTCAAAGAATAAATTTAAGTCAAATCAAGTCAAACCGAATTATTCAAATTTCTGCCTAAATTTAATTATAAACATATATTTAAAAATAATTTTGATACAAGTTTAGTGCACAAGGAGTCGAATAGTGTGTCGTGACAACGATTATTTCGTCCTTAGTAATAACAAAAATTATATCATAGTTGTAACACCCCTAGTATTTTCATTGACCCCTAGTATTTTATCAATGAAATATATAAAGAAAAATGAAGCTTATAAAAAAATGGTGATTAGGGCAATCAAAGAGTTTGAACTTGTGCCCCTTGATATGGGGTGTAACCGGTATAACCCTTGGGGCTAAGGAATATGTTGGATTAAAGCATGCCCTTGATTGTTTTTGAATCACTTTTCTTCGTCTGTAGTGTAAAAAAATAGGGTAAACTATATCATTGGCCACCGAACAAATTGGGGATTCCTATTTTGACCACCGAACTAACGAACTCGTCAATCAGACCACCGAACTTATAAAATCAACCTATTTTGACCACCGCCGTTAAAAATCTAACGGTGGAGTGACGGAACTGCCACGTGGCAGCTAACAGGAAAATTTTAAAATTACACATTTGGTCCCTGTTATTTACACATTCTTTCAATTTAGTCCCAATTTTAAATTAATAAAATAATAAATTATTTAATTAGGTAGTGACACGTGTCAACACCTTATTGGAGGACTTTAATTATTTAGATTTAATTTTATTAATTTATTTTCCCCCTCCAATCAGGTGGTGACACGTGTCACCACCTATTTAGAGGAGGAAAACAAAATTAAGAGTGAATGCCACCCAGGGGAATCGAACCTAGGTGGTGTGGGTGGAAAAGCAGTGGTTAAGCCACTGCACCAAGCCCAACATTGTGCTTTAAAACACCCTATTTAATATATAACTCTTATTAATTTTTACATTTATAACTCAAAAGCTCAAACCCTAAACACTAATTTCACATATATATAACCCTAAACCTTAAACCCTAAATATTTCAAATTAATTTTACACTCAACATTTCAAAATAATTTTACATATATAAATCCTAAACCCAAACCCTAAACTCTAAAGCCCAATTTAAAATATTTGGTGTGAAATTAATTTGAAATATTTAGGGGTTAGAGTTTAAGGTTTATATACGTGAAATTAATTGAAATTAAGTGTGAAATTAATTTGAAATATTTAGGGTTTGGGTTTAGGGTTTATATATGTGAAATTAATTTGAAATGTTTAGTGTAAAATTAAGTTGAAATATTTAGGGTTTAAGGTTTAGTGTTTAGGGTTTATATATGTGAATTTAATTTAAAATTTTTAGTGTAAAATTAATTTGAAATATTTAGAGTTTAAGGTTTAGGGTTATATATGTGAAATTAATTTCACACAAAATATTTTAAATTGGACTTTAGAGTTTAGGGTTTGGGTTTAGGGTTTAGGATTTATATATGTAAAATTAATTTGAAATGTTGAGTGTAAAATTAATTTGAAATATTTAGGGTTTAAGGTTTAGGGTTATATATGTGAAATTAGTGTTTAGGGTTTGAGCTTTTGGGTTATAAATGTAGAAATTAATAAGAGTTATATATTAAGTAGGGTGTTTTAAAGCACATTGTTGGGCTTGGTGTAGTGGCTTAACCACTGCTTTTCCACCTACACCACCTAGGTTCGATTCCCCTGGGTGGCATTTATGCTTTATTTCGTTTTCCTCCTCTAATTTGGTGGTGACACGTGTCAACACCTTATTGGAGGACTTTAATTATTTAGATTTAATTTAAAATTTATTATTTTATTAATTTAAAATTAAGACTAAATTGAAAGAATGTGTAAATAACAGGGACCAAATGTGTAATTTTAAAATTTTCCCGTTAGCTGCCACGTGGCAGTTCCGTCATCCACCGTTAGATTTTTAACGGCGGTGGTCAAAATAGGTTGATTTTATAAGTTCGGTGGTCTGATTGACGAGTTCGTTAGTTCGGTGGTCAAAATAGGAATCCCCAATTTGTTCGGTGGCCAATGATATAGTTTACCCAAAAAAATATAATAATAAAACAAAATTAAAAGGGTTGTTATACCCTCAGGGCATCATTGCCACTTTTGAATATGAAAGGTTGAGATTTCAGAGTGTTCTCCTTGCCCACCTCCCCCTTCACCTTCTGCATCACCGATCTCGACCACTGTTGGTCCATGATATACACCGCCAGCATCGATAGAATCGTCGCTTTACTCCGATCACAGTTTCGTCAACCACTCGCGTGAAAGCGCTGTCGTTCGCCGTGGGCAACGATTTGAAAGTCTGCGAGTAACCCAAGCGTCGCCTTTGTTATCGGCGATTCTACTACGTCTGTCGTCCGTGCTGCTCACCGTCTTCGTGCGTGTGTTCACCGTCGTCTTGCGACTAAGACCCAACACTCCACTCGCCGAGATTTATCACCAGCTTTCGTGGAGAGCGTAGGAAGCTTCGGCGAGGAGAAGCCTTGTTTTTCCGGTCTGAGTTCGACCGATTCTCACTGTTATAAACTTATAATGTGTTTTTCGGCGGCCATATTGGTTATCCTTTAGTCGGGACCGGTTCGATCGTTTATGGATCGGTCTAGCTATGAACCCGGTTTGCCTGACCCGATAATCGACCCGGCCCAAGCCCAAATTTGAATTGTCTGGCCCGACTTGTTTAACCCGAACGTCTGACCGAGTTAACTCAGCTGAGTCAACTCGTTCGAGTCAACTTGTTGTCCGAGTCAACCCAGTTGAATTAACTCGTCCGAGTCAACTCAGTTGACTTTGACCCGTTTACCTGTCCGTTGACTTAGACATTTGACTTTAACTAAAAGTTGACTTTTTTTGAAAAATCATATCTTAGGTTTTTTTGACATCCTGAGTCCGAATTTGAAGTATATTTCATGAAATTCTAACTCGAAAGCCTTCGAATCTGACCTTAAAGCCGAGCATGGATTTGTAATTTATTATCCAATTAAAGAACAATGTAATTGCGTTAAAGTCTGATTTTGGAGTATGTTTAATTGAAGGTATTTGCTTTGTATCCGGGATTTTGCAGGGATATCAAATTCAGGTTCAAGAAGGATCAAAGGGTGTTTTAATAGTCGACCGATGTAGCCGGAGTCAAGGTAATACCTTACTACCTCATGTATGCTTTACAAAACTCGTCGGTATTTGTTAAGGCATGAATAAATATGATTGATCGTGTGATTATAGTTGAATATCTTAAAGTCATACCGAATACGATAAAAGGATAATAAATTGGTTAAGACCGAATGACTCGAGTAAGAAATTGATGACCGGTAAGAAATTCAAGTTCGGTGATTAATCGGTAAAGCAATTAATTTAAAAAAATTCAATCTTGATTATTTCATGTTACAAGATCTAATGCTGAAATATTTGGATGAGAAATGACAAAAATACCTTTGAGGTGTGAAGGAAACTTGTATACCCCTGATCATGGAATTGATCCGAAAATTCATACTAAACCTGATAAAAATACTAATTCGCCTGTTAAATTCCTGATCTTGTTGGAAAATCCCGGTAACAAGTTTTTAACTCCCGAGCTTGCAGAATGCCTAGATTTTCCCTGATTTCTAAATAAATGTCTAAACGATTTTCTTGGAAATGTTTTAAATGTTTGATTCGACTAAAATATGGATATATCTCTGAGATTCGATGTAACAAAAATACTCTCATGACTAGAATAAGTGATTGAACCTTGATAAATTATGGAATTACCATTAAAGCTTAAAGAACTGAAATGCTCCTATGGGTTATGAAGCATGACACATGTACGCTAATCACTCATGAAATTAATACAATATTAGAATATTTCTGCACATAATATATGTTCGACTACTCGGCGGTAAGTTATGCGATGAATTATGAAGGTGACCTTTCAGCTATACGATGCAGTCAGTTCTAAGAAATGAATACCCATGAGGTGTCCCTGTTCAGATACTTAACGAGTATCGCATTGTTGGAATATGTTTAGTTGGAATGAGCTTGAAAGTCTGAACAGTTGATAGAAATCTTGAATATTACAAATCACCGTTTTATTAGTATTGGATTGAATTATAAGATTGCCCCTAACAGTCAAATGACCAAGATGCCCTTGTTAGCCAAAATGATCAGAACATTCTTGATATTCGATTAACCTAATAATCTTGATGTATCAATTCATGAATGCCTGGTTGGAGCCGTTATTTCTGAACCCTTTTTTATTAGTGATCTCGCTTCTGAAATCAGTTCGAAATTGTCAAAAGATTAATGCCCCCTTTCTTGCGATTGTTAAGTGCCTCCGGAAAATAAATTGATCCATATGGTGTGTTCCATGTGCACATGAATATTTCTCTCTGGTTCAAAATTTAGAATGCCCATTTGATTTGAAATATGACTCATATCCGTTTGGAAATATACTTCTGCGTCTGATTTGAAAGCATGCTATTTCTTTTTTGATATACTGATAAATACATGTCTGATTCCTGTTTCACTGATAAATACAAGTTTGATTCATGTTTTTACACCACTGATACTGATTACCTAAACTGATTTTTTTGGGGTTACTATCTGGGATATGATAAGAAGTCTTTGCATGTTCAGCCCTGGTTAACCTGATAATTTCTTATGGACCCAAGGTCGCCCCTTGGGTAGGTTCCGACGCTTCGGCTCAGGTAATTCCTTATGGACCTAAGGTAATCCCTTAGATTGGCTCCTAAGCCCTATAGGTCTAGGATAAGTCCTTATGGATGCAGTTTTCAGAGAACTGCATATCGGTGTACGATTGGAAGGTAGTTAGGTGCTTCAAATAAAGCTTTTCTTCTTCATTTAAATACACCCCACTGAATAAATTGTCAATGTCTGAAACTCTCTATATGGTTCCTATCTGCACTCAATTGAACATACTAAACTCCCTTGTTTAACTCTCGTAATCCACCTCTCTTATAATCCTTCGAACTATAGGTGTCTTGTATGGTTCTTAGGTGATTAGATAAAGAACAACCATGTTACCTTCAAATGTATCGTTTCTACGGATGTCAATTCATAATTGGAACCTGTCGTTGCCCGGATCATTATATCAATTTTTTTGCTTTGTTATATACCTACATGTGCCTACTGCATCATTTGTTAGTTCTGTATTACTGAGCTTTTCCAAGCTCATGTTGTTCTTTACCATTGCATGTTAAAAGATTTATCATGGTGCAGTTTTGACATCAACATAGGAGTGGCTTCGGCAATGCTTGCGGAGTGCGGTACTTGTGTAATTAGGGGCATGTATGTCATGTCTTGTTTTATATTGGGTAAACTATACATATGATCACCCAACTACCACATTTTTCCTGTTTTGGTCACCAAATTAATTTTTCCGTAAAAACTGTCACTAACGTTTCGTTATCATTTTAGTCATCGGTCGTTAAAAAAATAATGGAGATGTTGACGTGTCATGGGATAATAACACTTTTAGTCTTAAAACTTGTACAACATATTAATTAGGTTCTAATTCAAAACAACTCATCAAATATATGGGTCAAATCCTAAATTTCCCATTTTCGTGTTATGAGTAAATTGTAAATTACTTGATTGGTTAACCAAACCCGTCAGGTCCGAAACTCAATTTCATATGGACTGCCTTGGCCGCAGAGGATCGTTCTCAGCTTGTATTGGCTTGCTGGGATGGTCACGCAATTGTCTGACAGACTCTCCCATTCTTCTTCTTTTTTTCTTTTATTGAATTCAGATTACACAAAATCTCATCAGAAAAAGAGTCCGCAACATCAACTTTTCATTCTCTTTGTAGTTTGTTCTATCAAATATCCTTGTTTCCTTCTTCATTTCAACTCAAAAAAGCTTTAATCTCCAATCAGCTCATACTGCAGCAAGTAAAACAATGAATGGTAAAATAAAACCAAACTCAACTGTCGAGTCCCCCTCCCAGCATCAATGTTTGTCCCAGAGATAAAGCTTTAATTATAAATGGGAATGCACCAAACCCAACAACCAAAAGTGAAGCCACTTCAATCCTCATCATGTGCCACCGCCATTCCATTTCTCCAACAGCCAAGCCAAATGATTTGCCCAGTGTTGCTGTTGCATTAGCAATGTTCCTTTTGCACGTTTACTTAACTCTCGCAAGTGTCGTTTCTTTCATCCAGCTACGAATACATGCCCCTTCCCATTGCATCCTAATAATTCAATGTAGGGTGAATTCCGTGTTTGAATTTAATCTATGATTTATGAATAATTTTATTCTTTTATCATTGAAGGTGTAAATAATTTAATATATATGATATTTAGTTTACCCTTTTTATATTTGATTCTGAAACTCGCTTTTATAACGTGTATTTATAAACATAGCTGTGTTAAATGAATGACTTCTAAGCTTGTAGTTTGATTCGGAATTTGTTTTATAGTTTTAAATGGATTGACAATTTGTTTTATCTGAAAATTTAATGTGAGTCGCTCCGGTCGCCTGAATGTGACACCTCAGATTGGATCGGGTAACACGTATCGATCTGTGGGTGTTACATATGTCCTTTTTGTCATGTCATTTATGGTCCTAATTAATAAAAATCATCTATTTTATTAATTTTTTATATCATTTTTTTAATTTAAGTTACAATAATTATGAGTGAAGATTCACTTAAAAAAATATTAAATAAAAAGAATAATGAAATGAATAGTTTTTATTAGTTCGAACCATTGATGACGTGGCAAAATATAAAATAACCTCCAAAACACAGATGAAGACTATGTGAACTTCGATCACCAGCGTCATAATTAGTAGTATTCAATTCTAATGATTTTGTATTGCTCGTAGAAATTGTTATGTGTGAACAGTTGGGTGCTTCATTTTTTATTTAAAAATGAATAAATCATAAATTAAAATTCACTAAAGACCGATTAGGAGATTAAGAAAAAGAATACCCCTTTGGTTGAAGTATAGCGGTGCCTCTTGGGTTTCTTGATGCCGTTCTTGTGAGCCTTGTAAGATTGGTTGGGAGCGGTGTGATTCTTTGACTTCGCCATTTCTGCACACCCGAATCTAGAATCCAAAAAACCAACGAAAACAGACAATGTTAATTTGATTTCTAAATAAACTACCCCTTTCAACGCATAAAATTGATCCAAGTTAGTAGCAAAAACTTGAGACAATGTATGATCAGAAATTCATAATAAAATGTGATGCAAGGGAAATTTTAATTACCAACGGCTTAATAAACAACTAAAAATGGTGGACTAATATAAACCGTTGAATGAAGCCGATTGGAGTTGAAGATATATCAACCGTTGGATGAAGCCGATTGGAGTTGAAGATATATCAACCGTTAGATTAAAAGAAAAAAAGGTGGGTGACTTGGTTAACCGGTTACACTAAAATTGGGGGAGATTAAAACCCATAGTAAAGCGGGAAAATAGGAAAAAAAAATTCCATTTTGCATCGAAAAAAAGACGCGAAGCTTTTTTTCTTTCGTTCCTAAACGCGCGAAGCTTAGTAGAGGTGGGTGAATTGTGTGTTCTTACACAAATACTGTATTCGGAGAAAAAGTTTTCCATTTATCATGTAAGTAAGGAATTTTTCGAGTATTCTGTGTTTTTAGGGTTTTGTGGGATCATGAACGATTTGAGTTTTTCATTAAGTATTTTTAAGGTTTTGTGGAAATTTTCAGTTGTGATTTGAAGTACTTCTCGACAGACATATAAAACAGGGGAAAATATATTGTTTTGTGTTTATTAGATATGTTCCTTGTTAATGGTATAAGTTTGGTCGTTACATACATAACGTTAACATAATTTTGCAGATTGAAGTTGGTAGCAATGGAGAAAGTTTGTGAAGCTGAGGTAAATGGTGGACAAGGTACATGAAGAAAATTGTCAGCATATATGTTGTTCTAGTAAGTTATAGTTGAATGATGGTGGCATTGTTCAAATTCTAAGTTGATAAGCATAATTTAATTTGTACTCTAACAACGAAATGAATTTTGTACAGTTTCAGTGATTGTAGAAGAATTAAGGGTGGTAAAAAGAAAATGAACAATACTGTAAGTAAGATGATAAAATTGTTATTGTGTTTTGGTATTAGTTTGTAATGTGTTCATGTTATTCAAATTTAATAAGCGTGTGAATTGTACAGGCGAAGAAAGCACTAGGGAAGAGATGGTCGGAGATGACTAATGAAGAAAAGAAGCCGTACTTGGATAGGTACAAGGAGCTGAAGGAATCTGAAATGAAAAGCAATAGGAAAGGGAAGTCGAAGAAATTAGTGGAAAAGGGAGAAGTTAAAAAGGAAAGTGGATGTTTATATTTATTTTTACTGAAAGTGGTTATTGTATGAATCATTTGCTGGATATATTTAAGCGTAACATAACGGGAAAATTTGTTGTATTAAATGTTGTAGGAGTTGTCATCGAGGTGCAATATGAAGAAGGTATCAAGCTTGTTTAAAGAGATGGAGAAGATGAAAATTGACGATGTTCTTAACGACATCGGGTTAGGAGCATTACGGGGAATGATTTTGCGAGAAATTAAGCGGGACTTTTGTCGGGAGTTAGCGGAGAAGTTTGATCTTGAAACGCCCACGATGGAATTTAGTGGACACAAGATATATGTTTTGGTAGAAGATGTTGAAGCAATTTTGGGTTTAAAGAACGAATGTTTAGATGTGGAAGTGGCGACGCGAAATGTTAGTGGAAAGGAACTAGCAAAGAAGTACAAAATCAGCACGAAAATTGCATATAAAGAACTTTTAGAGGAGATACTTAGCGGAGGTTTTGAGGCTAAGGAGTTGAAAGCATGTGTACTGTTGTATGTTGTTGGTTTGTTCTTAAGTCCGAATGCCAACCTTGTGCCTTCCATGGAACATTTCAAGTTGTTGTGCGAACCCGGTTTGAGGGGGAAGTTAAATTGGTGTAAATATGCGTACGATAGGTTACTTGATGGAGTAGCCAAAGTTAAAGCTCGAGATGGGTTGGCATATATGACGGGTTGCATTCCTATCCTAGAGGTAATGTATTATTAAGATTGAGTATTGTTTGAACGTAATAGTTGATTGAGACAAGACTTACCTTTATAGTAATCATATGTTTTTATTATTGTTAAATGTAGGTGAGACTATTCGATTACTAGAATGGAGTTGCAAATAGAGCGTCAGTGTCTGCTGATGGGCGCGGTCGCATACATGCGTGGGGGCAAAATGATGTCAGCAGGATTGTTGGCCGCCTAAAGGAAGAGCGACTTGACAAAAAATTGAAAGTAAGTGTCAAAAACAAGTTTGTATTGTATTGGGTTAAGGGTTGTAATGACATGAAAGGAATTAATTAGTAATGTTTGTAGGTATTTGCTTCTAATGATGAATGGTGCACGGAGGGAGAAGACGGTGGTAGCAACAATGGTAGTAATGATGTTATAATGGAGATGTTGCAGAAGGTAATTTTAGAGTTGGGGGAAATAAAAGAGAGTCTCGAAGCTCGCGTTGACAAGAAAAATAAAATAGAATAAACTTTGAAGGAAGAATCTAAGAATGTTGTGGAAAAGGTTGATGGTTTGAGTGTGGATATGATGTATATGAGGAAGGCTCTGCGCAAAGCTGATGCAAAATTTGGAATAGGTCTTGACGCAGATGAAGCAATACCGGACAAACCTGAAGTACAAGAGGCTGAGGAGAATGATGGTCGTAGTAGTGACCATAACCCGTTGATGATAGAGGATCTGACGTTGGTTAAAGATGATCTGACGTTGATAGAGAAAGAAAAAGGTATGGTGAGTATAAATTTAAGAGTTGTGGTTAACGTTGCATTAATTGAATGTACGAGGTAGTTGTTGTTGATATATTTGCGGTCAACTTGTAGGGAAACCCAATTGTCGAAGAAAAGTCAAAGGTTAGTGGGAAAGCGAGTTGAGTTGGGGTGAAAACGAGAAATATGAAATAAGTGGGCGTTTGCACACAAGGGCGATTTCGAGCCTCGGATGGTTTTAGTAGGCGCATGAAAAAAAACTTGAAATTGAGTTATTTGTAATATGAATTGTATGCTTTAGTTTGGTTTTTAAACGTGTGGATGATTTGGGTTACGTTCGATTAGAACGTTAATCATTTGTACTATTTTTTAATGAATGATTGTTAAATAACGTACGTTTAAGATAAATATATAAATTGGGTAGAAGTTGTAGTACATTAGAACTGATTAAATATTGCATGCTTTAATGATATTCAATAGTGAGGAACAAATGTTGAAGTGTTGTAGATGTTGACATATGTTGAAATAGCTGATGAAGTTGGGCCGTCAGCGAAAGCAACATGTGACTATATCTGGAATACAACCTTAACAGAAGGGTAAGCAATCCATATGGCTTATAGAATGTAGTTCGTTTCAATATAACATGCAATTTTTATGTGTATGTACAGGAAAATCCTGGTAGATTTTGGTCACCTTTATTTGACTGTATTTGACGCTAATACGTTACGACCAAATTGCTAGGTTGGTTCAAGGGTCAGTAAAGAACCCATTTTGTACTAATAAATCAAGTCATTTTGAAGGCAATGTATAATGATAGTTGATTTATGTTATTGGTAACATTTAGGTCATTGATGTTGTTGGTTGGTCGATTGTTGATGAAGATAGTAGGACAAAATGTAAAGCAAGGAGAGGGTACATACCTTGCTCATTGAGTGTACGTAAATTTTTTTTCATGTTATTGTTGAATAACAAATGACTTATGCGTTTGTGAAACATTGAGAATAATAATGGTTGTCTTGTAGGATCAACTTCAACGAGGGCAATTGGATGGTTCACAGCTTGCTTCGTATTAGCGTAAGAGTTATGGACCGTATGGTAGACTTAACGACTGCAAATTTGTATAAAGAACGAGGAAACATTTAACTAAACTTTGTAATGTATTATGTAGATATATTATATGAGGTATGCTTATGTGGAATTTCATTACTGAAATATAATTGATGGCAGGTCTTTATCCCTGTAAATGAAAATAATACTCAATGGTACATGTGCGTTATGGATATCGAGCGGGGGGAAGCGAAGATACTTGACAACTTGCCCACAACGCGGGGAAATGCTTCAAGAGTGGGTGTAACACAGAAGTTGGTAATAATTGTAAACTTATAACAATTTACCAATCTTTACTTATGTTAGTCAGTATTTAAAAAAGTATGTGTGTCTGTGCATCTAGCTTAAGAAGTTAGATGAGTGTTTGTTCGATGAGAAGTTTGTAGATGTTTTTGGCTCACCATCAAACGCAATTTCTGATCCCCCAGTGATGGTGGCTAAATGCAGACGTCAAGGCGATGGGTATATTGTACTTAAAAAAGTTGAAATGTATTTTTTTGCTAGAATTTGATTTTTTTGTTAATAATTTGATGTTTAAAGTAGTACTTCTTTGAACATAGATGATTGTGGGGTTTATTGCATTCAGTGGATGCTATTATGGCACACAAAACGTGTTGAGGAAGTGGTACGTTTTGCAGTTGTATGCATACATGTTAACTGTTCCATTGAACGAATTATATAATCCAAACTAATGCATCTATTGTTAACACTTATGTTGCTAGACGGTCGGGGTATGGGACATAATGCATATTTTGTATGATCTTGTGAATCATGATAAAAATAAAATGAGGCGGGAAATTGCAGTTGAAACGAAAGCACATGTTGCTCAGCTTCAGTCATGACAATATGTCAGCCGTATTAGCATTTGTCGGCATCAATGGTGAGGGACTGCTATGTGTGTTGTTCCTTAACCATTAACTGACCTTTAAACATTTTAGCTAACGTTCATATCTTTGCGATATATGTTGTTGTTATGAACATGTTGAAGTTGGAGCGGAGTTGCATTTATTTGGAAGAGAATATATTTTGTATGTATGAAAAGCACATGAGATAGGAGAGGACCCTTTTTTTATCAGGTTGATAGAGGTTTGTAGATAATTTTTGAATTGGACACAAAGAAGTCGGGCATCATATGGTTGTATAGGATAATTTCCTATATTTGTACATGTACAACATATGGACTACAAGGTTTAAGAATCGGAAATAGGTTATGCTTGTAAAGGGTTTAGGGTATTGCAAAGATGCATTATCTGTTGAGAAATCATATATATATATATGTGTGTGGGGGGGGGGGGGGTGGGTGTGGTTATAAAGGATAGACATTTTCCATGGTTGCACTTACATTTATGTACTATCCATTTCATAGTCACTACTGTCTGAAGATGGTCTAGTCCCAAAAGGAGAAGTCCTGCATCAAATAAAGTTAATTACAATGTCGTTGATTGTAACAAGAATCGTGTAAAGATTTAGGAAGTTCCATAAAAGTGTACCATGGATGTTGTATTTGGAGGGATACTAAAAAAAATAATGTTGTCCTCGTTTGAAAGATGTTGGTCCTAACAGAAATGTGGATGCAAACAAGCGTTAATCATCATATAAACGTTAATAACATATGGTGATAGTAAAAAGAATCGTGCAAAGTAAGATGAAGTTGCATAAAAATGTACCATGGATATTCCAGGTTGAGGGATATTAAAAAAAATCCGTCATCCTCAATTGAAAATTGACTGAGATTCGGTTGAGCTTCGAACATGTCGACAACATTTGAGATATCAATTTCCTCTTCGGAAAGGCCTGTTGTTTCCACAAATGTTGGGGTTGGAAGTTGAAGCTTAAGACGAGGGCATGTGTTTCTATTGTGTCCCTCTAATTTGCAAAAGGAACAATGAAAGATCCGTGACTTTGAACGTTAATTTTTGACATTGGTTTTTGTTTTGCTTCTTTTCGGTACGGGTCCCTAACGGGTCGTTTGCCTTCTTTCTTTGATGAAAACTCCTTCAAGGTTGTGGAGTGATCAAATTCAGCAGTTAATCTAAGTATCTCATCTTTCGTGCTTCGAAACGTTTCGTTAGTCTGAGATGCAAAGTAGCACAACTGTGTGGAAAGTGCTCGCAGAGAAGAGAATCGAGCCATTTGTTTCATTTCCGGAGGCACGTTGAAGTCAACAAATGATGGCGCCGCAATCTTTGCATCTTTCGTCCATCGCGGATGTATTAAACATTTTGGGATCTCAAAGAAGTCTTCCAACTTCATAACGTGCATCTGATGGTGACAAGTCGTCGTTTAACCGGTCAAAAATAAATAAATAATTAACCTCTTTCGACTAAAAATAAAATAAAGAAATTAAGTAAATATAGGGAAAGAGGGTCGATCCACGAGGAGATTAGCTGGAATTATTGACTGGAGATTGCTTCGATTACTACTTCCAGGAATATCTGCAGAATAATTAAATAAAATGGGGGAGTGATTTGATATTGGATGAAGTAATGAAATAAAATGCACAAATTAAAAATAAGGAAAACCAAGTATGTGAAATAGCCTCGAGCTAGCCTTGTCAATTCCTTCGATCATTGAAATAGATTTTTACTCCGGAGATCATGTCGGTTACAGTCTGCGAGGCCCAACCCGTCGCAACTTGCTTCTCTCTCGAGTAACCAATCCTCCCAAGACTATCTTCGAAGGTTGATTCTTAAACAAATTAGCCACGTCTATCGCCGTTAAAGTGTTTAGTTTTGAAAGCAGGAAAAGCCCGACTCAAAAATTGTCTTAAAAAGAATCGCTTCTGATTTTATCTTTCCTTAGCGGACCGCCGCTAAGAGTGTTCACAGGAAGTCGAAATTGCCACAGGCCGATCCTTCCTCCCAACTATGTTTTTAAACGATTCCAGATCAACGAGCTCTTTTTGATTCGAAAAACGATTAAAAACTTTAGTAAGGCCGATTGCCAAACTATCTAAACCGAAAGATAAAAATGTATTCCCGAAGGAATTTAGGCAATGTTCAATTCTCACGATTAGAATTGATTTAGCTAGCTCTTGGCTCAAGAAATTTAGCTAAGCATGATATTGATTATCATGCTTAACTTGGTTTTGGAAAAATAATTAAATAACATAAAATAAATGAAACAAGAAAATAAAGAAAAAGAACTTGAATTAAAACTAAAAATGTTTACAAAGATAAAAACTAAAATGATTGATTGATGATCTAAGCCTTTACCAAGGGTGGTATTTATAGGCTTAAATTTACAAAGATAAAGTGATGAAATAATTTAAAATAATAAACAAAAGATAAAACAATTCAAATGTTTTAAAATTTAAATGCAGGAATCTAATCGGATAAGCTGATAAGATCTCGCAGAACGTTCCAGAAGCTTCTAGAAGTCGCCACGTCACTGCCACGTCAGACGCGTCGTGCCCGGTATCGTGCCCATGATGCCAGTCATGACAGAATTATAATAAAAACTGCAGAAATGCCTCATTTTCACTGCTATTTTCAGAATTGGGTCCCTGCACAAAATATAACGAAAACAACATGGATTAAGCAGCAAGAAGTCCCAATAGCTAGAAAAATAACAAATGAAATGTGTCATATTTGAGAACTCATCAAATTCCCCCCTCACTTGTCTCATACTTGTCCTCAAGTATGTCCGAAAAAATCATAAACCCGAGAATGCATTTCTCAACCATTACAAGCATCAAACATAATCATAAGAGTTCTAGCACGAAAGGAGGTTCATGAAAGAAACATAATTAAAACCAAATAGATACAAGCAAAGAGCAGTCCTTATCTCTTCCAATTACCTATCAAGCATTAATCAAATCATAACCTAGTCTTAATCCTCACCAAGATACACTCAAGAGCACTCAAAGTGTTTATAGGTAAAAGTGAAGCAAAAACACTCAAAGTCAATCATGAATAAAGGTTTCCATATGCTTGTAACAAGTTCAATTCTCCACTACTTTAATAGAATCGAGGTGCAAAAATCATTAGGTCTTTGTTCAAGGTGTAATGTGGGTTTAGAAAAAAGGATAGAAGAATGGAAAGAAAAGGCAAAAGAAGATGATCAATGCAAGATATTTCAAACATTCAGCAGTGAAGATATTAAAAGGAGCTAAAAATGGGCAAGCCAACACACATTTTTGCTTTCCTTTTTTTTTCTTCTTTTTTTTATTCTTTTCGAAACTGTTTTTCTTCTTTTTTTTCTTTCCCCTTTTTTTTCTTTTCAAAGCAATTGCTTCCTTTTATTCTGTTTTTTTTCTTAGGAAAATATTTGCCCTTATTTGAAAAGTATCTCCTTCATGTCTAATAAAGATTCTAGCATTTGATCAATTGAAATGGTTTAGTCAAAGAAATGGGGTGTAAGGCTAACAAAGGCTCACTAGGCGATGAGAAAGGGAAAAATAGAGTGAAAGGGAGAAAATTGGTTAAAGCCTAATGCCTAAATCATTTTAAAGCACATCGTTCTTAGTGTAGTCTCAAATTGTAAGCAAGCCACAAGTTCTAGATTCCTAAGTTCAAGATGACACTCTCAAGCAAGGAAAAACGAGCATAAAGTATAGGATGCATGCACAAGGCTCAAAGTCTCACAAAATTAGGCTAAGTTTGATTAAGCTAGGCGAGAAATCTAATTAACACAATCAAGAGAAATTAAAAGAGATGTCAAACTGTAGATTACCCATATCCTTTGATTATCAAAATGTTATAATTCAATCATTCCTAAGCACTAGAACAAGTACAATATGCTAGATAACATGTAATGGCAAGAAAAGTTCATCTCAAGTTTAATCAAAGTCAAGACATATTATCAAACAAGCAGACAAGTGGTAATTTATTACCCTCCCCCTCACTTAAGTGAATTGCCCCAATTCAGAAAACAAATTAAGGAAATAAAGAGAAAATAAGGGCAAAAGATACTCCCCGTGGATGTAGAGTGAGTCGATGGGAAAAGTGCACTGTGAGTGGCTCGGATCAGCGGCGGCGGAGGGCTTTGAACGGAGCTGTCGGATGTGCCAAAAAGAGTGTAGCGAAGGGTGGTTCAGCATTTTTGTTGGGCACCCGTCGAATGGTTGCTGGTCGTCGGCCATCACGCGTGGAGAAGGTGCGGAAGTCAGTTCGGAATCGCTGCTGATCGCCATAAATCGTGGCGATGCAAGACGCCACCGATGACCAACGGCGGTTCTTGGGGAAGCCGACGAGCCTTCTGTCGCGTGCGGGGCATGGTGGATTGCGGCTGAGTGAATCGGCTGGTGAGTTATCTAGGGTTTGGTAGTTTGCGGGAATGAAAGAAAGGGAGAGGGAAAAAAAAGGAAAATCGGGATGATATGCCAAGGGGAAAAGGGATGGGCTAAGATGCGCCGACTTCTTTGGGCTATGCTAATGTGCACTGTTTATTGAAACTGTGCACTCCAATGCTTAGGGTCGAAATTTGTTGCTGTGAAGTGTTAGAAGCATGGCTTGGCTTGCTGTGTGCGAAAAGAAACCTGCAGAGGGAAAGGAAAATTTATTAAGGTAACGAAAGAAAATGAAAAATAAAGAAGCATAAATTAAATAAAAAAATGAAGTAAAAAAAATGACGAAAAATAAATCAATGGGTTGCCTCCCATTTAGCGCTTTGTTTAACGTCGTTTAGCTCGACGACCTTTGCTAAATTTTTGGCTCTTCAAAATAAAGGTCTTCAAATAATCGATAATGTCCATCGCTCGTCGTTTTAACGTCTTCCTTCATCTTTCTTTTTGTGCGCAAAACAACAACTAAGCTTCTACCTCCTTCCCAAGATGACAACTTACTCAAGATGATGTTTGGCAAAGTTTGGTTGTCGCCTAAAAATATATAATCAAACCATTCCAACCTTGGCTTTGGTTCCTGCAAAATTGATGGAAAATGTTTAGTTCGAATTGGAATTAATCGAAAATCAGAAAGGGAAGAAAGATTTGAAATGATTTCGCCTTTTTTTTTTATTGTCGAGATCTGCGAATTCCCTACAAAATTCATAACACAAATTAGTTTCGATCAAATCATCAGCTAACGGATCTATAATATCAATGAAATTTAAACTTGCGACCGAATCAGGATACTTCATAGCTTTATACATATCAAATTTAACTACTTCCCCATCAAATTCCATAGTTAAGATGTCGTCGCGGACATCAATCTTTGTATGCGCAGTTGATAGGAAAGGTCGGCCAAGCAAGATTTCGGATCTGTTATTGCTGCGATCATTTTCCATGTCAATAATGTAAAAATCAGCAGGAAAAATAAGATTTTTTACCTGTACCAACACGTTTTCTAGAACTCCCTCGGGGTAGATGATTGATCGATCAGCTAATTGAACCGTCACTCACGTTTCTTTCAATGGTTCAGTCGAAATTTTGTTGTAAACGCTTAACGACATGACGTTGATAGATGCGCCTAAATCGCACATCGCCCTTTTTATCCCAACATTCCCAATTTTACAAGGAACCACAAACACACCTTGATCCTTGTACTTTGGCGGCAATGGTCTTTGAAGAATAGCCGAAACGTTCTCACCAAGGTTAACTCTTTCATTTCCGGATAGTCGCCTTCGGTTTGTGCATAGATCTTTCAAAAATTTTGCGTACTTAGGGACCTTTCGAATAACATCCAAAAGTGGAATGTTGATTTCCACTTTTTTGAATACATCCAAAATTTCCTTCTCTTCCTCCTTTTTATCTCGTTTCGCCAATCTACCTGGAAAAGGAGGAACAGGTTCGTAAGTGGAAACAGAAATATTGGATTTAGAGTTACCTGCAGTGGGTGGAGACTTTTCGTTCTGGTCCTTCGAAGAGCTGCCTTGCTCGTCGGATTTTTGCTCGGTTTGCTTGAGCGGTTCAGGCGTTATCACAGTTCCACTACGCAGAGTGATTGCACTAGCGTTTTCCCTTGGGTTGGTTTCGGTTTGGGATGGTAACTTTCCATGGGATTCTATGCGGCTAACGGCTTGAGCTAGTTGGCTTATTTGTTTGTCGATTTGTTGGAGGTGGGATTGTGTTTGGGTTTGGAATTTTTCCTGTGAAACTGCCAATCTCTCAACAATAGACTCAAGCGAGGATTTTTGGGGTGCTTGGTTTGGGTAGGGAGGTTGCTGCCTAGGTTGGTAATTTGGGTTCTGATTACCGTAGCTCAAGTTTGGGTGATCTCTCCAACCAGGATTGAAGGTATTGTTATGTGGGTTATAGGGTCTTTGGGGAGGTCCGGGAAAGTTGTGTATGGCGTTAACTTGGGCACTAGACGTATCTCGCAATAATGGGCATAAGTCGGTTGCGTGATCTGACATAGTGCATATTCCGCATACCTTAGCAGCCTTTATCTCCCCTGAAATAAGAGAATACACAATATTAGTCAAATTATCAATTTTATTCTCTAATGAAATTGTGCTTACTGTGTGAACCCATCGGCTGGGTTCATTTGTAGAACCAAATTGCTGCGAGTTTGCAGCCATTGTGGAGATTAATGTTCTCGCCGCAGTAGGAGTCATGTTAACGAGCGCGCCACCGCTTGCTGCATCTACCATCTTTTTGTCCATTGGTAACATTCCTTCATATAGGTATTGAAGGAGTGTTTGCTCGGATAAGCCATGTTGCGGACAACTTGCACATAGCTTCTTGAACCTTTCCCAATAATCATATAGGGATTCGTCGTGCATTTGTTGGATACTCAAAATGCTTCGCCTAAGTTCAGTCGCTTTTGCTGCAGGGAAATATCTGTCAAGGAAAACACGAGAAAGATCAGCCCATGTATTAATAGAATCCGGAGGTAAATAAAATAACCAATCTTTAGCTGTTCCGGCTAAGGAAAAAGGAAAAGCCCTTAGTTTTATCTGATCCTCTGAAACTCCTTGCGGTTTCATGCTGCTGCACACCATGTGAAATTCGGCAAGGTGTTTATGTGGGCTTTCAGTAGGGAGGCCATTAAAGGTGGGTAATAGGTGAATCAGGCTCGTTTTGAGTTGGAATGGGGTATCACCGTGAGGAAAGGCGATACAAAGGGGTTGTTGCACAGTAGGGGCTGCGTTCAGCTCTCGGATCGTTTGTTCCGCCATCGGTTCTGGTTCCTGTGTAGGTTCTTCGATTGGTGTAGATTCAGAGGTGGATTCTTGTTCGAGTTGTCGTGTGCTTTGTTGTTTCTTTCGTCGAAGGGTTTCGCCGTGAGTTCTACGAGCGCTTGCTTCGATTTCCGGGTTATATGGAGCTAAAGTACCCGGATTCTTCCTGGTCATAAAATAAAACAAAAATCAGTCAAAAATTGCCAAAAATAAATCTCCCCGGCAACGGCGCCAATTTTGACAAGTCGTCGTTTAACCGGTCAAAAATAAATAAATAATTAACCTCTTTCGACTAAAAATAAAATAAAGAAATTAAGTAAATATAGGGAAAGAGGGTCGATCCACGAGGAGATTAGCTGGAATTATTGACTGAAGATTGCTTCGATTACTACTTCCAGGAATATCTGCAGAATAATTAAATAAAATGGGGGAGTGATTTGATATTGGATGAAGTAATGAAATAAAATGCACAAATTAAAAATAAGGAAAACCAAGTATGTGAAATAGCCTCGAGCTAGCCTTGTCAATTCCTTCGATCATTGAAATAGATTTTTACTCCGGGGATCATGTCGGTTACAGTCTGCGAGGCCCAACCCGTCACAACTTGCTCCTCTCTCGAGTAACCAATCCTCCCAAGACTATCTTCGAAGGTTGATTCTTAAACAAATTAGCCACGTCTATCGCCGTTAAAGTGTTTAGTTTGAAAGCAGGAAAAGCCCGACTCAGAAATTGTCTTAAAAAGAATCGCTTCTGATTTTATCTTTCCTTAGCGGACCGCCACTAAGAGTGTTCACAGGAAGTCGAAATTGCCACAGGCCGATCCTTCCTCCCAACTATGTTTTTAAACGATTCCAGATCAACGAGCTCTTTTTGATTCGAAAAACGATTAAAAACTTTAGTAAGGCCGATTGCCAAACTATCTAAACCGAAAGATAAAAATGTATTCCCGAAGGAATTTAGGCAATGTTCAATTCTCACGATTAGAATTGATTTAGCTAGCTCTTGGCTCAAGAAATTTAGCTAAGCATGATATTGATTATCATGCTTAACTTGGTTTTGGAAAAATAATTAAATAACATAAAATAAATGAAACAAGAAAATAAAGAAAAAGAACTTGAATTAAAACTAAAAATGTTTACAAAGATAAAAACTAAAATGATTGATTGATGATCTAAGCCTTTACCAAGGGTGGTATTTATAGGCTTAAATTTACAAAGATAAAGTGATGAAATAATTTAAAATAATAAACAAAAGATAAAACAATTCAAATGTTTTAAAATTTAAATGCAGGAATCTAATCGGATAAGCTGATAAGATCTCGCAGAACGTTCCAGAAGCTTCTAGAAGTCGCCACGTCATTGCCACGTCACTGCCACGTCAGACGCGTCGTGCCCGGTGTCGTGCCCATGATGCTAGTCATGACAGAATTATAATAAAAACTGCAGAAATGCCTCATTTTTACTGCTATTTTCAGAATTGGGTCCCTGCACAAAATATAACGAAAACAACATGGATTAAGCAGCAAGAAGTTCCAATAGCTAGAAAAATAACAAATGAAATGTGTCATATTTGAGAACTCATCAGATGGCGACATGGAAGGCCGACTGTCTCATATTTCTTGCATGAACATGTTATGTTCTGCATTGCGACCTCAAGAACCACCTCATACAATTGCGAAGGTTCCTTATACTTTGTTAACCGATATGTTCGGAAGCCTCCACCTTCGACAGTTGGATGTATAGGACGATACAATGTCTAATTTTTAAGTTCGGTCTGAACAATTTTGAATGATGCTCGTGTATATACGTCTGCTGCATTCCTTTCAAGTTCATTCAATTTGGTCAAAGGAAAAGGTGTCGCATTTGAACTGAAGAATTCTTCCTTTAACTCTTGAATTCGCATCTCATTGATCACATTGTCAATGGCACGGACAACATCTATATATGTCTTCTTAGAAGTGAGCATAATATTTAGTGTTGCATTCATTGCTTCGCACCTTTGGGTTGATCGAAGATTGGCAAAGAAATGTCCTGTAAGATATGTTTGTGCCCACATAGTCGTTGTCCGATTCTTCTCTACAACCTAAGGATGATGTTCGACGTTAAACTGTTTAACAACTGACCTCCACTCCCGGTCGAATTCCTCAATTGTCCACCAAGATGACATGCCTCTCTTAAATGTGGAAGTAAATTTTGTGTCACCAACTTTTGCCTGAGCATTTCATGATAGATGCCATGAGCATATGCGATGGAAAGCAAGAGGGAACACCGCTTTATTGCTCTGTGCATGGCCCTATCACCATCTGTGACAACTGAAACTAGAGCCTTGTTACACATTGCCTCTGCAAATTGTCTCAGTACCCATTCAAAAGAATCGGCAGTCTCGTCAGCTAGAATTGCAACACTAAAGACAATTATTTGGTGATGGTGATTGACACCCAGAATAGGCATTAGAGGCCGGCCATAGATATTACCTTTGTACGTCGTGTCAAATGCAATGACATCACCGAAGCATGCGTAGTTGGACCTCGATGTTGAATCACACAAAAAAAGATTATGCAACGCCCCTGAGTCATCAAGATCGTATTGCATGTAGAACCCGGTATCCTGCTCTTTCTTCAAGTCAAAGTAAGTTAGGAGGGCATTTACATCACTGTCACGAATTTCTTCCGCGTTTGACTGATGTAGTGAGTTGTACAAGTCTTTCCTTATGAAACCAACATTGTGGAAACCACCTGATTGTTGCGTGAAAAAAATCATAATCTGTGATGTTTTCACCCCCACATTTTTCAATGCGCGTGCCTCATTTAGATCACCCTCTGTAACTTCTCGACTCGACCGAAGAAACGGTTGCATAATAGGTAGGCACAACTCGTGATTATGTGCATTATAAAAAATGATATCCGCCACTGATCCGAATCACGACATTGAAGAAATTTTTTTGCCTTGCAACCGATGCGTGTTTAGCGCGGGGGGCACATTTACGATCAGCATCATTAACAGAAGCTCCGCGTTTGCCTGCCTAGCTGCAACAAAATTCTTCTGATATTAATGAATCAAGGCCATCATACCTTGTTGTTGATCAACACACACTGAACCCATAGTTTATTGCGTATTCTTTATAATACTCCCATGCAGCCTCACGAGAGTTAAACATCAAAACATCTAAATTTTTTGGCATAAGCGGTTCATTTGATGTGGGTCCATGAGCCATATTATTCTTTCCAACGTTTTCATCCATGTATGATACAAATATTGAAGAGTGCGTACGAACCTAAAGTTTATTGCATACCGTTGAAATCAATTAGTACAATAAACATATGTAAAACATGAGAGCACTAGGTTTACACATTTTCTTACCTTCACCTTCGATGTTCTGGTTGAGGATAGAGTTTAAGAGATGCATGGAACTGACACTTGAAAAGAAGAGAGTTTTGAGTTTAATGAGATTGCCCTCTCTGGTAATAAAAAGGAAATAGCTTAGTTGGTAGTAACATTTATTATGCACCAACTGTCTTGGTTGGATGAAATAAATGTGTTGGGATCAGGTTTTGAAACCACCATAATTGTCGGAGGAAATGAAGATGCAGCGGATGCTCCACCTCCCATCACACTTGAGTCCCTTTATGTTGCTGTCACGAGTGGCTTTCGGAACTTGGATGCATTTATGCGCTTTAGTCATGCGGAGGCTCAAGCCCGTCTTGGGAGCTTAGAAGATCGTGTTAAATCATTGGAGCTTGATTTTTATCGGCATGAATTTCCACCAACATCGGCTCCGTATGCGTCGGAGCATGAAGATGGTTAGGCTATTCTGCATTGTATAACGAGTTTCTTGTATTACACCTTGTACCGAAAAATATTTTGTTCTACTGCTTCATGAACATTGTTCGATGTTTATTGTAATATACAATGGTTCAGCTCCATTTGCCTTTGGTTTAGCCTTGCATTGTGTTTACTTTTCTTCAAACTTTGATTGTTTTTGTGAACATAACATTGGATTTTTTGAATACAGATTATATCCCATGTAATTCAGGAGAAGAGCAGTATCATGAACAAGATGGTCCAGTTGAAGAGCATGATCATGCGAATGCTCCGGCAAAGACACCTGAAGTGAGTCAAACTTACGTGCGCAAGAAGCTTCATTGAGTTGGCATAACGCCAAGTAATGCAATAGGCTCTGATATTTAGATACCCAGGCGTGCTCCTAAAATGTATGAGGAGCGGTACCGAAACATACCCGTTGGCCCGTCGAAGAAGAAGCTTCTTGTTCTTGATTACAATCTCGTGCTTGCCAGTGTTACGAAAGGCGGTATAACTTTTCTCCCGCTCTTCAATTCAAAATTTTTAGAAAATACTTAATAAAATGATTTTTAACGTTTGCAGGTGTGCAATCGTGCCCTGGTGTTGTCGACTTTCTGCATTTTTGTTTTAATGCGTATAAAGTGGCTTTTTGGTCTTCAAGGAAAAAGTAATGTGGACCTCTACCACCAACCTAAATCAATTGAATGAACCAATCTTTTATGAAAATCCATAATTCTCTTATAGTGTTCATCATTGCAGACAAAACCTTAACTGGCCACTTTGGAGAGTCAGCGGTCTTAAAAACCACTTTGCCTTCATTTGGGTAACTTCTGTATGCTTTTCTTTAACGCATCTTTATAAATTTCTACTCATTTGAAGGCATTCGTTTCAATTATGCAGGATCAGGATATGTGCGAGGAACATCCCTCAAACTCATATATATTTGTCAAAAATATGAGTCGTGTGTGGGCTGTTATGCCTGAGTATAACGAAACAAACACGATGGTGGTTGACGACTCACCAGATAAAATGATTAATAATCCGGTCAGTAAATAACTCAACCTATTTCTTCTTACTTTCAGCCATATAATCAATGAATCTTTTTTAAAGTAATTATGTTTTCGATTATGTTCATGTCTCATGAGAACACCTACATATGTCCTAAATCCTACAAGGAACTAGATGAGACAACTGATAAAGCATTAGGTAAAACTTCTGAGCTCAAGCATCTTCATTATAAAGTTGGACCATTTTCTTAAACTCAAAGCTAATTATATAATTAATGTACTTGCATTTGATCTTAGAAAAAGGTGGTTCCATTCGGGTCTATATAGAAAACTTGGCCGCAACAGACAATGTTCAAGAGTATGTCAAGCATCATCCTTTTGTTGATTGACTACATGTCATCCTGATCGTCGATTCTTCAAAAATTTTGCCCATTCGAGTAATCTGATATGTATTATATGTTTTTTAATGTTCTTTAATTGTGTAAATACAACAAACATTGTTAAATATATTCAAATCGCAATGTAAAATTTTGTTTCTTATTCGTAAACGATTCAACTTGTACTTATGTCATTATATGTTCAAATCTTCTACACAAACGACAAACCTAGCCAAAATTTTTAAAGGATCGCTAAACCTGCACCGAGACCCCTTACTGGAGGTTCCGATGTCACCTACTGAAATTAATTTTTTTTTCCCGAAACTATGAAACCAGCACCGAAACCCCATATAGGTGGTTTCGATGCCACCCACTGGAATGAAGTTTTTTTTTTCCGAAATTGTGAAACTAGCACTGAAACCCCATATAGGTGGTTTCGATGCCACCTACTGGAATGAATTTATTTTAAGAGAAAACGGTATATACATTTTTAATTACATTGTTTCACGAAGGTTCAAAATGGGTCATGTAGTTGTAAGGAATTTTGTACATACACAATTTCTTATCCAAAAGGATACTTTCGTACAATTTTTTAATGATTTATGTATATACAAATATTAGTAGCATTTCTCAAACTTTCACCCATGGAAAATGTTATATACCTTTTTTATTACACAATTTCTCCAACTTTCATTATGGCTCATGTACTTGTAAGGAAATGTGTACATACACATTTTGTTACCAATAAACATACTTTAGTACAAGTCATTTATGCGGCATCGAAACCCCCTATATTTGGTTTCGGTGCTGGTTGAGCAGAAATGGGGCGTATGTTTGCTTTTGTTAGGGTGATAATGGATCTTGTTCTAAGGAATTGTGTACATAAAAAATTTACTTACAAAATATACTTTGGTATATGTATTACAACGATTTATGTATTATACAAAAATAAAAAATGGGAAAATATTGATCACATTAAAGGCGACATCGAAACCACTATATTGTGGTTTCGATGCTGGTTTGGGCGATACGTAAATATTTAAACTTCACGAAACCCCTTATTAGTTGAAAATTAACATTTGAAGTAAGACAGAAGGATCACATTAAATTTAAGGATGAAGTATATTTATAAAACAAAAGAAAACTGAAACTCCCAAGTGCTTCAATTACATATTGAAATAAAAAAATGAAACTAAAAGAACGGAGCCTCCTCAATCCTCATCCCTGGCCAGGGAAACGACCTCTATGCCCTCTGCCGCCCATGGCACTTGTATCAGCCTCTCGTTGTGAACTGTGCTGACCAACCATCTCTGTATATGATCGCATCTCAAACTTGACCCTATAGTTGCCTAATGAACAAAACATGTATGCATAACTATGAGAATAAGTGCATCTTGTATAAAATAAGAAAATGATAGAGAAAACCTTGAGTATGGCGGTTGAAGTTGTCGATGTCTTCTTTGGCAACCATATAACCATAAAGTTGGCGCTGTCTGGCTGGACCATACAAGAAGCCCTACAAATTGATTATGCGGACGTTGAGCATCGAAATAACCTCTTGACGTGCTCTGAAAAATTAGAAGGCTCATTCCACGATAAGATTGAGGACCCTAAGAATGGTGAGCCTTAACAACAGTTTCATAGGACCTGAAATAGTCAAGAAGCTCTTGGTTTCCCATACCAAGCCACTGAAGATGAAAATTCAAGACATTAGAAGTTAAGGAATTGTATTATTCATGAAAACATATTTCAAAAGTTATACAACTACCTTCCCATTTGCATCTTGATGAAGGCTTGTGTTCATTATCATCAACATGAGTGGCCAGAGTATTTGGTGATTCGCTTCCTCATTGTTTGAAGGCGGGGGCAGACAATAGTAGCATCATTCTGATTATCTCTCAAACCACTCCATTATCCATAAGCTTGACCTTGAGTAACAGCCGAAGTACCCCTTCTACGCAATTCCTCGTCCAATAGCTGACTAAGTTGGCAATGGAGTTTGAGCTTTGGTCCGCCTATGGTTTTGCCATGTGTCACTAGGGACTGAAGGCCACGAAACCTGTGAGTGGCACCAGGACCTCATTCACATGCTGGACACTGTAATTGAGTAGAAGAGTCATTGATTATGTTCATTCTATTGAAGGTCTCGAAAAACTTCTTGAACCATCTACTTGTTTTCATTGTCTCATGGCTTTGTTCCTCCTCTTCATTAGAATCAAAATTGACATCATCGTTGTTGTTTGATTCTGAGTCGAAATCAAGTTTCCTTTTTGCCCATAGCTGAGGATTGTGACTAGAACCTTTGCTCAAACTCATTCTATCTAAAGATATTGAATAGAATATGGTGAAGGAGAACTGATTATAGAAATAAACAAAGGGTTGAGTATATTAAGTTGAAGATGTTGTAAAGAGTAAAAAACAATAGTTGTTAATTTATAAGGGATTTCAGTTGGGAGGGAAATTGAAAACTAAGAAGGGAAAGTGAGAAGGCACAATGCAAAGGTACATGAACATGAAACGGTGCATATGATACAAGTGAAAAGACATGAAACTGAAAAGGCAGATTCGTTATGGGGGTATCGAAACCAACTTTATACAAGATGACCAGTAAACGGTGCATGTGATTACAATGAAAAGACACAGCACTGAAAAGGCAGATTCCTTTTAGTGGTATCAAAACTATCTTTAGGGGTTTCGGTACTGTATACACTTAGTAGTAGCAAATGTACACAAATCAGACCATAACCACTCTTGCAACATTGGGTTTATAACTAATTTAGTTTAAAAGGCAAGTGGATGTTTATATTTTGGTTTCGATGCCACCTAATCGAATGAAAATTTTGCCCATACTATCAAACCAACACCGGAAACCCATATAGGTGGTTTTGATGCTACATAGAGGAATGAAAATTTTTCCCTTACAGTTAAACCAGCACCGAAAACCCATATAGGTGATTTCAATGCCATCTACTAGAATGAAAAAAATTTACCTTGTTGTAAGGAATTGTGTTTGTACACAATTTCTTACAAAGGGTGGAGCAAATTTACCCCCACAAAAAATTCATATGGAATTGGGTATATACCTAATTTCTTATAATTTCAGTAAGAAACTAAGTATATTGGGTAAGAAATTGTGTACAAACACAACTCCTTACTTATTTTGTACCAAATTGTCCATTCTTGTAAGAAATTGAGTACAAACACAATTTCTTACAAAGGTTTGAGCAACTTTACCCCAACAAAAAATTCGTAAGGAATTGGGTATATACCTAATTTCTTATAATTTCAGTAAGAAACTAGGTATATTGGGTAAGAAATTGTGTACAAACACAACTCCTTACTTATTTTGTACCAAATTGTGCATTCTTGTAAGCAATTGAGTACAAACATATTTCTTACAAATGTTATAGCAACTTTAACCCAACAAAAAAATTCGTAAGGAATTGGGTATATACTTAATTTCTTTTAATTTTAGTAAGAAACTAGGTATATCAAGTAAGAAATTGTGTACAAACACAACTCCTTACTTATTTTGTACCAAATTGTCCATTCTTGTAAGAAATCAAGTACAAACACAATTTCTTACAAAGGTTTGAGCAACTTTACCCCAACAAAAAATTCGCAAGGAATTGGGTATATACCTAATTTCTTATAATTTCAGTAAGAAACTAGGTATATTGGGTAAGAAATTGTGTACAAACACAACTCCTTACCTATTCTGTACCAAATTGTGCACTTTGTAAGAAATTGAGTACAAACACAATTTCTTACAAAGGTTTGAGCAACTATACACCAACAAAAAATTTGTAAGGAACTGGTATATACCTAATTTCTTATAATTTCAGTAAGAAACTAGGTATATTGGGTAAGAAATTGTGTACAAACACAACTCCTTACCTATTTTGTATCAAATTGTGCATTATTGTAAGAAATTGAGTACAAACACAATTTCTTACAAAGGTTTGAGCAACTTTACCCCAACAAAAAAATCGTAAGGAATTGAGTATATACCTAATTTCTTATAATTTCAGTAAGAAACTAGGTATACCGGTAAGAAATTGTGTACAAACACAACTCCTTACCTATTTTGTATCAAATTTTGCATTCATGTAAAAAATTGAATACAAATACAATTTCTTACAAAGGTTTGAGCAACTTTACCCCAACAAAAAATTCGTAAGGAATTGGGTATATACCTAATTTCTTATAATTTTAGTAAGAAATTAGGTATATCAGGTAAGAAATTGTGTACAAACACAACTCCTTACCTATTTTGTACCAAATTGTGCATTCTTGTAAGAAATTGAGTACAAACACAATTTCTTACAAATGTTTGACCAACTTTACCCAACTAAAAAATTCGTAAGGAATTAGGTATATACCTAATTTCTTACAATTTTAGTAAGAAAATAAGTATATTTAGTAAGAAATTGTGTAGAAACACAAATCCTTTACTATTTTGTACCAAATTGTGCATTTTTGTAAGAAATTGAGTACAAACACAATTTCTTACAAAGGTTTGACCAACTTTACCCAACTAAAAAATTCGTAAGGAATTAGGTATATATCTAATTTCTTACAATTTCAGTAAGAAAATAGGTATATTTAGTAAGAAATTGTGCAGGAACATAAATACTTACCTATTTTGTACCAAATTGTGCATTCTTGTAAGAAATTGAGTACAAACACAATTTCTTACAAAGATTGGAGCAACTTTACCCCAACAAAAAAATTCGTAAGGAATTGGGAATATACTTAATTGCTTATAATTTTAGTAAGAAATTAGGTATATTGGGTAAGAAATTGTGTTCAAACACAACCCCTTACTTATTTTCTACCAAATTGTGCATTCTTGTAAGAAATTAAGTATATACCAAATGCCTTACAGTTATTGTAAAGAATTCGGTGTTGGACTCAATTTGTTACTCTATAAGCAATTGTGTATATACCGTTATTCTTACAATTTTTGTAACAAATTAGGTACAAGCTTTATAAGAAATTATGTTCAAAAATTGACCAAGTTAACCGGTTTGTCGTCTTTTTGCTGTCTTTTAAGTGTAGTTTTGCAGAATCTCCTGCCATTTTATGTGAAGTTAGAATTATGCTTCTGTTTTAAAGATAATAGTCGTTGCCGAGTCATTTTATTTTAGCTAAACATTGTCGTTTGATGTTTTTTTAAGTTAGGGTGCAACCTTAGTCTAGGTAAGTCTGAATTGGATGTTGTTTAGTAGGGATGTAAAAACAGGTCAACAGTTGGGTTTCAGGTCGGGCTCTGTCAGGTCGGGTCAAATCGGTTACAGGTTATTTCAGGTTATTTTTTGTTTTGACTCGATTCAGTTCGGGTTCGGGTTCATTTCGGGTCGGGTTCATTTTAGGTCGGGTTCATTTCAGGCCGGGTTCAATTCAGGCTGGGTTCATTTCAGGTCGGGTTCATTTTAGGTCGGGCCAAATCGGTTAATTGACGGGTTAATTTCGGTTCGGATTGATTTCAAGTCGGTTTCGTTTCAGGTCGGGTTCATTTCAGGTCGGATTCATTTCAGGTCGGTTTCCTTTCAGGTCAGTTTCATTCGGGTTTAGGGTTTATTGAGTAGGGATTAGGATTTAACATGCATAATACATTATACATACATACATATAAGGATTATGGTTTAGTGTTTTGGGGTTTAGAGTTTAGGGTTTATATCTTATGGTTTAGGGTTTTTTGGTTTAGTGGCTAAGGGTTATGGGTTAGGGGTAGGGTTTATACATTGGTACATACGTACATACATACTTACGTACATTATACATATGTTTATATATTTTAGGGTTAAGGGTTTCACGTTCCTACATACATACATTATACATATATAGCACAAAAAAGGAATTAGGGTTTATGATTTATGGTTTAAGGTTTAAGGTTTAGGGTTCATACATTGATACATACATATATATATATATATATATATATATATATATATATACTTGGCTACTTTCGTACATTATACATACATATATACGAACAATAAACCATGAGCTATAACAGTAAACCCTAAAAATAAAACATTAAAGTAAACTATAAACCTTAAAATCAAAACCATAATCAAAACAAGAGTACTTGAACATAACCCTAAACCCTAAAAATAAATCATTAAATTTAAACCTTGAAAAAGAAAACCCTAAATTATGGCCTAAATGCAAAAGTTTAAACAAAGCAAGACCTAAAGGCTAATTAACCCTAACCTAAAAAGAGGCGGGTTAGTTTCCCTCCCAAATGTTTGCATTAAAGGAATTTTTAAAGCATTTTCCCACCTACCTACTTCAGCTTTTCCCGTTCTCATTAAAAGAGATTTTAAAGCTTTTTTTTTAATTTCATTCACGATTCAACTTCCTTGTTAAACAAAGCTTCAGCAGCTCAACTCTCTCCCCTCTCTCTATTTTTTGTTCTGCTCCCACCGTCGGTCTAGCAGCTCCATTAAAACCGGAGACGACTGCATCTCAATCTCCCCTCTCTCTGCTCCCTTCCTCTGCCACCGCATCCCCACCTCCAAACCCTTCTCATTTTGCCAACTCAGCATCTACCCCAACTCCATCCCGGTCCACCAAGAGTGGTCGCCATACAGCCACATCCTCAACTCCATCGCTACCGCCACTCCATCCTCCACGAATGATTTCCCGTCGCCATCTTCAGATGGTGGTGACGTTTATGGAGGAGCCCACTCCTACCTTCGTTTGGGGTACGAATATTAACGTCCAAGATGTGAAAAATGTAATTCAAATGTTCATCAAGCATTTTAGAGACTCACAAGAATTAAGCAAAGATATAATGGAGAAGGAAAGTATACGAGAATGGTACATAGGGTGCTTGAAGTTGAAGGAGAGTGGATTGACGTTGATGCTCATGATGTTTTTAATTATGACTCTGATTTGTATAACAAAATGATGAGGTACCCCCTCGAAGTTTTAGCGATTTTCGATATGTCTTGATGGACATTGTTAGTTTGATTAATCCTCTGTTTGATAAACATGTTCAAGTTCAGATTCATAATCTGAAGAGCTCTACTTCCATGAGAAATCTCAACCCATCTGGTCAGTTTTCTTTTATTTTGCATACATTGTGCATTTTTTAGTGTTTGTGGGTGTTGGATTAATTTGGGGTTTATTTGTTTAGTTGCTTTAGATATTGAGAAGATGGTGTCATTAAAGGGGATGGTTATTCGATGTAGTTCGATAATTCCCGAGATTAGGGAAGCAGCGTTGAGGTGTATTGTTTGTGGCTATCATTCTGATCCTGTTGTTGTGGATAAAGGTAATTGATCTTTGTGATCATCCTTTTACAAGTTTGATTTTTGGAGTAATGTTGCTAATGGATTTGTTTATTGGTCAATGGTGCTATAAGGATGAATAACTGAGCCTACTTCATGCTTGAAGCAAGATTGTATGGCCAAGAACTCAATGACATTGGTTCACAATCGATGCAGGTAACTACCGGTTTAAATTTCAGTGGCTTTTACTGTAAGTGAACTGTCTTAGTTGCGGTGATGTTAAGACATGCTTAAATGTTAATTTATTGTCTTATAGGCGTGTTTAGATATTGTTCACCTCATTTTTACTTGATCCTGCTTATATAAGTAGGTTCTGTACTTTGGTTACTTTAGGATCAAACATTTATGCATATTTGAGTTATTATGAGATCAAAACTTATTGGTTATATTCCCCCAAACATCAGGTTTGCTGAGATGAGTGGTATTCAGTAGTCTCTGCCTTCGAAGATGAAGGTTGTAAGACGAGTTGGTTTGTCTAATTATTTTCACTTGTTGCAGATATACAAGGTGCACACGTTCAGTGTCAATCGGTAAGCCCCCTCTCTTGTTTGGTGGCTTTATTCAAATGCAAATACATGTTTCTGCCCCTCTCTCTTCATTATTTTCTCCATTTTCTTTTTGATTGACCTGGAAACTAAAATTTTGTAGTTCCCCTACATACTATGCTCATCTTGCTGCATTCCGAGCTCGTTTTTATATGGAACCAGAGACCTCAGATAGTGGATCAATGATGAGTGGCATGTGTGGAGGTGCGAGTGTGAGTGCAGGAGCAGGAGCAGGAGGACGAAGCACAAGAGGGCCTGGTGCCAGTGCTGCCGTGAGACCTCTGCCTGCCCTCAAGGAAAATGTGAAGAGGGTTATGTTTTACTGTTAGGTGGTGCATGACTGCATGATCGTGTTAATTCAGCTTATTATAAATATTTAAACAACATAACTTAATTAAGCCATTTAAGTTCTTGTAAAAGTTATGTAAGTTTTTAACTTATTCACTTGTTAATTATAATGTTTTAAACAACTTAACTTAATTAAGTCATTTAAGTTATTCAGGTTTGTATAAAGTCATTTAAGTATGTTAAGTTAATAAAAAAATTTAGTCATCTTATGTTAATTAAGTATACAGATTTAATTTAATAATCTTTATTCATTTAACTTAATTTAATTAAGTATAAAAATTAATTTAATAATGGTTATTCATTCAACTTAAGTTAATTGTAACACCCGTGTTTTGGGCCTAGGAGTTAACCGGGTTTTAACTAGAGTCAATAAAATTCAATTAAAAATCATTTCAACCTAAATTGGATCTAATAGAACTTTGGGATAAAGGGGAAGGACCCATGTTGTAATTTTACCCTAGATTTTTCAAAAGCTAGACAACCTTTTTATTAAAAGCAGAAAATTTTCTGCTCTCTCTCCACTCCCCCTTTTCTTCCAAACGTTAGAATCTCTTCTAAACCTCTCCAAACTTGGTTCACTATTCCATTCATTTTCTTCCTCAATCCAAGACGTTTTTCAAAGGTAATTATGTTTTCTAACTCTCCTCTTCAACCTCTATCTAACCATGGTCTTGGATTTCAAAAATATTGGGTTTTGAAAATTAGGGTTCATATGAAATTTGGGGTTTTTGATGGGGCTTTTTAATTTGTTTTGTTAAATCATGTTGGGGTTTTAGTTAATCATGTTAAAAGATGTAACATATGTCAACTTGGTTGAGTTTTGGTAAAAATTCGTAGTTGTTCTTTAGGGCAAGTTTCAAGGTAGTAAAACTTAGGTTTTTGGGAGGTTTAATATTGTAAATGAGGGGCTGATGGTCTACCTAGGTAAGGAGGGTGTTTTGGGATGCTTTGGAAGCCATTTGGGTGTTTGGAAGTGGGTTTTTTAGCAAGGGTTTTGGGAAGCACGAAAATTGAGTTTTGGGAGATTTTGTGATTTGGGGAATTTGTGAAATTTGGTTTATGGTTGTGAAGTGAATTGATAGTTGAGCTTTAGCATTGAATTGTGGTGTAATAAGTGTGTTTTGCTTGGCTAGAAGCAAGGGGAAACGTTGAAGGAGCTTTGGGACCGAATCCGGGTGCGTAGGAGGATTGTTCGATTTGCTAAGGAAGGGCGGTGAGTGGTTTCAAACTTGTTTTAAAGTATGGTTCGAGTGTGTTTAGTGTGTGAGAGAAATGTGCTTGGTAGGCCATTTCCATTTGATTCATGTTGTTGATTTTAGCTATTGATTTCCTTTGAATGCTTGTGTTGGCCTATCTATGCTCTTGAGAAATGTGGATAAGTTATGCATGTATGTCATGAATGTATATGTATGTGATGAGCATGAGTGTGGTTGATGATATGTGATGTGATAATGATAATTGGCACTAAAAATTACCGGTTGTAAATGATCGATCATTAGGATAGTGTGCACACAAATTGAGTCAAAACGTACGTGGCCTTGATGGCGTTAAGTCATCAAGGAGGAGTACGGTGATGTAACATTCCACCGGAAGCTATTCATATATTTCTACGGGATGATGAGTGGAATCCCATCCGTAGGGCATGTGGCAATGAGTGGAATCCCGCACATGCAAGGTCCGGTGATGAGTGAAATCCCACCGAGGTAAAGTGTTGTCAAGGTTTTAATCTGCACAATCGGGGTAATTAAAGTGGCCAATTAACTTGTTCATGTGTTGTGATATATGATGGTGATATGTGATTGTGGCATATGGTGTGGTTGCATGATGATCTATATTGATGTTTAATCTTGCTAGGATTGAGAGACCATATTTGCCACTTGAAAGACTAGCTAGGTCTACTTGATTATATGCAATGCTTGATATGTGTGAGATTAGGATTACATGCTTGAACCCTGCATTGTTGTTGTTTTTCGTTTTAGAGCACCCTCACTAAGCTTATAGCTTACGCTCTTAATGTTCAACAATGCAGATCATTAGCGTGGTGTTAGCTCGAGGCAAGGCAAGAAGGGCTTCCAAGTTTGTAGCTCAAGTATGGTTATCGATTTTGTAATAGCTAGCAATGTGGCAAGGGTCTTTGTATGAGCGTGTGTGACTCATTTGATTGATGTTGTTTTTGGTTTGATTATGGTTTGTAAGCATGTTATACTATGATGAATGTTTGATGTTTGATGGCATGTTCTAGAATGTTTAGGTTGCATAGTGTATGAGTGCAAACATTTCAAGATGTCTTGTTCCTTTTAAGGTCCTTTGTGTTTTGAGTATGCCAATATTGCATGAATTGCCCTTTAACTAGAATGCTATGTATGAATGCTTTAGTCCATGTTTGATTGACTCCCTTGGCTTAAATATGTATGCTTTTATGGTTGGTTTGCCTTAGGGATTGATGTTAGTGTGTTGGTTGAAGTGTTAGAGGGATTTAGGGGGCCCCTTGTGCTCTAAATCAGCTCAAACTTGCAGATTCGTAGGTGGGGTATCGATACCGTTGGTCTGGTATCGATACTGCCCCTTTGGTTTCAGGCCTCGTGTATCGATACTCGAGGAGAGTATCGATACCTTTTTGGCCACTGGAGCCACTGTCGATTTCGGTATCGATACTGGCCTCCAGGGTATCGATACCGATGTCTTAGCTTTGACCGTGGGAAGTCAACTTTTGGAGAGGGTATCGATACCCATGAGGTGGTATCGATACTGTCTCCTCAGGTTGACCAAACTTTGTTGACCTAGTCAAAGGGGTATCGATACCCCCTTAAGGGTATCGATACCGCCTGCAGTTTAACTTTAAAAATGGGCTTTTAAATGTTAGTTTGGGTTCGTTTGATTGCTTCGTAAATATTGTTCCGCTGTATGATCACTTAGGATGTAATTCTCATCTAGGCAAGATTAAAATGAAAAAAAATGTAGGGTTGCTAACCGAGGGAGAGTTTCTTAGGGAGTTTTCACTTAGTTTTCCCCGTGTAGCTCACTCGGACCGGTCATCCGGCCAGACCGGGACGAGGGGGTTACATTTGTTGGTATCAGAGCCTGAGGTTACCGAAACCTCGGGCAGGTAAGTGAGGTAAGCTTGATGTATTAAATGCTTGTGATGTTCGATGCATGTTTTGCCATGAACCCTTAATGCTTGAATGATCATATGATGTTTTGAATGCATGAATTGTCGTGTCTCGTGTGAGTGTGTGCCCATTGCTACTACTACTTAATTTAAAAAGGATTTTTGAAAGAGGAATACTTGAGCACTATTGGACCCTTGCTTTGGCTAACGTAATCCTATTTGTTTCTTGTTGTAGTTTATACCTTGCTAGTTGAACCATGAGACCACGTGGGAGGCCTAGGATGGTTCGCCCGGAACCACGGGCAGAGGCTCCGAGAGTTGAGCAAGAAGTTAGGGTTGGAGCCCAAGTGGGAGAGCATGTGGTTGGAGTTGGAGCTCCTCCACCAGCTCCACCACCACCACCTCCTCCACCGGGAGTGGGAGGCGAGGCCGGGCCCGGAGGATTGGGACCACAAGGAGGCCAAGGTGGCCAAGGACCGGCCGGAATTGACTTAGCTCCGTTGGTTCAGGCAATAGCCGGAGCGTTCCAGGCTGCAGTAGCTGGAGGTCAGGCAGCTCATCATCAGGGTGAGGGCACCGGTTTACCATTAGAGAGACTTTGGGGCCTTGGGGCCGAAGAGTTTAGAGGTGCTACTCCGGAGAGGTCAGAGTTGTGGTTTGAGAAGACCGTCCGTATTCTTGCTCAGATGGGATGTACTGGTGAGCGCAAGTTGGGATGTGTTGAGTCCCTGCTTCAGGGTGATGCCTACACCTGGTGGGTCACCGTTACTTCGGGGATGGATGAGACCGAGATCACTTGGGAGTTCTTTGAGACAGCTTTCCGGAAGAAGTATTTGGGTCCGCGATACCTCGATGAGAGGAAGAGAGAGTTTATGGCATTGTTTCAGGGGAGCATGTCCGTGACTGATTATGAGATCCGGTTCGTCAAACTGAGTCAGTATGCACCTGAGCTTGTACCTACTGAGGTGGAGCGTTGTAACCGTTTCCGTTATGGGCTGAGTGAAGAAATCAAGACTTATACACTAGCTTCAGATTACACTGATTTTGATGTCTTGGTCTCGAGGGCCAAGGACTTGGAGCACAGTTTGAGTTTGACCAGGCGGTCAGGTGGATCTAGTTCGGGTAAGAGGTCCAGCAACTTTGATAGAGGTGATGCCAAGAGGCACCGGGACAACCGGCATCAGTTTGATCATAGGCGTGGTGGCGGTAACCACGGTAGGGGCCATCAGGGTCAGAGAGCTGGTGGGAAGTTACCCACATGTGCTACTTGCGGGAGGAACCACACCGGTGAGTGTTGGGGAAATTATCATTCCTGTTGGAGTTGTGGTGCTAGAGACCACATTAGGCGTGACTGTCCACATCAGGTGGGACAGGCACCAGCTCAGGCTCCTGCTAGAGCCAATGATTTTCAGAGAGGCCGCGGGCGCGGTAGAGGTAACTTCCAGCCGAGGAACGATGGTCAGAGGAATTTAGCTCATGTTGTTGCAGTCCAGCCGGAGGGCGGAGGACAGGCTAGGGTTTACGCACAGCGCGGGGAGCAGCATGACACCGATGTGATCGCAGGTAACTTCTCGATACAGTCTTTGGGTTTGCTTTCTTTGATTGACTCTGGGTCTACACATTCCTACATATTGAGTGAGCATGCACGATCCTTGAATTTTCCTTGTGAGTTGTTAGAGGTAGGAGTTAGTGTTACTAGTTCCTTTGGGGACACGGTAGTGGTTAGGAAAATGTACCGAAGGTGTCCGTTGATGGTTCAGGGACATGTGTTTCTAGTGGATATGATGGAGCTTCCCTTCTATGGTTTTGATGTAATTCTGGGTATAGACTGGCTCACGGAGCATAGAGCTAGGATAGACTTTGAAACTAAACGGATTTCTTTGAAGCTCACAGATGATTATGAGATTGTAGTGGTGGGTGAGAATGTGAAGTTCTTGTCCAATGTGGTTTCAGTGTTAGAGGCTAAGAAGTTAGTGGAGTTGGGGTGTGAAGCATACTTAGCGTATGTGATGAACCCTAACATGAGTGAGGTTAGACCTCAGGACATCCGGACAGTATGTGATTTTCCTAGTGTGTTTCCGGAAGAATTGCCAGGGTTACCACCGGACAGAGAGGTAGAGTTCAGCATTGAGACTTATTCTGATTCAGCTCCTGTTTCGATTGCTCCGTATCGTATGGCACCGAAAGAATTGAAGGAGTTGAAGACTCAGTTGCAAGAATTGACAGATAGAGGTTTTATTAGGCCTAGTTCTTCACCTTGGGGTGCACCAGTGTTGTTTGTGAAGAAGAAAGATGGAAGTATGAGAATGTGCATAGATTATAGACAGTTAAATCAGTTGACAGTGAAGAACAAATATCCGTTGCCTAGAATTGACGACTTGTTTGATCAGTTGAGAGGAGCATCGGTCTTTTCGAAGATTGATTTGAGATCAGGTTACTACCAGCTAAAGGTTAGAGAGGTTGATGTACCGAAGACGGCCTTTAGGACTAGGTATGGACACTATGAGTTTTTAGTCATGCCTTTTGGGTTGACTAATGCACCGGCAGCTTTCATGGACATGATGAATAAGATTTTTCATCAGTATCTAGATCAGTTTGTAGTTGTGTTTATTGATGACATCTTGGTGTACTCGCGAACTGAAGAAGACCATGACCGACATTTGAGACTTGTTTTGAAGACTTTGCTAGATCATCAGTTGTATGCGAAGCTCAGCAAGTGTGAATTCTGGATCCGGGAAGTAGTCTTCTTAGGACATGTAGTGTCAGCTGAAGGCATTAGAGTTGATCCGAAGAAGATTGAAGCCATTGTTGAGTGGAAGCAACCGAAGTCAGTGACAGAAGTACGTAGCTTCCTAGGCTTAGCCGGATACTATAGAAGATTTGTGGAAGGTTTCTCTAAATTAGCCGCACCGTTGACACAGCTACTACAAAAGAGTGTTCAGTTTGAGTGGACAGATGCAAGACAGAGAGCCTTTGAAAAATTGAAAGAAGCTTTGACCCAAGCACCGATCTTGATTCAGCCTGAGTCCGGGAAGGACTATGTGATTTATAGTGATGCCTCGTATGTAGGGTTAGGATGTGTTCTGATGCAAGACCGAAGAGTAGTGGCTTATGCCTCAAGACAGTTGAAGACTCATGAGCGCAACTATCCGACCCATGACATAGAGTTAGCTGCAGTTGTGTTTGCTCTGAAGATTTGGAGGCACTACTTGTATGGTGAGAAATGCACAGTATACACCGACCACAAGAGTTTGAAGTACATTATGACTCAGCGAGATTTGAATCTCAGACAGCGTAGATGGTTAGAGTTGCTAAAGGACTATGATCTTACTATTGAGTACCATCCGGGTAAGGCCAATGTAGTGGCCGATGCATTGAGTAGGAAGGTGGCCGTGGACTTGAGAGCCATGTTTGCTAGACTGAGTTTGTCCGGAGATGGTGGCTTAGTAGCCGAGCTTCAGGTTAGACCTACCCTAGGTCAGATGATTCGAGAGAAACAGCTCCTAGACAGATCTTTGGCACCTCAGGTGCAAGATATAGCTGAAGGTAGATCTTCAGACTACAGTTTCAGTTCCGATGGGGTCTTATGTTTCAAAGACAGAATAGTTGTGCCTGAAGACAGTGATTTGAGACGTACGATCTTGACTGAAGCCCACAGTAGTCCGTTTGCTATGCATCCAGGAAGTACGAAGATGTACCGTGATTTGAAGAATGAGTACTTTTGGGTTGGCTTGAAGAGAGATGTAGCCGACTTTGTGAGTAAGTGCCTAGTGTGTAAGAGGGTGAAGGCGAAACATCAGGTTCCCTCAGGTTTGTTACAGCCGTTGAGAATTCCGGAATGGAAATGGGAGAACATCACCATGGATTTTGTTTCAGGTTTGCCTTTGACTCCTACGAAGAAGAACTCAGTTTGGGTGATAGTAGATCGTTTTACGAAGTGTGCTCACTTCTTGGCAGTCAACACTACTTACACCTTAGATAGATTGGCCGATTTGTACATTGGTGAGATTGTGAGGTTACATGGTGTGCCGAAGTCCATTGTGTCAGATAGGGATTCGCGGTTTACTTCTAGATTTTGGGAGTGTCTGCATACAGCTTTGGGTACCCGTTTGAACTTCAGCACTTCTTATCATCCTCAGTCAGATGGTCAGTTAGAGAGGGTTATTCAGATCTTAGAGGATATGTTGCGATGTTGTATCATTGACTTTCAGGGTACTTGGGAGAAGCATCTGCCTCTAGTAGAGTTTGCGTACAACAACAGTTTTCAGTCGAGCATTCAGATGGCTCCATATGAGGCCTTGTATGGTCGAAAGTGTAGAACTCCAGTGTGTTGGGCCGAGGTAGGACAGAAACTGTTACCTATGCCGGATTTGCTAAAAGGGACAACCGACAAGGTAAAATTGATCTGTGACCGCTTGAAGGCTGCTTCGGATAGGCAGAAGTCCTATGCCGATTTGAAGAGAAAGGAAGTTGAATTCTCAGTGGGTGAGAAGGTGTTCTTGAAGGTGTCTCCGTGGAAGAAAGTGATGAGATTTGGCCGAAAGGGGAAGTTGAGTCCGAGGTACATAGGACCGTATGAGATTGTGAAGAGGGTTGGTCCCGTTGCTTATCAGTTGCGTTTGCCATCCGAGTTAGAGAAGATACACGATGTGTTCCATGTATCCATGCTTCTTAAGTATAGGTCTGATCCATCACATGTTATGCCCGTAGAAGAAATTGAATTGAATCTGGATATGACTTATGAGGAAGAGCCCGTCGAGATCTTGGCTTCTGACAGTAAGATGTTGAGGGGTAGATCAATTGAGTTAGTAAAGGTGCGGTGGCAACGTAGAGGTGTGGACGAGGCCACTTGGGAGAGGAAGGAGGATATGGAAAGGCAATTTCCGTATCTCTTTCAGTCAGGTAATTTCGGGGACGAAATTCCTTAAGTGGGAGAGAGTTGTAACACCCGTGTTTTGGGCCTAGGAGTTAACCGGGTTTTAACTAGAGTCAATAAAATTCAATTAAAAATCATTTCAACCTAAATTGGATCTAATAGAACTTTGGGATAAAGGGGAAGGACCCATGTTGTAATTTTACCCTAGATTTTTCAAAAGCTAGACAACCTTTTTATTAAAAGCAGAAAATTTTCTACTCTCTCTCCACTCCCCCTTTTCTTCCCAACGTTAGAATCTCTTCTAAACCTCTCCAAACTTGGTTCACTATTCCATTCATTTTCTTCCTCAATCCAAGACGTTTTTCAAAGGTAATTATGTTTTCTAACTCTCCTCTTCAACCTCTATCTAACCATGGTCTTGGATTTCAAAAATATTGGGTTTTGAAAATTAGGGTTCATATGAAATTTGGGGTTTTTGATGGGGCTTTTTAATTTGTTTTGTTAAATCATGTTGGGGTTTTAGTTAATCATGTTAAAAGATGTAACATATGTCAACTTGGTTGAGTTTTGGTAAAAATTCGTAGTTGTTCTTTAGGGCAAGTTTCAAGGTAGTAAAACTTAGGTTTTTGGGAGGTTTAATATTGTAAATGAGGGGCTGATGGTCTACCTAGGTAAGGAGGGTGTTTTGGGATGCTTTGGAAGCCATTTGGGTGTTTGGAAGTGGGTTTTTCAGCAAGGGTTTTGGGAAGCACGAAAATTGAGTTTTGGGAGATTTTGTGATTTGGGGAATTTGTGAAATTTGGTTTATGGTTGTGAAGTGAATTGATAGTTGAGCTTTAGCATTGAATTGTGGTGTAATAAGTGTGTTTTGCTTGGCTAGAAGCAAGGGGAAACGTTGAAGGAGCTTTGGGACCAAATCCGGGTGCGTAGGAGGATTGTTCGATTTGCTAAGGAAGGGCGGTGAGTGGTTTCAAACTTGTTTTAAAGTATGGTTCGAGTGTGTTTAGTGTGTGAGAGAAATGTGCTTGGTAGACCATTTCCATTTGATTCATGTTGTTGATTTTAGCTATTGATTTCCTTTGAATGCTTGTGTTGGCCTATCTATGCTCTTGAGAAATGTGGATAAGTTATGCATGTATGTCATGAATGTATATGTATGTGATGAGCATGAGTGTGGTTGATGATATGTGATGTGATAATGATAATTGGCACTAAAAATTACCGGTTGTAAATGATCGATCATTAGGATAGTGTGCACACAAATTGAGTCAAAACGTACGTGGCCTTGATGGCGTTAAGTCATCAAGGAGGAGTACGGTGATGTAACATTCCACCGGAAGCTATTCATATATTTCTACGGGATGATGAGTGGAATCCCATCCGTAGGGCATGTGGCGATGAGTGGAATCCCGCACATGCAAGGTCCGGTGATGAGTGAAATCCCACCGAGGTAAAGTGTTGTCAAGGTTTTAATCCGCACAATCGGGGTAATTAAAGTGGCCAATTAACTTGTTCATGTGTTGTGATATATGATGGTGATATGTGATTGTGGCATATGGTGTGGTTGCATGATGATCTATATTGATGTTTAATCTTGCTAGGATTGAGAGACCATATTTGCCACTTGAAAGACTAGCTAGGTCTACTTGATTATATGCAATGCTTGATATGTGTGAGATTAGGATTACATGCTTGAACCCTGCATTGTTGTTGTTTTTCGTTTTAGAGCACCCTCACTAAGCTTATAGCTTACGCTCTCAATGTTCAACAATGCAGATCATTAGCGTGGTGTTAGCTCGAGGCAAGGCAAGAAGGGCTTCCAAGTTTGTAGCTCAAGTATGGTTATCGATTTTGTAATAGCTAGCAATGTGGCAAGGGTCTTTGTATGAGCGTGTGTGACTCATTTGATTGATGTTGTTTTTGGTTTGATTATGGTTTGTAAGCATGTTATACTATGATGAATGTTTGATGTTTGATGGCATGTTCTAGAATGTTTAGGTTGCATAGTGTATGAGTGCAAACATTTCAAGATGTCTTGTTCCTTTTAAGGTCCTTTGTGTTTTGAGTATGCCAATATTGCATGAATTGCCCTTTAACTAGAATGCTATGTATGAATGCTTTAGTCCATGTTTGATTGACTCCCTTGGCTTAAATATGTATGCTTTTATGGTTGGTTTGCCTTAGGGATTGATGTTAGTGTGTTGGTTGAAGTGTTAGAGGGATTTAGGGGCCCCCTTGTGCTCTAAATCAGCTCAAACTTGCAGATTCGTAGGTGGGGTATCGATACCGTTGGTCTGGTATCGATACTGCCCCTTTGGTTTCAGGCCTCGTGTATCGATACTCGAGGAGAGTATCGATACCTTTTTGGCCACTGGAGCCACTGTCGATTTCGGTATCGATACTGGCCTCCAGGGTATCGATACCGATGTCTTAGCTTTGACCGTGGGAAGTCAACTTTTGGAGAGGGTATCGATACTGTCTCCTCAGGTTGACCAAACTTTGTTGACCTAGTCAAAGGAGTATCGATACCCCCTTAAGGGTATCGATACCGCCTGCAGTTTAAATTTAAAAATGGGCTTTTAAATGTTAGTTTGGGTTCGTTTGATTGCTTCGTAAATATTGTTCCGCTGTATGATCACTTAGGATGTAATTCTCATCTAGGCAAGATTAAAATGAAAAAAAAATGTAGGGTTGCTAACCGAGGGAGAGTTCCTTAGGGAGCTTTCACTCGGTTTTCCCCGTGTAGCTCATTTCAACCTAAATTGAGTGTTTTTCCATGTATGTCTAAATTTTGTTTTTAGCACGGTGTATGTATGCATGCTATGATGGCTTTTCTGTTGTTTGAGAGTTGGTTTGAGTCCCCATTGTTAGGCATTGTTGTCAAAATAAAAAGGAAAATTGTTTTGGTTTAAAGAGCTTGAGAACCGGAGTCCTTTACCCCTTACTAACCTAACGTTTCTTGTTGTTGTGTGTTTGTTGTTTTAGATTACATTAATTGCTATGGTGAGACCGAGGGGACGGCCTAGAGCAGGTGACCAGGCACCCGAGCACGTGCCTCCTGCCCTTAATGCTCCGGATGGTAATGGAGGGAACGTCGGAGGTGATGGTAATGGGCCTCAGGCTGGGGCTAATGTGGGAGGTAATGGGGCTCAAGCGGGCCAAGGTCAGGCAGGCCCAGATGTGGCTCATTTGATTCAGACTATAGCCGGAGCTTTCCAGACAGCTTTGGCTGGTATGCAAGCTGCAGCACCAGCTCAGGGTGCGGGGACAGGATTACCCCTAGAGAGGCTTCGTAATTTGGGGGTAGTTGAGTTTCGTGGGTTATCTCCGGAGGGTTCAGAAGGGTGGCTTGAGAGCACTACTCGCATCTTGGGTCAGATGGAGTGTTCGGATGCCCGTAAGTTGGGATGCATTGTCTCATTGCTCCAGGGAGACGCTTATACCTGGTGGACCACTGCTATCTCTGGTATGGCCGAGGTGGATGTCACATGGGAGTTTTTCAGGAGTGCTTTCAAGAGGAAGTACCTCGGAGTTTGGTACTTGGATGAAAAGAAAAGGGAGTTCATGGCTTTGGTTCAAGACAATAGAACCGTGTCCGAGTATGAGATCCAGTTTGTGAGGTTGAGCCAGTACGCGCCAGAGTTGATTCCGGATGAGAAGGAACGATGTGAGCACTTCAGATATGGGTTGACTACTGATGTGAAGACCTACATGTTGGCCGCCGACTACACTGAGTTCGATGTCTTGGTTTCTAGAGCCAAGGATGTAGAACAAAACCTAAGCTCTAGAACACGTGCTGGTGGGCCTGACTCCGGGAAGAGACATGCGAACTGGGATAGAGATCATGCCAAGAGGCATAAGGATAGGAGGTATCAGCCGGATACGAGGCCTAGGGGTGGTAACCATGGTCAGGGCCGTCAGGGCCAAGGGGCTGTTGGGCACATTCTGGAGTGCACTAGGTGCGGGAGACGCCACCCAGGTGAGTGCATGGGTATGTTTGGGGCGTGTTGGAACTGTAGCTCCCGAGATCATTTGAGACGTGATTGTCCACACCCAGTCAGAGGAGGACCGGCTCCAGCGAGGGGTTTTGAGCATCAGAGAGGTCGTGGGCGCGGCCGTGGGAACTTCCAGCCAAGGAATGAGGGTCAGAGGAACTTGGCTCATGTGGTAGCAGTCCAGCCCGAGGGAGGAGGACCGGCTAGAGTGTACGCTCAGCGAGAGGCTGGAAATGACACTGATGTCATTGCAGGTAATTTCACATTACAGTCTTTGAGTTTGCTTTCTCTCATAGATTCGGGGTCAACGCATTCGTATATATTGGGTGAGCATGCAAAGTCATTAGGACTACCTTGTGATTGTTTAGAAGTAGGAGTAAATGTCACTAGCTCCTTTGGTGATACAGTGGTAGTTAGGAAAGTGTATAGGAGGTGTCCCTTGATGATTCAGGGCCACATATTTCCAGTCGACATGATGGAGCTACCCTTTTATGGCTTTGATGTGATTTTGGGCATGGATTGGCTTGTAGAGCATAGAGCTAGGGTTGACTTTGAGACTAAGAGAGTCTCTTTGAGGCTTACTTATGACTTTGAAGTTGTGGTAGTTGGGGAGAATGTTAAGTTTTTGTCCAATGTGGTTTCGGCTTTGGAAGCTCAGAGGTTGTTGAGTTCAAGATGTCAGGCTTACTTGGCTTACGTAATGAACCCGGATATGAGTGAGGTGAGACCTCAGGACATCAGGACTGTGTGTGACTTCCTGAGTGTTTTTCCGGAAGAACTACCAGGTTTGCCTCCAGACAGAGCAGTCGAGTTTGCTATTGAGACATATTCTGTTTCCGCACCGGTGTCCATTGCTCCGTATAGAATGGCACCGAAGGAGTTGAAGGAGTTGAAGACACAGCTTCAGGAGTTGACTGACAGAGGCTTCATTAGGCCTAGTGTTTCCCCGTGGGGTGCTCCGGTTTTGTTTGTGAAAAAGAAGGACGGTAGCATGAGGATGTGCATAGACTATAGACAGTTGAATAAGGTGACAGTGAAAAATAAATATCCCTTGCCAAGGATAGATGACTTGCTAGACCAGTTGAGGGGTGCTTCTGTGTTTTCAAAGATTGATTTGAGGTCTGGGTATTATCAGTTAAAGGTAAAGGATGTGGACATACCGAAGACAACTTTTCGTACACGTTACGGACATTATGAGTTTTTGGTGATGCCTTTTGGTTTGACCAATGCTCCAGCAGCCTTCATGGATATGATGAACCGGGTGTTTCATAAGTTCTTGGACAGGTTTGTGGTAGTGTTTATTGATGACATCCTAGTGTACTCTAGGACCGAAGAGGAGCATGATGAACACTTAAGGTTGGTGCTTCAGACCCTACTTGAGAATCAATTGTATGCCAAGCTAAGTAAGTGTGAGTTTTGGATTAAAGAGGTGGTCTTCCTTGGCCACGTGATCTCAGCTAGTGGGATTAGTGTAGATCCCAAAAAGATTGAAGCCATTGTGAATTGGAAGCAACCGAAATCAGTGACAGAAATCCGCAGTTTCCTAGGCTTGGCGGGATACTATAGGAGGTTTGTTGAAGGGTTCTCGAGGATAGCGGCTCCGTTGACCAAGTTGCTACAGAAGAATGTTCCGTATGTATGGTCAGATGCGAGGCAAGAAGCGTTTGAGAAGTTGAAGAAAGCTTTGACCGAAGCTCCCATTTTGATTCAGCCCGAGCCGGGGAGAGAGTTTGTAATTTACAGTAATGCATCTTACGTGGGGCTAGGTTGTGTACTTATGCAAGGAGGTAAGGTAGTGGCATATGCTTCCCGACAGTTGAAGGTTCATGAGAAGAATTACCCCACACATGACATAGAGTTGGCCGCAGTGGTGTTCGCGTTGAAAATTTGGAGACACCATCTTTATGGTGAGAAGTGCACTGTGTACACCGACCACAAGAGCTTGAAATATTTGATGTCCCAAAAGGAGTTGAATCTTAGGCAACGAAGGTGGTTAGAGCTCCTTAAAGATTATGACCTCACCATAGAATATCATCCGGGCAAGGCGAATGTGGTGGCCGATGCCTTGAGTAGGAAGATGGCCGTTGAGTTGCGAGCAATGTTCGCAAGGTTGAGTGTGTCTACGGATGGTGGGCTAGTGGCCGAGCTTCAGGTTAAGCCATCATTGGTTTAGTTGATTCGTGAGAAGCAGTTGCGAGATGAGTCCTTGGCACCTCACGTGCAAGACATAGCGGAAGATAGGCCTACCGAGTATTGTTTTGGAGAGAATGGGATCCTATGTTTCAAAGATAGGATAGTGGTTCTGGAGGATGCCGAGTTGAGGCGTACGATCTTGAGTGAGGCTCACAATAGCCCTTTTGCTATGCATCCGGGTAGCACGAAGATGTATCGAGGATTAAAGGAAGAGTATTATTGGGTTGGTTTGAAAAAGGATGTAGCCGAGTTCGTAAGTAAATGCATGGTTTGTCAGAGAGTCAAGGCCGAGCACCAGTTTCCCTCAGGGTTGTTGCAACCATTGAAGATTCCAGAGTGGAAGTGGGAGCGTATCACTATGGACTTTGTATCAGGACTTCCGTTGACTCCTTCGAAGAAAAATTCAGTGTGGGTGATTGTAGACAGATTCACCAAGTGTGCACACTTCATACCGGTTCATACCACCTATACGTTGGACAAGTTGGCCGAATTGTATATCCGTGAGATTGTGAGACTACATGGGGTACCGAAGTCAATTGTGTCAGATCGAGATCCGAGGTTCACCTCTAGATTTTGGGAGTGTTTGCATCGAGCCTTAGGCACTTGGTTGAACTTCAGCACTTTGTATCATCCGCAGTCAGATGGGCAGTCTGAGAGAGTGATTCAGATTTTGGAGGATATGTTGAGGTGTTGTATTATTGACTTCCAGGGGTCGTGGGAGAAAGACCTACCATTAGTGGAATTTGCGTACAACAACAGCTTCCAGTCAAGCATTTAGATGGCTCCTTATGAGGCCTTGTATGGTAGGAAGTGTAGGACCCCAATTTGTTGGGATGAGGCCGGACAGAAACTTGTGCCGATGCCCGAGTTACTTAAGGGAACCACCGAGAAGGTGAAGTTGATATGTGATCGCTTGAAGGCGGCTTCAGATCGGCAAAAGTCCTATGCCGACTTAAAAAGGAAGGAAGTGGAATACTCCGTGGGGGATAAAGTGTTTTTGAAAGTCTCACCATGGAAGAAGGTGATGAGGTTTGGGAGGAAAGGCAAGTTGAGCCCAAGGTACATAGGGCCTTATGAGATAGTTGAGAGAATTGGTCCGGTTGCCTATAGATTGAGACTCCCAGTTGAGCTAGAGAAGATTCATGATGTGTTTCATGTATCGATGCTTAGGAGGTATAGATCGGATCCGTCCCATGTTATGCCAGTGGAAGAAATAGAGTTAAATTCGGACTTATCTTACAATGAGGAACCAATTGAGATACTTGCTTCTGATAGCAAGGTGTTGCGTGGCAAGACTATAGAGTTAGTCAAAGTCTTATGGAGACATAGAGGTGTGGAGGAAGCCACGTGGGAGAGGAAAGCTGACATGCTTGAGCAGTTTCCCTACTTGTTTCCGTCAGGTAATTTCGAGGACGAAATTTCCTTAAGTAGGGGAGAGTTGTAACACCCGGGTTCGGGGGTCGGGTGAAAATATTAATTTAAAAATAGTTCGGGTTTCGGTTCCAAATTTTAAATAATAAAAAAATGACTTGGGCCTCGGGTTTTATTTAGTTGGACTATATTTTAAACAAGCCCACATAGCCATGGGTGTCATCCATTGTAATTATCCCAAGTCATTAAGGGTGTTTTGGTCATTTGACTTCCCCATTTTAAACCAAAAATAAAATAAACCCTTTTTACTCATCTTCTTCATCTCACCCCTCCCTTTTAACGACAAAGAGCTCCCCACCCCTCCTAGACACTATTCCATTCCATAGCTCATCCAATCTTGGAGGTTTTTCAAAGGTAAGGCCATTTTTGACTTGCTCTCTTTGTCCTCTACGAGTACGTACCCTTATTTCCTAGAGAACCCATGATTTTTGTAACTTGGGTGTTTTGAAATATTGATTAAAAATGTCATTTTTAGCATTCTAAACTTAGGTTTTGATTTATGGAAGTGATATGAGTCATTTTAAGCCTAAAGGGGTCCAATGGGTATGATTTTTACAAGGTTTGGGGTGATTCCCGAAATGAGGTTTTGGGGAGGTTTTTGGGAGGTTTAGGAATGAAATTTGGGGGTGTTCTATGTAGAAATGAGAGGGTCAATGGTTAGGGTATATGTAAGCATCGTTTTGAAAGCTTTAGGGAGTAGTTTGAAGGTTGAAATCAATGGTTTTGAGGGGTGCTTAAGGGCTGCTCGGATTTTGGAAAAATTGAGCTTGTTTCAATGGAAAAATTGGTGTGTTGTACTTAGTATGTTATCCGGGTTGATTATTTTAGAACATGGACTGATTTGGGGTTATTTGCTTGGTGTTGGAATGCTTAGAATCAAGGAATTTGGTTGGTGAAGCTTCGGGGGCAAATCCGGGGATTTCGGAGTCTTGAGCTCGGTCTTCAATCTTCTCTTGGGTAGCAACGGTGAGTAGATTCATTGGTTTTTACTTTGTGCTTGATATGGACTCCTTTGGGGTTTGGGTATAGCCTTGATTGGTTGCCTAAACCCGTGTGTAAGTCTCCCTACTCAGAAGTTGTTGTGACAAATTGATTGTATATACATTGCGACCATTGAATGCATTTTAAGTTGTCAATGTTGTAGTCGTGTTGAGTTCGTGCCTCACGTGATGGTGGTCTAAACTACGGTGATGTGTAGTCCCACCGGTAGTGACTAGTAGGGTAGTACTTTGATGTGTAGTCCCACCGTAAGTGTATGTTGGTTGTGCTTGAGCAAACCAAGAGTAGTGGTCGAGATGGACCCTTGTGCATCCATAGTTTTCCCGCATACAATTCGTGTTTTGAAAAACTGCATGTTGTGAATTGTAGAGCATCTCTCACTAAGCTAGTTGCTTATGCTCTTTGTTTTCCAACGTGCAGATCGTTAGAGTTCGGGAGGCGAGCGGGTGAAGGAGGAGCTTTTGGGAGTTCTCAAGCAAGTTTAAGTATGGTTTGCTTTTGTAATAATGCCTAGACAATGGGGTATAGAGTGTTAGGAGTTGGGGTCAAACTCCTTAGGAAGTTATGCTTGAAATTGTTAAACCTATGTTGTGTTATGATTGCTTCTTGGGTTATGTTCTATGGTTCTTATATGGATTTATTGCTTATGTCTGAATTGGTATGAGGATTGGGCTATGCATGCTTTAAGTTTGACTACCATGTGTATGATGCCTATGCTTGTTAAGTGGGTTCTTATGGTGTTGCTTGAGGTGTAGATAGGTATGATTGTTGTTATATTGAATGCTTTAATCCATGTTTGTTTGACTCCCTTGGCTGAAATATGTATGCTTTTATGGTTGGCTTGCCTTAGGGATTGATGATAGTGTGTTGGTTGAAGTGTTAGAGGGATTTAGGGGACTCCTTGTGCTCTAAATCAGCTCAAACCTGCAAGTTCGCAGCTGGGGTATCGATACCGTTGGTCTGGTATCGATACTGCCCTTTGGTTTCAGGCCTCGTGTATCGATACTCGAGGGAGAGTATCGATACCTTTTTGGTCACTGGAGCCACTGTCGATTTCGGTATCGATACTGGCCTCTAGGGTATCGATACCGTTGTCTTAGCTTTGACCGTGGGAAGTCAACTTTAGGGGAGGGTATCGATACACTCCTTGGGGGTATCGATACCGTCTCCTCAGGTTGACCAAACCATGTTGACCTAGTCAAGGGGTATCGATACCCCCCTTAAGGGTATCGATACCGCCTGCAGTTTAACTTTAAAAATTGGGCTTTTAAATGTTAGTTTGGGTTCGTTTGACTGTTTCGTAAATAGTGTTCCGTTGTATGGTCACTTAGGATGTAATTTTCATCTAGACAAGATTAAAATGAAAAAAAAAATTAGGGTCGCTAACCGAGGGAGAGTTCCTTAGGGAGTTTTCACTCGGTTTTCCCCGTGTCCTTCCCCTTTATCCCAAAGTTCTATTAGATCCAATTTAGGTTGAAATGATTTTTAATTGAATTTTATTGACTCTAGTTAAAACCCGGTTAACTCCTAGGCCCAAAACACGGGTGTTACATTAATTAAGTATAATAATTTATCTTTGAAGTTATTTTAAAATAAAGGTTAAGTTAATTAGAAAGACAATTTGATTTAATAATGTTTAATCATTCAACTTAAAATGAATGCGAGTTAATTAAAGTTATTTTTATTCTTAAGTTAAGTTAATTTAGCATTAATTTATTCATATAATAAAAAAATTAGTCATCTTATCTTAATTAAGAATACATATTTAATTTAATAATCTTTATTCATTTATCTTAATTTAATTAAGTATAAAAAATTAATTTAATAATGGTTATTTATTCAACTTAAGTTAATTATGTATAATAATTTATCTTTGAAGTTATTTTAAAATAAAAGTTACGTTAATTAGAAAGACAAATTGATTTAATAATGTTTAATCATTTAACTTAAAATGAATGCAAGTTAATTAAAGCTATTGTTAACTTAAAAGATTATTTTTATTATTTTTAATTAAAGTTATCTTTTAATTGATGGTAATTTATTACCACTTGATATTTATTCATTTAATTTATATTTTAATTAAAGTTAATTTAGTTAATTTATTAATACTTGACATTATTATTAATTTTAAAATTTATTAATACTTGACATTATTTTATATTCATTAAATATAACTTCTTCAAATGTCAGATAATTATCATTATCAGCAAATCAAATAATAGTATTAGTTGAGGTCAATAACAGTTCAGGTCAATATTAGGTTGGGTTCAAAACAAGTCGGGTTCAAAACAGGTCGGTTTCAAAACAGGTCGGGTCCAAACAGGTCGGGTTAAATCGGTTATCTGACAGGTCAGTCTCGGGTTCGGGTGCAGGTCGGGTTCGGTTACTACAGTAACAAGTCAAATTCGAGTTCGGGTTCACTTCGGTCGGGTGCAGTTCGGGTTCGGGTTCGTTTCGTTCGGGTGCAGGTCGGGTCAGTTTTTCACACCCTATTGTTTAGTCTATGTTGTCTTTACCCATTTTCTCTGAATACAATCTTCACTGTTTCATCTCAATCAATCCATTCTTCACCTATTTTTCTAGTTCTATGAATTGATCATCATCAAAGCTATCATCGTCTCCCGATCTGGCCATGGTTGACGGCCTTCAAACGCGTTCTCAGCAAGATTTGACCAAGATACAATCGGATTTTCGTGAACTGGAAAAACGCTTGGAGGATAAGGTAAAGGAGACCTTGACGGATAAGGTACATGATATCCGGCTTGAGGTCAATGGCGTTCGCGATGAAGTGAAAGGGTTGCAGATTCTTTTGGAAAAACTTGTGGGTAAGCCAGAAGTTACGCCGACATTGATGGGAGCTTCTCCATCTAAGGGAATGGTGTTGGACTTGACTCCTGTGAAGAATGATGATATTGTTATTTTTTGGTGATTCCAACCACAGCTCATTTTGAATGAAATGCCCTAATTTCGAATGCTCGAATTTTAGGGATTGGAGTGCTAAATTGGAACGATATTTTTCTGCTGAGAAAGTCCCTGAAGATTCAAAAGTTTGATTAGTAATGCTGCAGTTGGAGGGCGATGTGTTGTAGTGGCAGCACTTTGTTGTTCGCAACGTTGGGGGAATTGAAATTTGCGCTGGGAAGCTTATTTGAAGTCTTTGAGGGATTGTTTTGCTCCGGAAGGCCTCGACTCAATTCGTAGCTTAGTCAAGTTCATATCGATACAAGGTAACATAATTGGTTGGTTCAACGATTGGAAGGCAGAGCAAGGTTACTTATCAATTTCATACCATAGCAAAATAAGAAACCCATAGTAAGGTTTTCACTTAATCATTTAACCCTATATCTTTCAACCTCTAAAGATTTCCTTAAAAAAAAACTAACGAATCAAACAAACGTTAAACACTCATTGACATATTTGTGATCCGATAACATACCATTTTTAAAAATTCAATTAAAAAGGAAATGCACATTATCTTAATCATGTATGCTCTCTAAGAGATTTGTATAGTTAGATCTATATATATCCATATAACATATCATAGAGTCATTTTAATATAATTTTTAACGGCACATTCTCAACAATTAATATCGATCAATACTACATTTGTATACATTTGACCACCTAATGTAAATCTACGTCATGCATCACTTTTTACTATAATTCACATCAAGCAAAATATATATATATATATATATATATATAACATTACCTTTATTTCCATAGCATTCAAGAAAACCTAGTTTAGGAGTACACAAATTTTCGAGGATTTAACTTCACTAATCACAATGATTATGAGTATATGTTTATTTAAATACAATACCGGGGGTCTGGGAAACAAAAGAAACCTATAAATACATTTGAGCTTAAATAAAAGTAGTATGCCACCATTCTAGGAGTTTCGAGCTAAAACTTAGAAAAATACACAATCTTTACAGTGTAACTTGCAATCTTCCAACACGATCAACCCAAGGATAAACATGAAACTTGCAAATGCATGGGAGGAATGCATTAGGCTTATATAACCTAAGTGAGGTAGTAACTCATAATGAGACAAAACATTGATATATGAGAAAGCATTTTAACCAAGTATAGGGTAATTATATTTAGGTTAATCTTAGTTATACGTAGTTAAGTCTTATGAAAACTTTGTCAGAATTCTTTTCACCAACGTATTTTATTAATACAAGATCTTATCGAAGTTTCTTAAGAATTTTCATTAGAGTTTACCGATGTTCTTAATCAAACTTATCAAAGTTTGTATCAGAGCAAATCGGAATTCTTATCGAAGCTTACTGGAGTTCATAACTTTGTTTATCATAATTTCTTATCAAAAGTTTGTATCGGAGTTCATATCATTGTTTATCAGAATTTCTTATCAAAGCTTATGTTGGAGTTTATGTCTTTTAAAACGTTTGCCTTGGATCACCTTTGGACAAATGTAGCATTGGTCTGAGATTCACTTAGCACAAAGCACAAAGCAATGACTAGTTTATAGCATAACAAACCTAACTTTTCTTCTCTATCCATCCAAATTATCGTCAATCTCCTTACCATCTCCCCCTGTTACCTCCTACTGTCGCCAATATATCATATTTATAGGGTCGTCACCCTTGAGCCATAGTTCATGGATCGTAGTCCCGAATTATACCATGTACTATTCCAAAGTGTCCAAGGACTTCCATTATATGGGCAACTTAGGTATTTTATGCTTTGAGGTTAGGAAGGTATCTTATAACACAAGTAATCTTACTTGTTTCTTTTCTTAGTATCTTATAATATAAAAATGGCTTTTAACTCCTTAGAGTGTGAATTCTCATAATCTTAAGGCTTGACTTTGTTTCTTTTATAACATGCTTTCAAAGGATTTAAGTTTGATAATAAATCTAGAGCAAGCTTATATATACATATACCTTAGTTCAATAACCATCAAACATCATATCATAACATACAATGCAACTATGATGCATATGCAAAGCATATCTTATCCATGATACTTACTATTTCAAATGAATGTAATCTAAACCCATGTGATCTATTTCAGCTTTATGTGATGATGAATCATTTCAAACTTAACTTATCATATAACATAGATTAGGATGACACCGTGTCATCCCGAATATAAAAACTACACTCACCTCTTATCCCGAAGTTACGGGATACCTGAATCCATTACTACATTTAGCTCTTTTCTTCACATGTACCTCAAACAGGAATAGCAAGTCATTACAACCAATTTAATTCATTCAACTTACAAAACAACCCTATTGATTACCAACCAATCCATATCTCTATTTTATAATTTAGTCCCTTGTGGTTTTATTAAAACAATCCTTAATTACATATGTTTACACATATATGTATATACCAAACAATCCAAATTTTATAATCACCCCCCCCCCCACACACACACACACACACACACACACTTCTGACTGGGAATTCGTGAACTTTTCTTATTTGAAGTTCTTTCTTTGCTGGGATGAACTCTTCTTATTTGAAGCTCTTTCTTTGGTAAGCAAACTCTTCACATTAGGAGTTTTGTCTTTGCTGGACGAACACTTGATAATATGGAGACACATTCCGGATTTGAGATGAAATTTGATTTCACTAGGTAATCTAGATTTAAAGAATACAAACACACCATCGAATGTGGAGTTATGAAAATCTACAAGGGCTCTCCTGTTGGGATGAAAAGGCAAAGTAATGCATCCGAATCTTATGTTCTACAACAACCGCTATTTCTTCTTCTAGGTCAGATGAAGACATTTTGATTAAATAAAGTAAAATAGGATTTCATGTTGAACAAAATAACCATGAGCTTAACAATTTTTGATATAATAAGATTTCAATTTCATGAGCCTAATGAATTTCAGAAGCAAAAGAGAGTTCACTTATGTGGACATAACATATTCGAGAAGTAAACAATTTAGTTCCGTAAGTATAACAGATTTGAGAAAAAAGTTCAATTCGCCACAGAAATTAATAACACCAATAATATAATTATTTCTTCAGGGTATTTTACTGTCGAGAATAGGCATAGAAAAGAAACTACACCTCCACATAGATTTAATGAGGCTAAAACATTATGAGTGACTAAAGATAAATTGTCATTAATGATCGGTATTATGTTTTGCATGATATTACTCATGGTGATACAATTGAGAATACTTATAATAATATGAAGAATATGTTCCTCGTTGCGTTTGAAATTTTGTCAGACTCCTTGCATTTATGAATAATATCTGAGGGTTGGTTATATATTTCAAGGCATGTGCGTTTGTGGAGGTAATCCCAAAGTTTGTTGAACAAAGCATGCAATATTTAATCAACAAAAACAAAACGACATCTTGTCTTATTCCTTTTGGTTTTTGGCTTTTATACTCAAGTGTTTATGTTGGCTAGCCTTACTATCAGCAGGATCTCTTGGATTATTACGAAGAATAGGTGGGAATAAGGATAAAAATTATGTGCACTTTTTCGGTGCCCCTATATATGCTCCAACACTATAAAATATTAAAAAGTTAAATTTTAAGTCCTAATCCTAAATTTTAAATCATAAACTCTACATCTTATACCCTAAAAATACACTCTACCCTAAATTTTTTAAATCCTAACCTTAAACACTAAATCCTAAACATAATTTTAAGTGTGAGAATATAATTAGGGGCACCGAAAAGGAGAGAGAATTTTCATATGTATATTCCAAGCATTAAATATGATCCCTTGCTGATACATACACGATTTACACTGTTTTGCATTTTGGTTGGGGTATGAAATAATTGAAAAGGCTGTCGCCCAAGGTTTAATACAGCTATTAACCATGGTTTATTTCCATGGATTCTTGTTTATAGTGAAACCTTTGGTGATGAAATTTACATATCATTATATTTAATTTTCATTTTGATAATAAACCTTTGATTTAAGGGAAATTATTCTTACAGTGATGATGGAAAAAGATTTCACAAACAGATTAAATTTAGGGATTTGAGAGTTAGTTTAGGGTTTATGGGATTAGAATTTAAGGTTTATGTTTTAGGTTTTATGATAATAATATTAAAGATTTAAATTATAACCCTAAACTCTAAACCCTAAACTAACTTCTTAACCCCTAAATTTAACCTATTTGTGAAAAAAAATCTACTGTGATGTATCAAATAATAACCCTTAATTTAACCAAGTTACATTATTTAATTTTTATTATTAATAAATTAAGTCACTAATTATATTAATATCATTAAATATTTCCAACGAAAAAAATAAAAGTAACACTTTTACCTAACATATTTTCACATTTCATCATCAAATAATGTTTAATTGAGAATTTAAATATTTTTTATTATAATTTATAGAAAATTTAGTTATTTTATTTTTAATTTATTTAAATGAAATTTTGAGAAAATTCTCATAGAATTTTTTTTAACTATCATGTAAATATTATTTAAAGATGGCATGTGAAAAATATATTAAGTAAATGTGTCAATCAATTTTTTTCGTTAAAATTATTTAACGATGATGGTATAAGTGACGTAGTTCATTAATAATAAAAGTTTAATATTGTAATTTAATTAAATTAAAACTTTGTGATATAAACAAAAGTAAATTAAATTTAGTGATCTAAAATATAAACTACCCGTTGTACAAAGCTTGGAAAAATAAAATAGCAAAACCGGGTTAAGTATTTCATTTTTCTTAACATTTGTTTATTACATAAATCAACTTAATTTAGTTTATTACATTTGTTTTCAGAATTAGTGAATGTATTTGCATTGATGCTTAGCTCATGCATTCTATAGGTATGATCCAAATATTTTGACAGGGAAACAATAACATAACAGTCCTCTTCAAACGATACAAAACATTAAGCATTCTCAGCTTCATCCTTTTCCTCTTGATTTTCCTATGTCCTCTTGTTCTTGGATCCGAAACGGAGGACTATATAGAAACACAACCGGTAAAAGGCAGCCCAACCTAACATTATAAGAACATTTTCCCACTTCTTGAACTCTTCGGTGCTGATTTTGAGTGAATTTAAGATGCTGAATCCGGTCACGGGTGTCATGGATGGATCGTATCCGAAAATAATCGGAGTCTGATATTGGTTCATCAACATCCCTTCATATGGATATGTCATGGTGGAGATCTTGTTCATCCATTTCCAGTACGTCGGAATGTCATGACTGTTCATGAAGTAGCCACAGAACAAGAAAAAGAGAGCGGTGAAAGCGATGACCGCCGCGTACCCTAGGATGTAATTCGGCACCACTGAGCTCACAAACATCACAAATGAGTTGGTTGAAAGAAGGGAGACATAAAGAACGATGAAGAAATAGTAGAATGGTACCCTAAGCTCCAAGGCTTTCCAAACAATACAAGCATAGACACCGGCTTGCAGCGCAAGGAACGGAAGGTAAGTGATGAGGCCAGCTATGGTGTAAGCAGAGGCTCTATAGGCATTATGGGATGTTTCGCGAACGAAAATGAAGCGCTCTTGGATGAAAGCCGGTACGGCATCGTTGGAAGAAAAGAAGAAGAGGCAGACAGTGAAGATAATAAAGCTAAGGCGATTGGTGATGCCTTGCAAACTGACTTTGGGGTTCATGAACATTGTAGCCATCATAATGCCCATGACAGTTAGGACTACAAGTCTTGAAAGAAATAGCTCGGGCGTACGCCTAATGTTCTTGAAGTTCCGGCGCATGAGAATCCAAATCTCTGGGAAGAAAGAATTTGCAAATTTGGGACCCAAGGACTGAACTAAGTTCTTTGGAGCAACATCCGGAGTTAGGTAATCGTTTTCATTCACGGTATAGTCGCTGCTATGAGGCGTTGGCGTTCCGGGAAGGACATCACTTGAGTATGTGTAATAGCCAGGGGATGAACTGCATAATTCCATTCAAGAATTTCAGCCTTTTGTCTTTAAAAATGAAAACTTTTCCTCTTAACTTTGAAATTGCTTAAAAATACAATTGATTTACCTCATTGGGTTCGGAGGTTTTTTATCGGTACGTTGCCTTGTTGGGGTGAAGATGAGTTGCTGCACCACTCCAATGTGGTTAGTACTCCATGACATTGATGTATTATTGTAAGGGCTTCTCAAACTATGATCATCCAAATCAGTTACTGAGTCTTCTCTTGCTTGCAACGCAAGGCGCCAGTCTTTTTTCCCTTTGTGACCACTCCCTTCCTTCTGATGTCGGCGGCCACGGTTAGCTGGAGGTGGTGTTGGGGCAGCGGTTGAAACGGACATTTGCTCTTCTGTTAGTTGTGGTGGCTTTCGTCCGGTTCTCGCAAATTCAGCAACTGCCTCAACTCCAAATTCAGATTGATCATATTCTTGAATCACATCGATAAGGAACTCTATTGCACTTTCACCCTTGGGAACCTTTCTCCCCATCCGACTAAGATGTAGAGTGACATCTTGTGGTGATCCTTGATACATGAGTTGGCCGCGAGCAAGTACAAGCATATGATCAAGGATCAGCTGGATTCTAGACGAGGGCTGATGAATCGTGAGGATCACGGTACTACCGGACCGTGCAATGTCCCGCACCTTCTCAATAACACTGTAAGCACTAGTGGAGTCTAGACCTGAAGTTGGCTCATCTAGAAACAGCAAGGATGGTCCATGAATTATGTCGACACCGATTGAAACTCTGCGGCGCTCGCCACCAGAGACTCCTCTAGTCCCGGCATCACCTATATAAGTGTTCCAGGAGGACTGCAGGAAATTAAGTAGTTAGAGGCTGCACTCAACCCTCATAATAAAACACTGATAAGAACACCACTAGATACATAGTTGGAACTGCAAAAAGGAACTTACTGTAAGTCCAAGCTGGTCAATCAACTTCTCGACACGCTGCCTCTTCTCGGTTCTTGAGATCGGTCCGAGGCGAAAATCGGCGGCAAACATCAGTGTCTCGTAAACAGTAAGCATCGGAAACAACCTATCGTCTTGCATTGTATAAGCTGAAGTCCTTTTAATCAAAGTTGGACTCATTGCCATCCCATCCAAAGACACCCTACCCTTAAGGCTTCCACTAGCAATACGGCCGGCCAAAGCATCGAGGAAAGTGGATTTTCCGGCACCACTCGGCCCCATGACTGCAGTGACGCACCCTTTGGGTGCATATCCAGTAATCTTATTCAACAGGTCCACCTCTTGGCTCAACCATTTCCCTTCTATCTGCTTCTTCTTTGTGACAGTATATGTAAGATCAACATACTGAAGCCCTCCGGTGAAATTCACTGGCTTATTCCCTATATCAATCACTGTTTCCCGGGCATAACCATTTCTATGAGCCATTGCTTAACACCAGTAGGGAAACAATATGGGTTTTTTTCCCCCTTAAACTGTGGTTGATGAGGTGATTGGGGAATTAAATGGAGGGGAAATGGGGATTTACAGCTGGTGGGGCAGAATAAGGTGGTAGTTCCAATGCTTTATGAGGCTGACTTCGTTGAAAAATCCGATTCTGGTTGTTTTGATCGAAATAAGAAAAGGTTTTCTTGTATTCATCATCCTCTCAGTTTGGCTTTATCATATCTTCATTGTCCCTTAACCCCGTATCTTTGGATGCATGTCTACACTTTGTTTTCCATTCTCATTTCGATCGCCAACCATTCAACTTTTAGGAAAACGAATTACTAATTAGTGTCTTTATAATATCAAAAATGAGATTTTTTTGGGTTAAATTTAGGGTTAGTTTAGGATTTAGGGTTTAGGGGTTTAAATTGTAATATTTAGAATTTAGAATTTAGAGTTAAAGTTTAGGGTTAGTTTAATATTTAGGGTTTATGAATTTAAGTTATAGGGTTTAGATGTTTAAGTTGTATGATCTAGAATTTAAAATTTAGAGTTTAGAGTTAAAGTTTAGGGTTTAGGGGTTTGGGAGTTTGGGATTTAAATTTTTGTTGGCCCAGTGAAATGAGGCACTAAATTCCTTAAACAAGGCTAGGAGTTCTAATTTTGATATTGTTAAGAGAGAAAATTGAATTAGGAGGATCGTCCTCATATTGAAAACTTCTATAAAATATAATTCGAATTAATTAACCACCGAATCAAATGCATGTTAAACAAGAAAAGTGACCCTTCAAAAATATTATTTTCAGTGGTAATCAGCCATATATCTAACTAGGGATGTAAAAACAGGTAATCGGACGAGTTTCAGGTCGGGTACTGTCAGGTCGGGTAAAATCGGATACATGTCATTTCAGGTCATTTTTCAGTTTTGACTCGACTCGGGTCGGGTGCGGGTCCATTTCAGGTCGGGTCCATTTCAGGTCGGGTTAAAACGGGTCGGGTCCGAAGCAGATAATTGGCAGGTTAATTCGGGTTCGGATACACTTCAGGTCGGGTCCATTTCAGGTCGGGTTCGTTTCAGGTCGGGTCCATTTCAGGTCGGGTCCGTTTCAGGTCGGGTCTATTTCAGGTCGGGTCCGTTTCAGGTCGGGTCTATTTCAGGTCGGTTACATTTCAGGTCGGGTGCATTTCAGGTCGGGTAATTTCAGGTCGGGTAGTTTCAGGTCGGGTAATTCAGGTCGAGGTATTTTCGGGATTGGAATTCGTATTCAGTTTGAGTTCGGCCGTACAGCCGTATAAGTAGTCGATAGACTTTAGGTTGACCTTCGTTAATCGTCATTGATTTGGAGTTAATTATTTAAAGTCGTATCAAATTAAAATTATAAACATTGGAGTAATTAAAAAATAATGAAAATAGGTCAATTTGGACTGAAAAGGGGTCAATTTGGATTAAAAATAAAGTTTCACGGATTATAATGAACAAAAATATCAAATTAAAATTATAAAACATTAGCCAAATTTAAAAGAAAACAATGAAAAGGGGTCAATTTAGAATAAAAATAAAGTTTTGAGGACTATAATGAACAAAATATTAAATTAAAAGTATAAAAATTAGAGTAATTAAAAAACAATAAGTAGAGGTCAATTTAGAGTAAGTTTTAGTATGTATATGTATATGTGTATGTATATGTATATGTATATGTATATGTATATGTATATGTATATGTATATGTATATGTATATGTATATGTATATGTATATGTATATGTATATGTATATGTATATGTATATGTATATGTATATGTATATGTATATGTATATGTATATGTATGTATTAGAATTTAGGGTTTAGTATGTATATGTATATACACATATTTGTATATGTATGTATATGTCATATGTATGTATTATGGTTTAAGGTTTAGTATGTATATGTATATATATACATATATGTATACATATGTACATATAAATATATATTCGTTTGTATGTATGTATGTATGTATGTATTACCTTTACCCCTAAACTATGTATATATGTATGTATACCCCTAAACTATATCCATAAACCTCAAACCTTAACCATTAAACATATAATCCCTAAAATAATCCTATAAACTACTAAACCCTAAATTAATTCCATTACCCTAAACACTCCACTAGACACATTTACCCTAAAACCTAAACATAAATCCTTAAATCTTACAATCACTACTCACTAATAATTATTAATTAGTGTGCAACTCTAATCCACAACTCCCTAAACTAATCACATAACCCTAAACACTTCACTTGACACATTTACCCATAAACCCCAAACACAAATCCCTAAATCTTACAACTACTATTTACTTATAATTAGAGTGCAAGACTAATTCCTTAATCTCAACCCCTAAATCTTACAATCACTATTCACTAATAATTTAAAGTTATAACGAGTTAAATTGAAACCTAAAGGTCAAAATTAGGACCTAAACGTAAAGTACCAAAGCATAGGAGGACTATAGCAATAATTTTTCCTAAACTGAAAAAATGGCGGACACTTTCCCACCAAATCCAAATCGTGTGCTGCTTCAATTTAGAAGATTTTTTTTTTGCTCCTCTAAATTGTATTTTCACCCTTAAAACGTTTTAGGGCTTTCTTTTTCTCTTCTCTCTGGCGGCTGGCCTCCCCTCCCCTGCTTTTTTCTTTTCTTTTTTTCGTTCTCCTTTCTTCAGTCTTGCTCTCTTTATTTTCTGTTTGTTCGGTGTTTTGGTGCTCCTCGTTCGGTTTGTTCTCGAGGAGCTTTTCTCCGGCGGCCTCGGTCTTTGCTCTGACCCTTCTTTTGTCGTCGTGTCCTTCTTTTGCTTACTTTTGTGTTTTAAGCTTCGTTTCCCTTTCATTGTGATTCATGTCCGAATTTTTCTCTCGGTTCATTTGGTTAATTTGGTATTGATGTTGTTATAACGTGTTGGAGAAAAAAATGTCTGGAAAAGGATATTCTTGCAATCACAAGAGCTTTAGGCTTTGTAATATTTATCTCTCGGGTTCAATCTTGTGTCCATATTCTTAATGCAACTATTTCATGCAGGGTTTAGCTGCTTCCAAAGCTGCTAAGGAGTTGCAATTATCTGTGAGGGGAGCTCTAAGATCAAGAAGAGAAGGAGATAAAAAAGATGCAGAAGCTGAGTTGTCTGATTCCGTTGATCACAGTGATGATGATGAGGCCAGTTTTGATGCTCGAATGCGTCGTCAAATACTAAACAGACGAAAGGAGATTGGAGATCTCCCATCTAAGCAAAAGATGCAAAACGGTAACTCTTTATTATGGAGCTCTTTTGTCTTGGATTTAAACAGGAGTTTGAAGTCCCGAAAACTACTAATTACAATGCTTATTCTCATAAAACTAGGCATTGGCTCAGTCTTAAGAATCTCTCCTAAAGAGAAACATAAATATAGGAAACTATGACCATTCCTTGCACTACATTTCCAGTCTTGTATGGTCATTGGAAATATTTACAGTAAGGTAGACTGTTATATAATGTAGTTTATTCGACACATTTTTGTCATGTGCGCATGATGACTTGCAATTAGGCATGGTACCTTCTGAGTTTAATGAAACGTTGAAACAGTTTTAGACATTATTAAGAGACAATTGGAGAAGTATTTAAAATTCTTACCATCATAGAAAGTGTAAAAGAGGCAAGTATTTTGGTTTTGCATGAAACAAGATGTGAATGCAAAGTAAAAATTCTGGGGTTTTGCATTTGGTTAATTTGGTATTGATGTTGTTATAACGTGTTGGAAAAAAAATGTCTGGAAAAGAATATTTCTGCAATCACAAGAGCTTTAGGCTTTGTAATATTTATCTCTTGCTTAGGTCATTGAAGTGAATCAGTTATTCACTATAGTTCCATGGTGCAATTAGAGCTAGATATTTGTATCATCTAGAGTTTAGAAGTTATAATTTACCCCAAAGATTTTTGATCAACTTATCAATATTAAATACATGGAAATTGGCCTGTTATCAGAGAAACTATTTTTTTTCTAATCCACGTCCTTCATTCTCTCTGGTTTATTTATTAGTTATAGTGATTGCCTTACAATTGGTCTTAAGTCTTGACTTTTGGAACCTATGTGCAGGGAGCTCTAAAGCAAATGACAATAAAATCTCTGCCCGAAGGTAAACATTTGAAGTTTTTATTTTTAGTTTTTCTTTTCATTTTCTGCCGAAAGCAAAAAACAAATAGAACCCTAAATAATCTCTCAAAAAGGTTTCTTGTAGAATATACATGTGTAGTAACTATCACACATATATTTGACATGTATGTGTCTGTCAGAAAGTTTTTAAAAGTTACTGAAGTTTGCCAACTGAATAGCTATGCTTCCTTTAAATATCTTCCTTTATTCTTTGAGTGGTTTTTACTTTTTTTTTTCTCTGTTGTGTTGGTTTTACTAATTACTATGGCAATGAGCCAATGACTTGACCCATATTTCTATCCTAATTTTGTTTTTGTTTCTTTTCTAACATTATCACCAACTCTTTCTGCTCCGTCCCTCTGTTTATTCAAGAGACAATCTATTGTTGCCTTTTCCTTTTTGCTTATATAAGACTTTTTTGTTCCTGCAAATCTACACCAGATCCAATGATGAAAGTACTGATGATGATGATGACCAACCAAAGGTTGAAAAGCTGTCCTTGAAGAAAAAGGGTGTGGGATCAGAAGCAAGAGCTGAGCGCATGGCTAAAGCTGATGTAGATTTACAGCTGTTCAGTGAGGCTGAGCGAGGAAGATTATTGCAAAAACAGAAGAAGCGTAGAACTCAAGGACGTGAAGATGATGTATGTTATGAAATTTCTAGTTCAATGTTGTTTTTCCCCCCTTATTGCCTTAGTTTTTCCCTTCTTTCTGTCTTTGCGATGCAACTCTCACACATCAACGTCTCCCATTCAACTTGACTTTTAGCATAGAGCAAGTTGGAACTAACTCTAGCTTTGTTGTTATTGTTTTGTGAACCATAGGTTTTAGCAAAACTTGAGAAGTTCAAGCAATCTGTTTTCGCAAAACCCGCTGCTTCTAGCAGTGAGCCTGGAGGTGATGATAAAGAGGATTTGTCCGACTGGAAAGCAGTTCGGTTGCAGTTTGCTCCTAATACCAAGGTTGGTTTTCTTTCATGTCCATATAGACATTTGATTTCTTTCAAGCATTTCAGTCAAGAGTCGACTGCATGTGATTTTTGTACTTATATATTCTGAACACCACCAAATTAGTCATGCTAAAAGCATAAAAAAAGAGCATAAACGCTTCTCTTATTTCTCAATTTAATTTGTTTTTGAAGTTTCTTAACTATGTTGTCTTCAGCAAACGCTTCTAATACACCAAGATTTGTCAAGCACTGATTTGCTCAATGAGCTTCTTGCGGAACTCCGACGTGAAGGTATGCTTATATGAATGGCTTTCTTACTAATCTAATGCATTCAAATTATACATCACTTTACAGTTTTTAAATATGCTAATTAGATTGGTTTGGTGGTTTTCATGGCATTGTTCTTACATGATCATGAAACTTATTCTGATAAATGTAGGTAATCTCCTAAAATTTCTTGCTTTGGACAACACGGTTGATTTTCTGAACTGGTTCTATTATGATGCATGAATTTTAACAGGTTAGAGTAAGTACAAGCAGAATCCATGCTTGAGGTCCAGTCGGAGTTGAAGGACTAACAACTCGATGGTATTGATCTCTAATTCCACTAACTTGGTGTTCTTTATGAATACAATATATTGTGTAAAGTAGATGTTCTAACAAGTACATGACGGTTAAAAATGTAAGGTTTTGAGAGGGAGTGGGCAAGTGGTGAATGGTGACAAAGGGGTTGTTTACAGCCACAAGGATCTTCCTCTGCAAACACAAATATAATTTGTTCCAACCTTGAGAGATGAAAGGAAATGTTTCTGTTTCTTTTTCTTCATTCTCTCTATTAGTTTGTACTCCATATAGTACTACAGAACTTTGCTCGTATCTCAGATTATTTCCTAGATCATGCTTGATACAGAACACTGTATAATTGGATAGATATATTGTGGTGCAAAAAAACAATATCCGATATTGCTATGTCATTGGTTATTTCTAATGTTTTCGTATGGATTCTTATTACACAAAAGGAAGGAGAAGAAATATAAAAAAGGGTGAATTGTCTACATGACTATATCTCAAGACTTATACAGTTTTAGTAAATTTTTGAACTACAAAAATTGTAATTATACTTATACGAAAATTTATGAATTACAAATATTTTTTTTATAACGTTAATTTACTTAAGTCTACTTTTTAGTAAATTTTATGAACTTGAATATGTTATTATTTATGTATAATATTTGTAAACTTACAATTTTTTTATAACTTTAGTAAATTTTATAACTTGGATCTTTTATTACTTAAGTATAAAAAAATAAAATTGTAGACTTACAAAATTTTTTTATAACTTAAGTAAATTTTATGAACTACAAATGCATATATAACTTTAGTAAATTTTTGTAGTTCATAAATTAACAGTAAAAATTTATACAACTTTTATTTATTTTTTTATAATTTGCAAGTCTATAATTTTATTCAAGTTAATGAGAAAACTTAAAAATTAAAAACAACTCTTCATTAAATTTTTGTAGTTCATAAATTATCAATTACTTATTTGTTTTTTCAACTTTAGTACTTAATATATATATATATATATGCGCGCATATACATCATGTACATCAATATATGTAGGTGTATATGTATATACATTACATATGTATATGATATATCAACTTCTAAAAGTTTATAATTCATCATGTCATAGATTTCGGGTTAATTTCAGTTCAGGTCAACAACAGGTCGGGTCACTTAACAGGTCGGGTTTAAAGCAGGTCGGGTTCAAAACAGGTCGGGTCCATTTCAGGTCGGGTCCATTTTCAGGTCGGGTCCGCTTCAGGTCGGGTCCATTTCAGGTCGGGTTCATTCCAGGTCGAGTAAAATCGGATATCAAGTCAATTCAGTCGGGTAAATTCGGTTATTTGCCAGGTCAGCTTCGGGTTCGAGTTTGTTTCAGTCGGACGCAGGTCAAGTTTCATGTACACATTAACAGGTCCAATTCGGATTCGGGTCGTTTTCAGTCGGACGCAGATCAGGTTCGGTTACTACAGTAACAGGTCAAATTCGGGTTCAGGTCAACAACAGTCAGTTACAGATCGGGTTCGGGTCATCAAAACCTCAGGTCAAATCAGGTTCTGACTCGAGCAAGTTTCAGTCGAGTTTCCAGGTTCTGACTTGTTTTTACATCCCTATATCTAACAACAACAACGTATCAATAAATTTTGAGAGAAAAAACTTGGAAGTAACGAATGCAAAAACATGTACTCGTAAAATAAAATAAAAAACTAAAATATTAGCGAATACCTGAAATTTCTGTTATGCTATATCTTAGTTCAAGGACGAAACTAAAAATTTTGTTTTTGGATGTTATAATTTAAAGAATCAAAATATAAATAAAATATTAAAAATTAGTAATACATAATAATAATAATAATATCGGATAAAAACTATTGCAAACTACTACAAGTATATCAAATAAAGTTCAATAACTCCTATATTTTTATTACAATTGTCCACCATGCTTGTATATGTTTTGAAACCGTTTAATTATTTTTTTCCTTTTCGAATTAGGGAAATTAATGATAATTTTGCTAGCCTATGGACCAATTTTAGTTCGGCTATGATAAATCGGCTGAAAAATATAATTAAACAATTAAAAGTGGTTGGAATTCAACAAATTTACACTTATATTTAAAAGTTAATCTACACAACTCGTCTTAATTTCCCTAATAATAGTGTATTATGAATTTAAAGATATTAAATAAATTTAAGGGTAAACTACTTCCGTGACCACCAAATTTTGGGGCGTACTTATTTTGACCACTGAACTATCAAACTCGTCAATCAGACCACCAAACTTATCAAATTGACCTATTTTGACCACCGCCGTTAAAAAATTAACAGGGGGATAACGTGGCAGCTGACAAAAATTTGTAAAATTACACATTTAGTTCTTATTATTTACCTATTATATCAATTTGATCCTAATTTTAATTTAATTAAATAAAATTTGATTGGCCACATAGAATTGGAAGAAATAAAATAGAAAGGAGTTTGATCCCTTGGGGATTTGAACATGGTCACTAGCATGGAAAAACCAAGCTCCAGCCACTAAGCCAAGCTCACTAATCGAACATTAGATACTAACATATTTTATTAAACTATTATTTTGTTGGTGAAAACTAAAGAAAATTTAAAGATGAAAGAAAGTATGGGATTGTGGATTTGAACCTAAGACCAAGGCAAGAAATACTCATGCCTTTACTACTGCACCAAGCTACTCTTAATGATATAGGTTGCACACTTTTATATATGTATCTTATAATGCAGTTAGAGGAAAAAAGTAAAAATGGTTGAAAGGGGACTCGAACCTAGATCACTTGGATGTGTCTAATTACACAAATATTCGATTTAATTTAAATATAAAAATTATTAAATATGTTAGCATCTTATGTCAGATTGGTGAGCTTGGCTTAGTGGCTAGTGACGCAGGTTCAAATCCCCAAGGGAGCAAACTCCCATCCATTTTATTTCTTCTAATTAAATATATTAAATTAAATAAATTAAAACTTAAAAATAGATGAGACACATGTCGTTATTTGATTGGTCTGTTAATTTTATTTAATTAAATTAAAATTATGATCAAATTGATATAATAAGTAAATAACAAAGACTAAATGTGTAATTTTACAAATTTTGTTAATTGCCACGTCACCCCTCCGTCAGTTTTTTTAACGGCGACAGTAAAAATAAATCAATTTAATAAGTTTAGTGGTCTGATTGACGAGTTCGATAGTTTAGTGATCAAAATAAGTATGCCCCTAAAATTTGGTGATCACTGAAGTAGTTTACCCTAAATTTAATTAACTTGATGCCTTTACCATGATGTTAGAACAAAATTTTGAATCGTGCTTCTTCTCACAAATGGTTAAGCATTGTGGATTTAAAAATAATAATTTATTGATAAATGGAAGGTGGGGGCGTGAAACTTTTTGAAAGAGGGAATTTGAAAGAAATGGTGGAGTTTAGTTAAATTTAGTGTTCAGGTTTAGTTTAGGCTTTATGGTTAAAAGATATAAATTATTGGGTTTTAAGTTGTATATGATTTAGAATTTATAGTTAAAATTTAGGGTTTAGATGTTAGAGTTTTAAATTTTAGTTGGTTCAGCGGATTGATGAGCTAGATCACTTAAGCAAGGCTAAGAGTTTGAATACTAACATTGTGAATGTAGAAAAGTGGGTTGGGAGGGTCGTTCCCACATTGAGCCTCTACAAAATCTGACCCGAATTAATTAATCAATGAGTCGGATACCGTTAAATAAAAAAATTAACCCTTCCAAAATATTAAAATAAGATATAATAGGCAGGGATGAAGTCATTTTCAACATGGAAAGTTGTTGTTTTTCTCATTTTACGGTATAATTGTTATTGAAGTTCTTTTACTTTAAATAATAGTAAAATAAAATTTTTAAATTTAAAGATTTAATAAACTTTTATTTTTTTAATATTTGATTATAGCCCCGTTTTTAATAATAGGAGAGTCGGGAGATTAAAATATCTCAATGTGACCCGTAAGAACATTGCATTTGCAGTATCATTATTCATTAGTCGGTTCATATCTACACCTACAGTTAAACATCGTGGAGCTCAACTAAGCGTATCATATGTTAGTTGTTGGACTTGTCGTATGACAAAGCTACAGAGGATTTCTGTTGGGGCTCAAAGGAACTCGGGGCCCTGTTGAAAAATTTATAGATTTGATATATTTTGATCTAATAGTATTTTAATTCATGTTAAAATATGTATTTAAATTAAAAAATTACAGATATTTATTAAATATTTAATCAAGTAGAGACTGAATTAAAGAATTATAGATTCATGTTTTTGATCAAATAATAATTTAATTTTTGTAAGTTTAAATATTAGATAAATTAGACTGTCTTCTGAACTTTGAGTTTAGGTACCTAATAAGTCATTCAGTGACGGAGTCATTAAGCTTTCGGGAGGGGCAATCGCCCCCACCCCCGAAGAAATTAGAAGCTTACCTGCGTCATATTCTTCAGCCGCATGCATGATGCACCCCAATCTGCCATAATTTTTTCATATTTTCTGTAAAAACCAAAGAAATTGCAATGGAAAAAACACCATCCAATCTGAAACAGTTTGCATTGTTATTAAAAATCAGAGTGCAATACAAATTCATTCGGGTTCTTGGCAGCATCATTAAGTTTCAATCAACACTGAGTGCACCAAATCTCCTAATGTTAGAACATGCTCCCCAAGGGGCAATATCCTTTCCCCGTGTTTGTCCACAATGCTAAGGTGGTTACAAGGATTTACTAAAATGCTTGTTTCAGTACATCCGTATGAACTAGTATGTACACGATCAAATGCAATTAATTGCTTCTCTGGAGTCCCCTCCAAAATTTTTGGCGCTCTGGAGAACAACATCACAACATGACTTCCGTCCATATCTCCTACATTCGCTACAGAAATATGCACATAGAATCTCAATGAATCACACGATGCCACCTCATCGACGTGTATATAATCAAGTTCTCGTCTCTGGTGCAATTTATTCTTGCTTGAAATGCCCGTAAAGGACCTGGTTAAACTTAATTTCCTTGGAGCAGACAAGAGTTTGTAGGCGAAATTAGTGTAGCTTAAGCCTTGGCCAAAGCCATAGACTCTTTTTCCGGTGTAAAACCGGTAGGTTCTCCCAGGAAAATCACGAAAAGGATCAGCACGCATATGCATATCATTCATTGCAACCTTTGTAAATGATTCAGGATACCAAGTCATCGGAAGCCTTCCACCTGTTTTCAAATATCCAAACATCATATTAAATTCCAGAAACTAGGCAAGTATGGTGGTGCAGTTTCGAGTGCTACAGAGAAAAAAAACGCCAGTTGGTGTGTCACAATTAGATTAATTAAAATTTGTGTGGCATTTGAAATGGCTTCAATTATTAGTTACATTAGCTCACTCGTGTTCCGCAATTATTCACCAAATGCCATTAATAATGAACTTAAAATTTCATGCAGTGTTTAGATGCCAACTAATGAGTGATAGTTCTGTGGCCACCAACCTGGATTAAAATCACCAAAGATGACATCTGCAAGTGCCTTTCCACCAGCTTCCCCTGGATATCCAACCCAGAGAATACTTGCAATATTCGGGTTTTCTTTTGCAAACGAGACATCAAGGGGTCCACCGCCGGTAAGAACAAGAATTATTGGTCTTCCACTTGCTGCGGCAACAGAAGACACCAGTTCCATCTGTTTACCAGGCAGGAGGAGACTAACTCGGTCATGATCTTCAGTTTCTTGGGACAAATCCAGCCCAGCAACTACAATCACAAAATCAGCTTTCTTGGCAGTCAGAATTGCTTCATTAAATCCAGCATCCGACTCACAAGGCACATCAGAGCAACCAGATGCAAAAGATGCCTTTTCTACATAGCCTTGCAGTCCCGTAAAAAAGCTCTTTGGCTCACATGGAACACCTGCCATATGAAGAATATCAAACAATCATTTATACAAATTAACGTTGGGCGAACTCTACAAAGTGAAGAAACCCAGTAACAAAGTGAGGTTAGCTATACTTCAATCAGCACTCGGGGTGATTCACATTCAATACGGCTTGACACAAATATTAGGAGACAGACATGGTAAGGCCCAAGCGAAATAGTGTCCAGTAGCTTGCCATGTTATAATGCTTCATATAGCACATAATCGTATAACTCAATTGAACAGTTCAAAAACTAAAAACAGACTAATGAAGCTGATATAAATCTCCAAGAATTACACATTATTGCATAAGCCATACCTGTGTAGCCACCACCCATATTACTTATGTTGTTAGCCATTGGACCAATAACAGCTATGGAAGAAAATCCATTTCTATTCAGAGGCAGGATTTTTTTGTCGTTCTTCAGCAGAACAATTCCCTGCCTTGCTGCTTCAAGTGCCAGCATCTTGTGCTCAGTGGTACAAATGTCTTGAGGTCCCAACTCCCCAAACTGCCCCTTTCTGGGGTCTCCATCAAACAGCCCAAGACGGAGTTGAACCGAGAAAAGATTCAGAAGGGCTCTATCAATGTCTTTTTCTTGCAACTTCCCTTCCTCAATTGTAGTACGAGTATGTCGAATGAGATATGTTCCACAGTTAATATCCAGTCCTACAGGCAACCAACTTAATCTTAATCCATAAAAATGAACATTCCAATGGCAGATCTAGCCGAAATTCGTTAACCAATTCAGCTGTAAAAGATATGATCCGAAAAACCTGCTTTAAGAACAAGAGCAACAGCATCATCATCGGTTTTTGTAAAATTCTGGTACTCTTTAATTGTTGCCACAGCATCACAATCTGAAGTGATGTATCTGATTTATGCCACAAAAGGATCCCAAAAAAGTTTAACAAGTACTAACCAATCGAGGTAGAACTTCGAAAATTTTCATTTGTCAATGTATAAGCAACTACTAATTGGTTTTACCCTTTGAAGCCCCATTCACTTCGAGCTTTCTGTAAAAGATCTCCTCGTGCACAAGCCGGCACCCCATTGACTGCATTGTAGGAACACATCAAGCAGCTCGCCTTACCTTGTTGTATACAACTACGAAACGGTGGCTCATATGAATCCTCCATATCTTGCTTTGTAACCTTCAATACATATAAAGTAGGTATCTATAACCAAATTGCCTAATTGACTTCAAAACCATAAACACGGATAAACCAATCAAAAACTGCATAACTTGATTGAAATCAACAAACACAGATAAAAAAAAAGATAATGTAAAAGGGAAGAGTTTACCAGAGCATCGAAGCTGTATCTGCTGAAATTCATCCATTTCTCCAAGTCATATGCAATGAAATGCTTGCAACAAGCGGAATTCATAAGTCTATCATCATCATCTTCATCATCATTATACCCTGTAAGTGCCCTCTTTCTCCCAGACCTATTATCTCTGATTTTTCGACTACCCTGGAAACCCTTTACAAATTCAACAGCATAAGCTGAAACAACCATGGGATCCTCACCAGGAGTCTCCTGCCCTCTTCCCCATCTGGGGTCCCTGAAAATGTTAATATTGGGTGCCCAAAAAGTCAAACCAGCTTGTCCAACATTATACATGGCTTTGGCCTCAATACCTATGGCCAACCCAATCTTGAACCAAAGGGTTCTGTTGAAAGAAGCAGCTGTGAGAAGAACCTGAGGGAAACTTGTTGCTGCTTTAACACAGCCATTAAAGGAAACTCCAGGGCCATTACTGGCAATCCCGTGAAGAGACTCTGACCACCATTGGTAAGGAGGGATTCCAAGCCTTGGGATTCCTGAAGCATTGTTGGACAATTGATGGATCTTTTCTTCAAGAGTGAGAAGAGAAATGAGAGATTGAGCTCTGTCTGTGATGGACAGGGAAGTGTTGCAGAAGGGGTAGGAGTTGAAGTGGGGAGGTTGGCATGGGAACTCTGGGTCTGGGTTTGGTTTTGATGATGGGATTAAAATCAGTAGAGCTAAAAGGTGTAAGAAGAAGAAGAAGAAGAGGGATCTTTGTTGCAGAGACATGGTTCTTTTGTTTACCCTAATAAGAGATCAAACACGAAGCAAGATAAGACTAGTTGGTAAATTTAAGCAGACCGCCATCTGGATTTGGAGGAACATCGAAGTGGAATGTGGATGATAAAGTTATTTGATTATGCATATATTAAATAATTCTTATTTTTAGGATGAACTAGGGTCCTAAATGTGATGAGACATATTGTTAGTTACTTGAATTTAATTCAGTCAAAGATAAGTTAATATTCAACTCGATTGAACTTGAATTTAACCCGAGTTTTTAACTAGTCAAATCGAACTCAAATTATTTAGGCTGCTAAAAACTACACAAGGTCGAACTCCGCTTGAACTCTTAACGAGTTGAGTCGAACTCAGCACCACTCGAACTCGACTCAGCTCGCTTACACCTTTAGGATGAACTATGCAACTCAAATATTTTGTTTTTAATATTATTTGGAGCTGACACCTAAAAATTTTAATTTTCAATCTAGTACTCATGATGATCAAGTGGGTTAAAGACAAGAATTTGGAAGCAAGCTTCTCTCCAAAGTCTCCTCAACCAAGATTTCCTCGGTGAGCTTGTCCTAAACGAGGATAGTGAAGTTAACTTCACTCTTAAAAACCATGCCCTCGTGAAAAAGTTATTATCTCCAAATCCTCTCAAAACTTTAGCTCTAACTGCCATTCTAAGAAAAGCATGGAAAACTGAAACTTTGGAATGTCACGATCTTGGGCGCAATTTTTTCTTCTTCATGTTCAGGATAGTTGAAGAGCGTCACCAAATCCTTGGTACCAAGCCATGGCCAATTCAAGACTCTCTCCTCGTGCTTAAAGAATGGCAGCCGAACAAAGCACTTGAAGAGTTGAATTTCTCACTTGAAGAATTTTAGGTCCAGGTTCACAATCTTCCTATTGGCTTGATGACTACAGACAACGTTAAGAGGATAGGTAAACTCTTTCCAATGTTCTACGGGCCTTCCTTGGACAATGGTAGTTCTTCTCAGTGGCAAGGGTCTTCTCAGTGGCAAGGGTCTGTGAGTTTGCGAGTTGCTATTAGGGTTGAAGACCCTCTTAAAACAGGCTTCATTCTAAATCGTAAGAAGGACAAGCCATTAGAAGTTGCCTTCAAGTATGAAGATCTCCCTAAGTTCTGCTTTCGATGTGGGAGAATTGGACATGTCGAGAGGGATTGCAGGCACGATATCTCAGTGTTTAAGCTTGCAGGTAAGTTCGAACCATGGCTCAGGGCCTCTCACGGTGGTAAGCCACGGCTGGCTCGCAGCAAAGCCCTTCCTCCAACAGTTTCAAACGTTCCAAACTCGATCACAAAGGACAAAGAATTGATGCCTCCAATGCAAACCCAATCTGCAACAAATCTCGAGTTTAAAGATTCCTCGGTTAAGGAAGCTTCTGTTGTCACATCCAACTTTAAAGAAGTCAACCTTATCTTCCCCTATTTGGTCCCTGCGGAAACAAAGATCTCTGAAGGGATGATGGCTAAAGAAGATCAAAATAGCAATATCATAGATAGCCTATCTGACAAAAATCTTGCAAATGAGATGGGATCTTCGAGTAATCTCCATCTTAACATTATCTCTACATATGAAAATCGACATTCCAATTGGGGAAATCTACTTGCTGATAGATTCGATAGGATGGCAGTTTCATAATGCATGAAAAGGAAACGTACAGTGGAAGAGGAGGAACCGTTCAGCCAGGCAAAAAGAAGAGAAATATGGGAAAAAATATCCAACGTTATCATCCAAGTTTCTCCAAAAAAACTAGTGCATTCCAGAGACAGGTTGGGCAGCAAACGATGATCTCCTTAAGGCTGCTATGTTCCCTGATTCGTACTTTAAATCCTCTACCATCATCAGGGATATTAAGGGGAGGAAAATAGGGAAAACTTTTGGTTCTCAAAGGCTAACCATCATTAGAAAAGTTGTACGACATAAATACAGGATGAATGTTCGAGACTTATAGTCGATGAAGTTGGATTGATCGAACTAGGCATTGATTCATACAGAAAAAAGATTACACATGTTCCATCTATGTGCATTGACAACAACTTCTCCCTTAATGAAGAGATACAAATAAGCGATGAGGAAGATTTATCTCTGCATGCGCATCTCAGCTCCCCTCCTCCCACACAGACTGTGATATTCTATGATTCGGATAACTCCGACGAGAGTTATCCGGGGAAGCTATGAGTTCTTTGCATGGTCTCGTCTATGATAGGAAGGGCCTCAGACGAATCTCCTCACTCTATCCTTCCCCTCGGATCTTTTGGACCCCTTGGGTATCCAGTGATCCAAGGTTTTATGTGCCCCATGTGTTTTGGTTTATGTTTTCTCGAAGGTTTACCCTCAAGCATAGATGGGAGGAGCAAGGATCCTCGAGTCTTCCGTTCAGCCAAATGAAGTTTTCTGTTGATGCATGCCTTGACAAGGACCAACCGTTAAAGAATGGAAGTATGCCTCTGGATAAAGCTCCCAGGCGTAATCGACAGAGTTTAAGCATATTTTGACGGAGGTGGACACTTTTTGTTATTTGCTCACTAGCTCCTACTGACTTTGAGTTGAAACGCTAACCGCGGTGTATCCGTTGGTCGCATCCCCCTTTGTTTTTCTAGTTTCTATTTGTTGTTTAGTTGATTATGTTTTTTATCCAGCTGTGTCGTGGTGTCTAGGTCAGTTTGGTTTCAAGGTCTTGGGCTGCGTTGTTGTTCTTAGGGTTGTTGCCCCACGTTTTTTTCTCGTTGCTTCGCGTGGGTTTTTGCAGGAAAGCCCAGATTTCCTTTTTCGGGTGTAAGTTGAGGCAGTTGCCTCCTTTTTAAATGAATCTTTCCTTTATTGATAAAAAAAACTCATACCGATATGATGAGTTTTATGAATTTTTATTTTCATTGGATTTTTTATATAAATATTCATTATCAATTCTCATTAAAAAATAAAAACACATAGAACTTGTCGTACATGTATGGCGAGGTCTATAAATTTTTATTTTTAACGGAATTTGTCATACCATCTAAACGAGTTCTTGCAATAGGTGTTAGATCGGGAATTAATGTTTATAGGCGTTAGATATATAAGTAATATTTAAAAACAGAATATTTGGGTAAAATAATCATACTTTGTACTTCACTAAACTAAAATGGATATTATTTTAACACTGAACTTTAAATAGGCTTTAATTACATCACTAGATCGTTAAGATTCGTCCACGTAATCGAATTTAATAGTCCACTAGTATAATTAAAGTTTAAACTAAAATTTAGTGCTACAATAATATTGATTTTTATTTTGATAGTATAATTAATCTCAAATATTAAACTTAAAATTTAATAGTATCCAATAAAATTTACATATGTTATATTAGTGGAAGAAAAATATTTTAAAAAAATATTGAATAAGATTACAAATTAATTGGTAAAAATTTCTCTTGGTAATCTCTACTTAAACTTCCGTCTTAAACGTTCCTAATGGACAACACTTCAACCGATAATGAGAATCTTTCCCCTTCACACTGTCTCACAGAACAAACAATAGGCCGAATAAAGGTGACATATAAGACGAAAATGGGTGCATTCTCAAACATATAAATTTTGGTTGTTTTTTCTTTTCTTTATTTTGACACAAATATAATTTTTAATTGTTACCATTTACCCTTTAAATTATTTTAATAAAAATATACAATAATTCATTTAAATATTATTTGTTGATTATCCTATTTTTTGTCTGGGGACTGCGTTGGGCCTTGTTTTTAGTTAGATGGCCTTCGACTTTGCTAGAATCTTTTATTAAAGGGTAATCTTTACTAGTGGTCCCTTTCGTTTAGGGTGTGTTTTATTTTGGTCACCAGAATTTAAAAAGAGTATTTTAGTCACTTACGTTTAGAATCGTTTCTATTTTGGTCCCTTAGCCGTTAGTTTCCGTTACTTTAAAAAACAGTTTCTAATTTAACCCCCAAACTTTCAAAATTTTATTTTTCACAATATTCCCCAAAAATTATAAAACTAAAACCCCACAAAATTAAATCAATGGCTATAACCCACAACTACAACCATTCCCCAAGATTAAAATTAAATCAATGGCTAAGGGATTGAATGTTTAAACAATATTTCAAAATGCAGAGGACACCAACTTGGAAAACACCGATTAACGAGAGTAATTCCTCTTTCGAAATAAATTTAGCTTGCAACTCAACGAAATTCATGAACAGCCGTTGTCGGCATCTGAACCCAAATCGAAACTTACCATGGAATATAATAAATTATCATGGAATATTACATCATCAAATCTGTTTGGTCTACAAAGAACAGAGGAGCAAGCAAGGGAATTTTTCCAGCCAATGAAAAATAGTCATTTTAGGACAAGAATAATTGTATTTGGTGTGACAAAGAGTATAACAATGGAACCAAACCCTTTCAAGTATTTCCAGGTTAGATTTTGTTGTAATACTAAGTATTTTATTACTACTGCATGTTTTTCTTCTTCTTTTATGGAGTATTTAGTTCTTCTTCAAAAGCATGGCTCTGAGCTCAGCCGCATCGATCTCCTTGGCAGAGTTCTCTAGTCTGTAACATCCGGTAACTGGTTCGGGTACCCATGAAACCTTCTCTTTAGCTCCACCTACAGCCATCTCTTCCTTCACCGCCGCCGCAATAGTCCTCCCTGTTTCTCCTCTTATTCCAGTCGACACAACCCCTTGTGAAGCCGCCACATATCCTCGTCTGAACAAACAAAAAAACATGAATAAATCTTTATTCGTCTTTCATTAAAAGACAACGAAAACCAGAGCCATGGAAATGAAAAAAAAAGAAAAAAAGAACTTGGGGGTACCTAGAGATAACGTTAGAGATTCCATCGACGACGAAAGCAAAGAAAAGTCTAGCGTTCGAGAAAGAGCGAGCCATTTCTTTTCTTCCCTATTCTTCTTAAATTCAAACTTTAGATTTGATGGAACTTCAAGGCTACTGCAGAAAAGCTTTCTCTTTTCTTGAAGTGAAAATAAAGTAAAAACCTTCCACAGCAGCGAAGAAGAAACTCTCTGTATCTATCTAGAAAATGGTGTGAAGAAACTCGGGTTCATTTCGGGCTTAAGTTGGTGTCATCTTGGGGAATGGGTTGTAGTTGTGGGTTATAGCCATTGATTTAATTTTATGGGTTTTAGTTTTATAATTTTTGGGAAAGATGGTGAAAAATAAAATTTTGAAAGTTTGGGGGTTAAATTAGAAACTATTTTTTTAAAGTAACGGAGACTAACGGCTAAGGGACCAAAATAGAAACGATTCTAAACGTAAGTGACCAGAATACTCTTTTTTGAATTCTGGTGACCAAAATAGAACACACCCTAAACGAAAGGGACCACTGGTGAAGATTACCCTTTATTAAATTGTTTGAGAGAAAAGGGGTACGAAAACTTAGAAAAATTCAATTAAAATTTTTGTTTAGGGGTGCAAGAAGTTATTAATTTTTTAAAAAAAATTAATTAAGTCTCAATTTATTCTTTTTACACAATTAAGATTTTGAATTAATATATTGAATCAATTAATTCTTTTGATTAATATTAATTATTGAATTTAATAAAAAAAATTTGAATTAGTTAGTGCAACGCGCCGTATCATAGTGTTTAAATTAAATACTTATTTTTAAACATGTGGATTATATAAATAGTACAAACATGTGGATTATATTAGAACACTTTCTGCTTTTTAGCACGCCATCCGTCTTTCTTCTCCGTTTGAGTTTGTTTTTTATTTCCAGTGTTTCCTTCCTTTTCTTCTCTCCTAATAGATCCGATTGTGAAAGATACTTTGGCTAATCTGTCTCTGAAAGATGATGAAGATAATGAGATTCAGGTTGAGGGGGACAATCTGCCCCAAGGAGTTTCTTTTGCAAACTGCTTTGTCGGGTGTTTTCTCACTGATAGCGTCATCCACTTTCAGTTATGCGAGCCACTATTGCGATTGGCTGGCGTCCTTTAGGAGGTATTTCTGTTTCGGATCTAGGAAATGGTTGTTATTTGTTCCGTCTATACCACTTTGTCGATATGGACCGGATTGAAGGAGGTGGTCCTTGGAACTTTAACTCTCATCTGTTAATACTCTATAGACTTCATGAAGGCGATGATCCTCATTCGGTTCCATTGTTTACCGTTAATTTCTGGGTTTATGTTCATAATGTAGCACCTGGGTATTTATCTGAAGGTTTTGCGCGTCAGATGAGCAACTCTATTGGGGCTTTTTATATCTTATGATTCAACGGCTATTAATCTTGGTTACAGAGGTATTATGAAGATTCGAGTTGCCATGGACTCACGTAAGCCCTTGAAACGGCGGAAAAAGCTATCTCTACGTGGTGGTTCCTCTCACTATGTACGATTTGAGTATGAAAAAGTTCCTTTATTTTGTTTTGTTTGTGGAAAAATGGGCCATGGAGAATCTATTTGTCCAATCCGGTTAACGGTATCACCGAAAAATATCAGTTTTGGCTGGGATCTTTCGCTCAGGGCTCCTTCCCGGCGTTCCTCATCACTCCCTCAGAGTAGATGGCTCCGCAAAGAATCAGTGAATCAATTACTGGAATCTAGCCTGGCTGGCCAGTCTCAATTCGCAAAAACTCAGGGAATTTGAAATCATTTCCTAATTTACAAGGGACTAATCTGGTGCTTATGGGTTATAAAGATGGGGTTCCCATAAATGGCTTTTTCTCCGGTTGTCAAGGAAAATATTCCCCCTAGATCAGATCCATATTTTTTAGCTAGTCTATCTGCAGCTGTGATTGCAAGTGATGATGAAATTATGTTGCAAAATGAAGAGGAAAATCTAGAACCATGTGCTGAGGGATCGAAACGCCCTTGAACTCTGTTTTCCACTCCATATGTTTCTGATTCGGATTCTTTGGAGGTATCTACTCCCTCATCGGCAGGCCTTGTTAAGCAGGCCAGACGAGCACAATGAAAACACTATGCTGGAACGTTCGGGGCTTGGGGAGGTCTCGAACGTAACAACGTCTTTGAAATATGCTGAGAGATATAAACCCCTCTATAAATCTTCTCATTGAAACGAAATTACAGAGTTCTAGAATGGAAAGTTTTCGCAAGTCGTGTGGTTTCATTAATGGTATTGACATTAGTTCAAATGGTAGGAGTGGAGGTTTATCCCTAGCTTGGAAGAGAGATTGTAAAGTGTCTCTCATGTCTTTTTCTGATAATCATATAGATGTTTTAATTGATGAAGACAATGATGGTGCTAGTTGGCGTTGCACGAGTTTCTACGGTGCACCACACGAGCAGAATCGAAGGGATTCTTGGAATTTATTACGCCTTTTGAACGACTCACCTAATATCCCATGGTTGGCGATAGGGGATTTTAATGAGCTACTATTTTCACATGAAAAACGTGGTGGCAGAATTCAGAGTGCTAGACAAATGGATGAATTTTGTGAAGCCCTTACTGATTGCTCGTTAGAGGACATTGGTTTCCAGGGGCAATGGTTTACCTGGGAATGGGGAAGGCTGCAGTCTAATGACATTAGAGAACGCTTGGACCGTGGTGTTGCGAATCAATTATGGTGGGACCTCTTTCTTCACTATACACTCGAACATTTAAGTCACTCCTTCTCATATCACTGTCCCCTTCTTCTGTCAACTAATGCGGTTCAGAATGTTAGGGAGCGTGCTTTTCATTTTCGGTTCAAAGCTTCCTGGTTATTGGAAGAAACTTATGAATCAGAGGTTTCTCGTCTTTGGCACTCTTCATATGGTATTGTCCCCGACCGTTTGCACACTGTTAGTATGGGCCTTGACTCTTGGTTTAGACGGATTAAAAGAGCAAAGAATATTAAGTTGAAAGATCTGAAGAAAAGACTGAAAGAATTGAACGAGTTGCAGCCTTCTGATACGGTTTTGGGGGATATTCTGGATACAAAAGTTGCTCTAAATCTTGAAACTAATCGTGAGGAACTATATTGGGAGCAGCGAGCCCGTGCAAATTGGCTAAAACATGGGGATCACAATACTGGTTTTTTCCACCGCTTTGCAACCTCTAGGCGACGGAAAAATCGTATTGATAAACTATTAGGAGATGATGGTGTTTCGGTTGATACTGAGGATGGGATTAGTACTCTTGCTTCCCACTATTTTGAAAATCTGTTCACATCGCAAGCAGTTACTGACCCAGCTGTGATTTTGGACGGAATTAATCCATGCATCACTCCTAGCATGAATGAAGCTTTGCTGGCCGATTTTACTCATGAGGAAGTACTGACTGCTTTACAAGCTATGAGTCCCCTGAAAGCCCATGGAGAAGACGGGTTGGGGGCCATTTTTTATCAACGTTTCTGGCATATTGTTGGGGCCGAGGTCAGTGAATATTGTATAAGTGCTTTGAAGGGGATCAACCTATTAGTATGATTAATTCTACTTATGTTGTGTTGATACCTAAGATAAAGAATCCTACTGTTATGTCCCATTTTAGGCCTATCAGCCTGTGCAATGTGCTGGTCAAGATCCTGACTAAAATGCTGGCTAATCGCCTCCAATCTTTTTTGCACCTTTGTATCGATGAAGCCCAAAGTGCATTTCTTCCTGGAAGGCTGATTTCGGATAATGTCATTGCTGCCTATGAGGTACTTCATTCTTTAAACTGAGACAAACTGGTCGAAAGGGCTCTCTTGCGCTAAAACTTGATATGTCCAAGGCATACGACCGCGTAGAATGGTCTTTCTTGGCAGTAGTTATGGAAAAGTTGGGTTTTGCGCAGCAATGGAGTGATTTGCTAATGAATTGCAACTCGACTGTGAACTACTCTATTGTTATAAATGGACTCGTAGGCGAAGTTTTCGCGCCTTCAAGGGGCTTACGCCAAGGTGATCCAATCAGTCCGTATCTCTTCTTGCTGTGTAGTGAGGGGTTGTCTTCACTTTTGCGTTCTGTATGTCAATCTGGTTCTCTTCAAGGGGCTCGCATAGCTCGTAGAGCTCCTCTGATCACTCATTTACTATTTGCGGACGACAACATCATCTTTGGGGAAGCTACTAATTCGACAGCGATTAATTTGAAGGAAATTCTACATACTTATTCTCAGTGTTCATGCCAGCTTATCAATTTTGAGAAGTCCGGCCTATTTTTTAGCTCTAATGTCTCGGCTTTTAAAAAGTCTGGAGTGTGCAACATCTTGAATGCCCCAGTTCTGGACAATCCGGATAAGTATTTGGGACTACCGTCTATGGTTGGGCGTAATAAACGGGTTGTACTTGCTGGTTTGAAAGACAAATTTAACAGGAACACCGACCATTGAAACACTAGATTACTTTCCTTAAGAGGTAAAGAAGTCTATATAAAATCGGTTTTACAGGCTATTCCTCTCTATATTATGGCTTGCTTTCTACTTCCTTCATCTCTTTGTAAAGAGCTTGAAACAATCATGGCTAGATATTGGTGGTGCCACTCTCCCTCAAATAATGGTATTCACTGGTGTATATGTCAAGCTCTATGTCTTCCTAAATCTAACGGTGGAATGGGCTTTCGGGATTTGGGTAAGTTCAATCTTGCCTTACTTGCTAAACAAGGCTGGAGGTTACTCTCTAATCCTAGCTCCCTCGTTGCCCGACTTCTCAGAGCCAAATATTACCCTAGATCAGATTTTATGCAAGCTTCACTTGGCTCTAATCCCTCCTATGTGTGGCGGAGTATCTGGTGTTTAAGAGGAGTGCTAGAACTTGGAGTCTACTGGAAAGTTGATAAGGGACAAGCTTTGTCAATTTGGAATGATGTGTGGTTGCCTACAAAGCCCCCTCAGAAAGTTTCTACCCCTCGGATTGCAAACCTATATTGGGTCTCTGAACTAATCGACCCTAATCTTAGACAATGGAAGTCTGGTTTTATTGCTGCAAATTTTAATCAGCAAGATTTCGATAGTATTACATCTATAAAGCTTTCATCTAGTGGAAGGGATGATGTTCTAGCCTGGAATGAGGAAAAATATGGTCATTACTCAGTCCGCAGTGGCTATAAAGTTCTCATACAAGGTCCTCCTAATTTACTTTTAGAAAAATTTTATGAAATTATATGGAGTATCTCATGTCCAGCAAAAATTAGAATACTGCTATGGAAATTCAGCAAGAATTTTGTACCAAGTAGACATAACCTTTGCATCAAGAGAGTATCCACTGATGATTTATGCCCTAGATGTCAACATTACAGAGAAGATGTTAATCATGTTAGTAATTCCTGCAGTTTTGCAAAAGAGGTGTGGTCTGGTCTAAATTTCAGGTGGCCATCTAACGTGGATCAGTTTGATTTCTGTGAATGGTTATCTTGGCTTTTCCAAACATATGACACTACCAGGTATACACAAATTGCAATTATCATTTGGTCTTTATGATTTTCTAGGAATAAACTCATACATGAAGGTAAATCCTAAAGCATTGCAGAGATTATTACCTTTGTTAGAAGCTATCTGGTTGAGTTGGGAGCTCTGTCAAATTCTCTAAATCACCCACACACACGTGAGAAGGTCCGTTGGTCTCCTCCACAACAACCAATTGCCAAACTAAACTTTGATGCAAGCTTCTCCTCATCTGCGAACAAATCCTGGTCAGGGTTAATTATCTGTGACAGTAATGCTCAAATCCTAGGATGGCTTATAGAATTAATAACCGGGTCTCACCAATATTCGAAGCGGAAGCCCTATCGGCCCTTCAGGGAATTCATTTTGCTAGGGATTTGGGAATCTCTAACCTGGTGGTTGAAGGTGATTCTCGGGCCGTAATCAAGAAACTTTCTAGCTCCTCCGGTGACCTATCGGTAATCAGTTACTTAATCCACGACGCCCTATCTGCCTCACGCAACTTCAGCAATTGTCGATTCTCCTTCATCGGACGAAACGACAACAACACGGCGCATGCAATGGCGTCGTTCGGTAGACAGGAGAATACCCAGGACCGCTTTTGGGTCGAAGACGCACCGTCAATCGTCATCCAAGCTTCTGACGAGGACCGCCGTAATCTGGCCTATCGGTAGCTCTTGTGGCCCTTCCAACCTTGAATTTTTGGGGATTTCCGAAGCATCTCCTCCTTCTGCAATTCTGGTTTGTTGCGCGCTAAAGCTCACTACTTGATTCTCCAGATTTCATCATCAGATCGTGCCTTGTTCTTTTGCTGTTTTCATCTTTTCTTTCTTTTTTGAGTTTTTTGTCGTTTCTAGTTTCCTGTCTGAACTTTGGAGACTTTTGGTTTTTTATTTTATCGTTATTTGTCTTAATAAAACTCAAGGACGGTACCGTTTTATCAAAAAAAAATCGTTCTCATAGTATTTATTTTGGAGCCCGTTTAAAAATACTGCCATATGGTCGTTTTAGTCGACAAGGTGGTCGGCGATCATCGCTGGTGCTGATATATGACGTCAGACACAAGGTTTCAAGGTAGGTTTCTAGGGACGAGAGAGAGATTTTTTGCGTAAAAATGAGTAAAATGAAAAAAAAAACAAAAATATAGGCATTTATAGGATCCCGAAACGACACAGTTTTAGGCGCTCGTTTTCATATTCAAAACGATGTTGTTCAATTCTACTATTCTAGATGACCTGTATTCGAGCTCGAACCACTTATGGTTAATTGTTGTGTAATCCTTCCACTTCCAGATATTATGTAATTTAATCTATTATCAGTGGTGAAATTTAGTGAAAGAATTTGAGGGGCCAAGTTAATTTTTTTAAATAAAGTTTTAAATTGAAAATTTCAAAAATTTCGAAGTGCTTAATTTATATATTTTTTTGAAAAATTTCGGGGTCTAACTATTATTTTTAGAATTTTGAGAGATTTAATGAGAATTTTTAAAAATTATGAGAGAGATTTAATTTAAAAAATAAAAAATTAAAGTTTAATGTGAATTTTAAAAAAGTTATGGTGTAAAATTATATTTTTATAATTTTAAAAAGACTAAATTATAAATTTCCCAAAATTTGGAGGGACCATAACCCCTCGTGCCCTACTAGGGGTGTGAAAAACTGACCCGACCTGGTAACCTGCCTGAAACCCGATCGAGTCAGAACCTTGTTTAACTCGAGAATTCAAAGACCGAACCCGACCTGCACCCGACCGAAACGAACCCGAACCCAAATTTGACCTGTAACTGTAGAAACCGAACCCGAACTGCACCCGACCGAAGTGAACCCGAACCCGAAATTGACCTGTTACTGTAGTAACCGAACCCGACCTGCACCCGACCGAAACAAACCCGAACCCGAGACTAACCTGCCAGATAACCGATTTAACCCGACCTATTTGGACCCGACCTGAAATGAACCCGACCTATTTTGAACCCGACCTGTTTTGAACCTGAACTGTTCTTGACCTGAACTGTTCTTGACCTGAACTGATATTGACCTGAACTGTTATTGACCTGAACTGTTATTGACCTGAACTGATATTGACCTGAACTGATATTAACCTGAACTAATACTATTATTTGATTTGCTAATAATGATAATTATCTGACATTTAAAGATGTTATATTTAATGAATATAAAATAATGTCAAGTATTGAAAAATTATAAAATTAATAATAATTTCAAGTATTAATAAATTACTAACTTAACTTCAATTAAAAGATAAATTGAATTAATAATAATTCTAAGTATTAATAAATTGTATTTCTAATTAACTTGACTATTATTTTAAAATTACTTCAAAGATAAACTATTATACTTAATTAACTTAAGTGGAATGAATAACCATTATTAAATTAAAATTTTATACTTAATCAAATTAAGTTAAATGAGTAAAAATTATTAAATTAAATCTATATTCTTAATTAAAATAAGATGACTTAAATTTTTTATTATAAGAATAAATTAATGCTAAATAATTAACTTGCATTCATTTTAATTGAAGTTAAGTTAGTTATTAAATTAACTTAACTTAAGATTAAAAATAAATGTAATTAACTTGCATTCATTTTAAGTTAAGTTAGTTATTAAATTAACTTAAGTTGCATTCTGATAAACTACTTAATTACATAAGTTGAATGAATAACCATTATGAAATAATTTTTTTATACTTAACTAAAATTAGTTTGAATTTATTAAACTAAATATGTATACTAAATTAATATAAGATAACGAAATTTTTTAATTAACATTACATACTTAATTGACTTAGTAAAAAACTAATTAACTTAAATGACTTAATTAAATTAACTTGTTTAAAATATAATAAAACATTAACTTTGGATGGAATCAGGGATACTTCCAAAAAACAGAATAAGGTAAAACTTAAGAAGATTAAAACAATAAATGACTTATATTCAATAGTTTAAGTGGTTAAACTTACAAAACTTACAACAAACTGAAACTTTATTGAATATTACAAAAAGTTTAAACTTACAAACTGAAACTTACAAACTAAATAATCTTTACAAACTGAAACTTTAACTTTCACAGTACAAAATTTACAAACATACAAAAGTTTACACTTTAAGCTCTCAGATCTTATAACAAAGTATTACAAATTTTGCTACCAGAATTATCATCATCGAGCTTTGAAGGGCAACCAAGTAAATATAATAATAATAATAATAATAATAACAATTGTATTTAAGTATATAATACTAATAACAATAATAATAATAATAATAGTAGTAGTAGTAATAATAATAATATTACTAATCATAGTAATAATAATAATAATAATAAAAACTAATAATAATAATAATAAGCATAGTAAATATATAATAATAATAATAATAATAATAATAATAAACCCTAAACGCTAAAACTTAAACGCTAAAAACAAAAACCATTAATCCATCAATATATATATTATATGTACGTATGTACGTATCATTTTATGAACAGTAAACCCTAAACCCTAAACCCTAAAAACCATAATCCATCTATATATATATAATACATGCAGGTATGTTTGTATTGATTTAAGATCAATAAACCCTAAACCCTAAACCCTAAAAACCATAATCCATCAATATATATATAATTAATGTAGACATGTTTGTATTAATTTAAGATCACTAAACCCTAAACACTAAACCCTAAACCATAAAACCATAATCCATCAATATATATATAATTAATGTAGGCATGTTTGTATTAATTTAAGATTAGTAAACCCTAAACCCTAAACCCTAAAAACCATAATCCATCAATATATATATAATACATGTAGGTATGTTTGTATTAATTTAAGATCAATAAACCCTAAACCCTAAACCCTAAAAACCATAATCCATCAATATATATAATTAATGTAGACATGTTTGTATTAATTTAAGATCACTAAACCCTAAACCCTAAACTCTTAAACCCTAAACCCTAAAAACCATAATCCATCAATATATATAATTAATGTAGGCATGTTTGTATTAATTTAAGATCATTAAACCCTAAACCCTAAAAACCATAATCCATCAATATATATATAATTAATGTAGGCATGTTTGTCTTAATTTAAGATCAGTAAATACTAAACCCTAAATCCTAAACCCTAAAACCATAATCCATCAATATATATATAATTAATGTAGGCATGTTTGTATTAATTTAAGATCATTAAACCCTAAATCCTAAACCCTAAACCCTAAAAACCATAATCCATCAATATATATAATTAATGTAGGTATGTTTGTATTAATTTAAGATCCCTAAACCCCAAACCCTAAACCCTAAAAATAAATCCAATAGTACCAACTATATATATATATATATATATATCACATATACGTAATCACCTAACCCTAAACCGTAAAAATAAAAATCATAATCCGTCAATATATATAATACACATAACACAATAAACCATAAACCCGAAGGAACCCGACCTGAAACGAACCCGACCTAAAACGAACCCGACCTGAAACGAACCCGACCTGAAATGAACCCGACCTGAAACGAAACCGACCTGAAACGAACCCGACCTGAAACGAAACCGACCTGAAATGAACCCGACCTGAAACGAAACCGACCTGAAATGAACCCGACCTGAAACGAAACCGACTTGAAATGAACCCGACCTGAAACGAAACCGACCTGAAATCAGCCTGTCAATTAACCGTTTTGACCCGACCTGAAATGAACCGACCTGAAATGAACCCGACCTGAAATGAACCCGACCTGAATTGAACCCGACCTGAAATGAACCCGACCTGAAATGAACCCGAACCCGAACCGAATCGAGTCAAAACAAAAAATGACCCAAAATAACATGTAACCGATTTGACCCGACCTGACAGAGCCCGACCTGAAACCCAACTGTTGACCTGTTTTTACATCCCTATGCCCTACAAGGTTCCGCTACTGTCCATTATGTTCTTTCTTTTATTTAAATTGGAGGGGGCACATAGACCCACATTTACATTTCATGCATTTAGGTTATATGCATTATTTTTTCCTTATTATGCTCAGACTATTTTTATTTATTTATTTATAATATTATTCATGTTTTTAGGTTGATATGTATAATATAAATTATATGGTTGGCATATATATATGTGTGTATTTATTTTATTTTATTTATATTATTTTAATTTAAATTGTTTTATAAAGTATTTTAATATTATATTATATAATACTATATTTATTATATTATATTATATTAATACTCATATGACAATATTTTTTATAACTTGCTAGTTTTATTTTTTATATAATTGTTCTGAAGGGTGTATCCACTTATGAGAATAGTAAAGAAGTAGTATCTAAACGTATTAGAAAATCATTTTCTTTCGAATGTTTGAATTAATGTGTGAGAAAGAAGCCATAGTGGTTGGAGATAATAACCGGCGTTGAAGTGTAATAAAAATATGAACAACGGTTATGGATTTAAGAGAAGGATTAATATCCTATACACTGGCGGTGGAAACTGAAAGTTTCCACAAGCGCCTTAATTTTAGGGTATAGGGAGTTAGTTTAGTGTTTAGGGTTTAGGGGTTTAGGTGTAGAGGTTTAGAATTTAGGGATAATTGTTTTAATTTAAGGTTTAGGGTTATAATTTAGGGTTTATAGGTTAGGGTTTAGTTTTTAGGGTAATATGGTGAGTATTTAGGTTTTAACCTATAAACCCTAAATTATAACCCTAAACCTTAAATTGAAACATCTAACTCTAAATTCTAACCCCTTACACCTAAACCCCTAAACCTTACACCCTAAATTAAGCCCCTAAACCCTAAAACTAAGGCGCTTGTGGAAACTTTCAATTTCCACCGCCTGTGTATAGAATATTTATCCTTAAGAGAATAGAGAGTAAAAGAAAATTTTGAAAGTTTAATAACGATTGATTATTTTTGGGTTAGAATGATATTGAGTATTTATAGCCCAAACTAATATAAAACTAATTGATTAATAACCTAACTACTAACCGATTAACTACTAATTACAACTTATTAAATTTTAACATAATGGTATCTCCCTAAAGTCCTAGTTAATGTTTTCACATAATAAAATATTATTTTTATTACAAAATCACTATTTTAATAATTATCTATAATTTCCCATTCATGACATTTATTGCATTTGCATCATTGCATTATTATGTGTTGTGATTATTATTATTAGTGCGTAAATATTGATTATTGGTTTTCATGAAATAGTAGGCAATGTCTTTTTATTGAGCAATAAATCGGATAGTTTCTAAATTTACTGGAATGTGATCCGTTTATTGTTTGAAGCGGAATAACATCCTTCAATAAAGTCAGTGCGATTAATTATTTTTTTAATAGTCTAAAGTTGATTACCGATTATAAGGTAATAAATGTTCATATATATTTTAAGTCTTTAAAAATGTATACACACCTTTTAGATAGAGCGATTAAACTCGAATCTCCTAAGATGAACACCATTCATTTTTTCACTGAGACCATTCGAGTGACTAATTATTTTAAAAAAATTCTCCAATTAGTTTTAAAATAAAAAGAATCACCACTCCTGCAAATAAAAATTGAATTCATGAAAGCGTATCAAATAGAAATTAAGCATTGAACTTGCAAATCCTACTATTAAGACAATGTGTAATCAATTAGGTATAAATTTTAGATGTTGTAGGGTATTAATCTTTCGCACACATAAGCAACTTGCGGATCTATTGTTTTTCTTGGTTATGAATGCAAACTTTTAGAATTGTTTTTAAAGAGGGAGTTTCTTTGATTTTTTTTAAAATGACATTATACATAGCTTCAAAAAATCAACAGACTCCGTTTTGTTTCAAAAGGTTTGAATTTTCAAAGAAATCCAACTTATCAATTTTTCATAAAATAAATTTAAAAAAAAATCGCGTTTTCCTACTCATTTTCATAGTATGGTTTTGCATACTTCATTTCTATTGCGTTTCTATTACAGTTAGGGTTGTAAAAACAAGTCAGGACCTGAAATCTGCTTGAGTTAGAACCTAATTTGACCCGAGAATTTGATGATCCGAACCCGAACTGTAACTGACTTTTGCTGACCCGAACCCGAGTTGAACATGTTACTGTAGCAACCGAACCCGATCTGCGTCCGACTGAAAACGACCCGAACCCGAATCTGACCTGTTAATTTTGACCTGAAACCCGACCTGCATCCGACTAAAACGAACCTGAACCCGAGACCGACCTGGCAAATTACCTGATATTATCCGACTGAATCGACCCGATATCCGATTCTACCCGACCTGTTTTGAACCCGACCTGTTAATGGACCCGACATGTTTTGAACATGAACTGTTGTTGACCTGAACAAATGTAGATATGGCTAAAAATGTTAAATAATTTAAAGTGTAAATTGTTCATTATAAACATAATAATTTTTTAGTAGATTACGTTAATTTCATTACTTAGAAACAATTATCTTCCATTATACTTAGAAATTTGTCTTAATTTGTAACTACATTATGTATAATAAAATTATATACTTAGAAATTTGTTTAAGTATAAAAATATATATTATGTATAATAAAATTATATACTTAAAAGATTTGTCATAATTTTTACAAAGTATATAATATATTAAATAATATAATATATTAAACTTATTATGCTTTATTATATAATACATATTATGTTAACTTTATTATGTTCATAAACTTTATTATGTTCATAAAATTAAAATAAATACAAAATATAAGTTAGTATTATGTTTAACATAAAGTTAATATTATTATACTTATATAACGTGTGAAACAATTGTCTTTCAATTATATAATGTATTTTAGATGAGCCCCTAAAACTTATAATGTATAAATAATATATATATATATATATAAACTTATAACTTATAAGTTATATAATGTATTTATAATATAATAATTAATAATAAATAATAATTGGTAATAGTTTGGGCCTTGAGCCTTTGGGCTCATATCCCACCACTCATTTATTTGAGATGGACCCCTAAAACCTATAATATATATATATATATATATATATATATATATATAAACTTATAACTTATAATTTATATAATGTATTTATAATATAATAATTAATAATAAATAATAATTAGTAATAGTTTGGGCCTTTGGGCTCATATCCCACCACCCATTTATTTGAGATGGGCCCTTAAACCTATAATGTATAAATATAATATATATATATATATATATATATATATATATAAACTTATAAGATATATAATGTATTTATAATATAATAATTAATAATAAATAATAATTAGTAATATTTGGGGCCTTGGGCCTTTGGGCTCATATCCCACCACCCATTTATTTGAGATGGGCCTCTAAAACTTATAATGTATATATATATATATATATATATATATATATAAACTTATAATTTATATAATGTATTTATAATATAATAAATAATAATTAGTAATAGTTTGGGGCTTGGGCCTTTAGGCTCATATCCCACCACTCATTTATTTGAGATGGCACCTAAAACCTATAATGTATAAATATAATATATATATATATAAACTTATAAGTTATAAGTTATATAATGTATTTATAACATAAAAATTAATAATAAATAATAATTAGTAATAGTTTGGGCCTTGGGTCTTTGGGGTCATATCCCACCACCCATTTATTTGAGATGGGCCCCTAAAACTTATAATGTATAAATATAATATATATATATATATATATATTATAGATAAACTTATAACTTATAATTTATATACTGTATTTATAATATAATAATTAATAATAAATAATAATTAATAATAGTTTGGGCCTTGGGCTTTTGGGCTCATATCCCACCACCCATTTATTTTGAGATGGGCCCCTAAAACCTATAATGTATAAATAATATATATATATATATATATATATAAAAACTTATAACTTATAATTTATATAATGTATTTATAATATAATAAATAATAATAAATAATAATTAGTAATAGTTTGGGCCTTGGGCCTTGGGCCTTTGGGCTCATATCCCACCACCCATTTATTTGAGATGGGCCCCTAAAACCTATAATATATATATATATATAAAACTTATAACTTATAATTTATATAATGTATTTATAATATAATAATTAATAATAATTAGTAATAGTTTGGGCCTTGGGCCTTTCGGCTCATATCCCACACCCCATTTATTTGAGATGGGCCCCTAAAACCTATAATGTATAAACATAATATATATATATATATAAACTTATAAGTTATAAGTTATATAATGTATTTATAATATAATAATTAATAATAAATAATAATTAGTAATAGTTTGGGTCTTGGGCCTTTAGGCTCATATCCCACCACCCATTTATTTGAGATGAGTCCCTAAAACCTATAATGTGTGTGTGTATATATATATATATATATTATATAAACTTATAACTTATAATTTATATAATGTATTTGTAATATAATAATTAGTAAAAAATAATAATTAGTAATAGTTTGGGCCTTGGGACTTTGGGGTCATATCCCACCACCCATTTATTTGAGATGGGCTCCTAAAACCTATAATGTAAAAATATAAATATAAATATATATATATATATATATATATATATATATATATATATATAACTTACAATTTATAATTTATATAATGTATTTATAATATAATAATTAATAATAAATACTAATTAGTAATAGTTTGGGCCTTTAGGCTCATATCCCACCACCCATTTATTTGAGATGGGCCCCTAAAACCTATAATATATATATATATATATATATAAACTTATAAGTTATAAGTTATATAATGTATTTATAATATAATAATTAATAATAAATAATAATTAGTAATAGTTTGGGCCTTGGGCCTTTGGGCTCATATCCCACCACCCATTTATTTTAGATGGGCCTTAAAACCTATAATGTATAAATATAATATATATATATATATATATATATATATATATATATATAAACTTATAAATTATAAATTATATAATGTATTTATAATATAATAATTAATAATAAATAGTAATAGTTTGGGCCTTGGGCCTTTGAGCTCACATCCCACCACCCATTTATAATCATTCATAATATTAATAATAAATAATAATTATTAATTGTTGGACTTTAGACTAAATATTTTAGATGAGCTAAATATAATAATTATTAATAATTATTAATTGTTGGGCTTTGGGCTAAAATTTTTAGATGGGCTAAATATTTTGTAGCCCTTTGAATTTTAGATGGGCTAAATATTTTGTGGCCTTTTAAATTTTAGATGATTTTCATTTAAGTCCTTTAAGTTTTAGTTCAATTCAATTTATGTATTTAAATAAATATATAAATATATAAATACATATATTTTATAATTTTATAAATACATATATATACATATATTTTATATGTCTATTTATGTATTTTATACATATATACACACATATATACATTTACATTATATATTATATATTAACATACATATATTTGTATAATATGTATTTATTATTATGTATGATATGTTATATGTATAATAATTTAATATATACATATGTTTGTATAATATATATATATATACACACACATGTATATATACATGTATGTTGTTAGTATCATAGTATGTATTATGTATATACATATACATGTATTTATGTATAATACATTACATATACATAAATACATACATGTTTGTATAATATATAATTATATAGTGTAATTTATATACATGTGAATACATAAAAATACATATATATATATACACATAATCACATATATTTATACTTATAAAGTTATTATAATAATTAATAAGTTATATTATATTATAATAATTAATAAATAATATTAAGTTATAATATATATGGGCGGGAAATTTTATTTTGAAACCGTCCAATTCCCAAATTGAATTTCAATTTGGGGTAATTTATAAATAAAGCCCTTTATATTATAGAAGTTTTTTTATTCAAGTCCTTTAAGTTTTAACAATTCAATTGAGTCCTTAAAACTTTATTTTTACTTCAAATTAACTCTTATTTATTATTTTTCACTATAGTCCATAAAACTTTGTTTTTATTCAAAATTGAGCCTATTATAGTCCATAAAACTTTATTTTAGTCCAAATTAGCTCTTATTATTATTATTATTATTATTATTATTATTATTATTATTATTATTTTCACTATAGTCCATAAAACTTTGTTTTATTTTTCAAAATTGTTCATATCTGGTGAACCTGAATTAACCCGAACTGAAATGAACCCGAACTGAAATGAACCCGACCTAAAATTTACCCGACCTGCAATTTACCTGCCAATTAACTGATTTTACCCGACCTATTTTTACCCGATCTGCAACGAGTTTGACCTGAAATGGACTCGACCTGCAAATTACCCGACTGCAATGGACACGCACCCGACCCGAGTCGAGTCAATTTTTTTTATACCTAAAATGACCTGTATGTTGTATCCGATTTTAACCGACCTGACAGAACCCGACCTGAAATCTGTCCAATTACCTGTTTTTACATCCCTAATTACCGTGCTATGGGTTATACATGTATGATGACTTTTGGATCATGTATTTTGGACTTTAGATTTTTAGATTCAAACTTATATTTTGGGCTCTTGATTATAGGTTATATTTTTATATACAATCTAAAATTTAAATTTCTAGCCCTAACACTCTAAAACTTAAACTTTCCATTAAATTTTTAGTTTTGTTTTAATTTGACCACTGACCTGTTAACAACCGTTAAAAGAGTGATGTGACTGTTAAAATATTTGTATAATAACACACTTAGTCTTTTACGTTTACACATTCAAACAATTTAGACTTAATTCGAAAGAAATAATAAATTTAAATCTCGTTATTTCAATTTGACCCTATTTTTAGTTAGAGATAATTTAATATTTTTTTTTGACATCTCAATTATAACTAATGTTATATTGTCCCTCCCAAGTCCCAACCATACACAATCCATCCTTTAAAATTTTATAAAAAATAGATCACAATCATTTGAAGTAATTTGTAGCCGGTGGTTTCGATAAAATGGAAATAATTTGTTGCTAAACTTCTGGTAAATTAAAAGGGTAGTATGGAGCTAATAGACGATGATACAAGAAGAACAAACTAATTGAGATGTGGGCTGCGAACATGTCTTTGTAAGCAGGATATTGTTGAAGACGATGATGATGGAAAAAGGGATTGAAGGTTTTTTATGGATTTGATCATAATTTCCTGTTTATGACATTTCCTGTTGAATTATTTGAATTTGTTTTTTAAATTTTATTTTTTTTTAAAAAATCATGAAAAAGAAAAATAAACCAACAATCACAGTATGTTAAAACTGGGAAAAATAAATTAAATTAAATTTAGTAAAAATAATAGGAAATCAACCATCCAATTGAAACCCACTCTCTACTTTTTGTTAAGAGGTTGAAAATGAAAACATAAAACATAAAAAACCATGAAATTGTAATGAAAAACACACATACAAAAAACAAAACTTGAACAATATGGGAGGTTGGTTTCCATAAATAAGACTGCGTTTGTTTTTGTTCTATCCTTGGGCTTTCTCTGTTCTAGAGATTGTTCCAGAGACATGGCACAACAAACCCAAACTGATTTTGTTCTGTCATGAAACCTTGAAAACATTAGTTGCTTTGTCTTGTTGTTTCTCCATGTAAATCCATGACATTTCACCTTCTATTGTGTTCCATTTTGTCTTGTTGTTTCTCCATGTAAATCCATAACATTTCACCTTCTATGCTCATTTTTTGTGCCCCTTTCTATGCCTAAACATAAAAAAATTTAAATTTTAAGTCCTAACTTAAATTCTAAATCCTAAACTCTAAAAATACACTTACCCCCAATTCCATAAACCATAATCCTAAACCTTAACCCCAAACATTAACCCTAAAGTCTAAACTTATTTTTTAGTGTGAGATCATAAATAGGGGCACTAAAAATTAGAGAATGATTTTGTTAAGATATATGTTTTGATATAATAATTGAAAAATTGATTTGGACTAAATTGAAAAAGATTTCAAAATGTTTTGTAAGTCCAAACAACTTGAAAATATGTTTAAGGGTTTCTAAAAGGATTTGTAATAACTTAAAATGTTTTTAAAGTAGCCAAACCTATGTTTTTAATGTCACCGTACCGATACGGTATACACTGTATCGATACGCTTTAGGGTTTTAGCTATAGGGAAATTTCAGTAGCCAAAACCCGTACCGATACGCTTTTTCCGTATCGACACGGAGTGCTTTAAAACCCCCCAATGGCTAGTCGCGTACCGATACGCCTTAATCGCTCCCAACGGTCATTTTCTCAACGGCTATTTGAAATGCAGGCTATACCGATACGCATATGCTGAAGCAGGCTCAACGACTAGTTTCCAAGAAGGTCGTATCGATACAGTGACACAAGTATCGATACCCTATTGCCCAGAACTGCATTTATGGATGGGAATTAAAGACCCCAACGACTCTAATTCAATCCCAACGGTCTACAACGGCTAGAAGCTCATTTGGGAGTATAAAAGAGACCTTCAAGCATCTATGGAAGAGTAATGATTCAATTGTAAACAACATTATGATTAAGGAAATGTCTTAGTCCCTAATTGTGTCATTCTTGTATAGACAAAACACTTATGAGCTTGAATGTTTATGTATGCTCACGTGTATTAGGTTTTGGGTGAGCGCTTAAGACTGCAAGCATCAACCTTGTAAGAGGGATTTTAATTTGCTTATTTTTATCTATTGTAAAGAAGGTTTGATCAAGCTTTGGGCTAGAAAGCTTTGATTGTTGTAAGGGTTTCTTCCTAAGCCTAGAAAAAAGGGGACAAATTTTTTAGTGAATTTGGTTGAAATCCTTAGTGGGGAAGCCAAGGTAATGGACGTAGGCTTTGGTTAGAAAGCCGAACCACTCTAAATTTGTGTGTCTTTTATTTTTTTTCTTCCACCACCAAATCACCCAAATAGCTCAACTTCTCCACCACTTGGCAAGCTAAATCAATTGGAGGAAATTGAGTCTATCAAGCCTAACAATTGGTATCAGAGCGAGGCTCAATCGAGAAGGTTTAACCACATATTGAGGTGATCCAGGAAGCTCGATACATCAATTCTATCAACCGGTCAAATGGCGCAATCCATCGACAAGCCACCTATCTTTGACACGACCAAGTATGCTTATTGGAAGACAAGAATGACGTTCTTCATCAAAGCCAAAGATTACAAGCTTTGGGACATAGTTGAGGATGATCCGTTTGTGCCACAACGAAGCAATGAGGAATAGAGTGCAGATGATCGCAAGAAGATGGAGCTAAATTGCAAGGCTTTGCGCATTTTTTGTGTGCATTTAGCCCCAACATCTATGAGAAGATGTCTCATTGTGAAGATGCTAAGGAGGTATGTGACAAGCTTGAAGTCACACACGAAGGAACCAACGAAGTAAAGGAGACTAAGATCGGTCTTCTCAACCTCAAGTATGTGACAAGCCCCGGTTTGAACGATAGACCGAACCGAACGGGTCACACGGGGAATATTGATGTAAACCGAGAAGTTTACTCCAATAAAAAACCCTATCTTCTTCATTTTATCTTGTCTATATGCTCATTATTACCCTAAGTGATAACTTTGCAGCAGAACGATTTGCAACTCGATCGGACATCAACTTGGGACTCGATTGTATAAAATTACATTTTAGGGACTATTTTTTAATTTTACCAAATTACAGTGACTTCTTCATCTTTTAGGTTACCATCCTTTAATTAATCACATTACACGCATCTCTATCAAATCTCAGCTTAAAATAATCATCCAAACACATTTAATTACATATATAACATTTAGGGACTAAAACGTAAAAAAACAGAACATTCAGAGATACTTTTAACTAACTTACCAGCTGGCCGTATCGATACCCTTAGAGCCAGTATCGATACACCCACGAAAACACATCACCAAGATTTAAAGATAAAAGGCTCGTATCGATACCCTCTCCAACCGTACTGATACACCAAAAACCAATAGCTAAAATATGTATCGGTACACCCTCATATATCGATACGCCCCTTCATTTTTGCAGAGACTGCATCGATACTCTTCTCCATCGTACCGATACACCAAGCCCTAAATGGCTTACCCGTAATGATACAATTTCTCGAGTATCGATACGCTTGTACCAAATATGCATTTTTTGCTGGTTTTTCATACTTTAATCCATTCTAATGCAATCCAATAAACTTCCAGCATGCATACAACATATTTAAACATCAATCCTTATTCAAACATAGCAATATCATCAACTTGGCATAAAGATATGCAACATTTAAATCTATAGGCATGCTTCCTATGCAAATAAGCCAAGCAAGATACCAAGATGCATAGCAAAGCACAAACTAATAACGAAAAGCCATTTACAAGTCTAAAACAATAATGAACACTTGCTCAAATATGGAGTTTACACAAATCTCCCAAAAACACAACGGATCCCTCATAGCCTTTATTATGTATAGTCTAAACTGAAAAATACATTTTCAAATGAAGTCTCTTGATATCCCTTGCCACTCGCTGCCTCCAAAACCTTAATTGTTTGCATTGATGGACAAATGAGAGCGTAAGCACACAAGGCTTAGTTAGGAGGCTCGAAAACCAACACACCATCAATGCATTTAAAACTCGTTTTAAGTCCACATTGAAATCTCATTTCAATTTCTCAAAACATCATTTGAAAACCATCATGTCTTTTTTAAAACCATGCACTTTCCTTAAACAAAATCGACATATTAAATCTCATGCTCATGTATCATGTATCATCAACACATTCCGAAACCACACACTATTTAAGCCTTCCCATGCATAGCTACCATATGCAAAGCTTAAAGTGTAAAACATGCATAAACCACATTATGCAACATAAACCATTCCATGATACATCATCAATTATATTGGCTCACAAGTGATCATTAAACAAGTTAACAACTTAAAACCACATATCGGATACACGGATTACAACAAGTGTCTACCGACACTTCAAACCATCTCAACCGGAATTGGTACATTCACAACCAAATGTACTATATCAACCGGGTACAATTACAACCCATAGGGACACCAACCTCAATTATCGGTTAGACACATAATACACTTACAAGAGACGAGACACCAACCTCCTCGATCGTTAGGGTAATTGGATGGAGCCATGAGACACCAACCCATTGACATCCAAGATGACTTTTTATAGTGCACTCAATTCTATAGCCAGCTAACTATATCTAATATCATTTACAAACCATTTTCTCAACATCACTTGCCAATATAATTCACATTTAACACATACCTCACTGTTTTCAAAGCATCATCAATAAGACATGTAACCCCCTCGACTCGGTTTGGACGTTAGACTGAACCGAACGGGTCACATAGGGAATACTGAAGTAAATCGGAAGGTTTACCTCAATAAACAACCCTTTTTATTTTCATTTTATCTTGTCTAGATGCTCATTATGATCCTAAGTGTCTTAAGTGTTTAACATCGCAGCGGAACAAAATGCAACTCAATCAGACATCAATTTGGGACTCAATTGTATTCAATTACATTCTAGGGACCGTTTTGAAATTCTACCAAATTACAAGGACTTATTCACCTTTTTAAGTTACTAACCTTTAATTAGCCACATTATATGTTTCTCTGTCAAATCACAGCTCAAAACAATCATCGAAGCTCATTTAATTGCATCCACAACATTCAGGGACTAAAACGTAAAGAATCAGAACAATCAAAGATACTTTTAACTACCTTAACAACCAACCGTATCGATACCTTAGAGACAGTACACACACGACAAGCAGGTTCCCAGATTTCAATTTCAACATTACCGTATCAATACCCTCTAAGCCCGTACTGATACCCCAAAAACCAATAGCATAAAGCTGTACCGATACGCCCCCGTGTATCGATACACCCCTTTAATTTTACCTGGTCTATATCGGTACCCTTTCTACCGTACCAATAGCCACATACCTGTAATGTCATATTTTACTGGTTTTTCACACTTTAATGCACCAATAGCCACTCAAGCATGCTTCCAATGTATATCTAACATATCCAAACATCAAACCTCCATCATTCACGACATATTCAACATCATATCACAGCAATTCGCATCAAACGTAAACTATAGGCATGCAACCTAGCAAACAAGCGAAGCATGATACCAAAATGCAATGTAAAGCATAAACCAAATACAAAAGGCCATTTACAAGTCTAAAACATCAATGAACACTTGCTCAAATAGAGAGTTTACACAAATATCCTAAAAACACAACGGATCCCCCATTGCCCTTATTACGTATAGTCTAAACTGAAACATACATTCTCAAATGAAGTCTCTTAAGATCCCTTGCTACTCGCTGCCTCCAAAACCTCAATTATCTGCATTGATGGACAAATGAGAGTGTAAACATACAAGGCTTAGTGAGGAGTGCTAAAAAACAAAACACCAACAATGCATTAAAACCATTTTCCAAGAACTTATTGAAATCTCATTTCAAATGCCTCAAAGCATCATTTGAAAACCATCATGTCTTCCAAAACCATGCACTCGCCTTAATAAAAAATCATCATCTAAACCTCAACATGTATATGATTTCTGTAACACCCGAGTTTAGGGGTCGGGTGAAAATAATATTTTAATATTATTTTAGGCTCGATTTTATAATTAAAATAATCTTTTAAGTTTCGGGTTTCAAAAATAAATATTTTACATTGGACCAAATTGAATGAATTACAAATTGAAGAGTTTTTAAAGGATAAAGGAGATAGCCATTCATTAATGGCAAACTTGTAAATAATACAAGTTCAAATTTTAAATCCCCCTTTTATCAAACATTTCACTATACACTCTATTCTCCAACAAAAATCAACGTGGAATAGAGCTCTCTCATCCTCTCCACTATTCCATCTCATTTATTCTTCGACTCAACTCATTTTTGAAAGGTAACATCATTTTTTACTTCTCCTCAACCTTCTCTCTTCAAAAGTACAATTAGTTTTTATTTTCATTAAAGTTTTGGAAATGGAGTTTTTGGAGATTTTGATTAAAAATGATAACTTTATGTTGTTAAACTTAATATTTTGATTCAATGTTGTTAGTTAAATCTAGGAGCTAAATGGTACCACATATGTACATTTTTCTTGGTTTTGAGCAAATTCCCGAAATTGGCTTTAAAGGGGGGTTTTTGAAAGGTTTTGGGTGAGTTTTGGGGGTTGTTTTAGGTTGGAATTGATGGGCTATTGATAGTGTTATGGTTAGGGGTTGATTTGGGATCATTTGTGGGTATAAAAGGTGTTGGAAACATGAGTTTTGGATGAGGTTATGGGGCTTCCCGAGTTTGGTTAAATGTGGGGTTGTTCATGGCTTGAAATATTGTGATTTGTGTTTGAATTGTATTCCGGGTTAGTACTTTGATGCTTGGGCTGATTTAAAGTTGTTTGAATTGTATTGATGTTGTTTAGAGGCGAGAACTTGTGTCGGTGAAGCATCGGGAGGAAATCCGGAAGCTTGAGGGTGGTTGCTTGCTTGGCTTTGAGCTTGGAAGTTTAGGTGAGTGGTTAATATTTTAAAGTGGTTTTAAATGTTTGGTTCGAGCATATAGACTAGGTCGGGCTTGGTAGACCCACATAGAGTTAGGATTAGGGTGGTAGCCTAATCCTAAACTTAAACTAGAGCCATTGGTTGAACTTGTAATGGATGTTTATGCCCCGTATGACTTGTGATATGAATGCTTATGTATAATGTGTTATACATGTGAGATGAGGCTTGATTTGTGATGCATTATGATATGCATGTGAATGGTTCATGATTGTAATCATGGTGAGTACGTGCTAAGCACAAAATTGGTTGTAACGAATAATGTGGATTGAGTTAAATGTTGGCCCTAGTATGCTTGGGTACAAATGATCGATCATTAGGATGTTAGTGTGCACATATGAGTCAAATTCACGCGTGGCCTTGGTGGCGTTGAGTCACCAAGGAGGAGTACGGGTTCGCCCGAAAATTGTTATATATATATATATATATATTAGTTGATGATGAGTGGAATCCCATCGACGGGGCGTGAGGATGAGTGGAATCCCCTCCGCGAGACCGCTGATGAGTGTAATCCCACCGCAAGGTAAAGTGGTTGTTGGATGTGAGTTCCAACGTGTTTATCCACGTATTCGGGTCATAGCTAGGTGCCAATATTGATTGATATGTGTATCAATGTGTTGTGGAATGTGATCTCTATTTGGATGCTTATATGTGATTACATATGTTGTGAAATAGAGCTTGTTGAGCATGGCATATAATTGGATGTTGTTCATGCATCTTTAACATTTGGCTCTTGAGGATCTTTGGTAATCATGCATTTACCTTGGTTGAGATCGTGCTTGGACCCTGCATTGTCGAGGTTTGTTTTTAAAGAGCTTACCCTCACTAAGCTTATTGCTTACGTCCTCTCTTTGTTCGACAATGCATATCCTTAGTTCGTGGGTTGCTAAGTGCAAGAAGGGGGCCTCCAAGTGTGCTTCGTAGTGCTTGTTTAGCTACCAAGTATGAACATTTTAATTACGATGTAATGGTCAAGAAATGGGATATGTAATCGTGTTATGATGCTTTTTGGATTATGTTGTTGTTGTTGTTGTTGTTTAGGAGCATGTTAGACTCCTCGTATGTGTTTGTTAAATTGGCTTTTGGGATGTATGTCATGCTTGTAACCATGTTAGTATTTTTCTTATCTTGAATTGCCTAACTGATGACTATGTTGATGTATGCTTTTGGTAATGCCTTGAATGGATGAGTCTTTGTATGCCTTGGGTGTTTGAGCATGTCTGTCTTAGGAACCATGCCTCTAGATCATGTATGTTTATGTTGAGTATTGTTTGAGGTCGTTTAGGGCCCTTAGAACAGTTGAGAAATGCCTAAATCTGATTTTCGAAGGTTGCAGACAGCCCGCGTTTCGAAACGAGCTGGGCCGTTTCGAAACAGGTAAGGCTTCAGGGACCCCGTATCGGAACGCGTTCCGATACGGTTTGGCCTGTGAAACCCCTGTTCCGAAACGGGTATCGGAACATTTTTGCTACTAGAATTCTGAGAAAATGACTAGATGAAAGTGTTTTGAAACGGTTCTAAGGGTTTGAAACGGTCAAAATATCGTTGACCACGAGAAGTTGACCGTTGAGGGTGTTTCGAAACGGTTGACCTCCATTCCGATACGACCTCTTCGTGTAGGCTTACAACCGTTGACCAGGTCAAGGCGTTTCGATACACCTTGAGGGTGTTTCGAAACGGCCTGCTTAATCTTTTAAAAAGGGACTGTGTTTGCATAGGTTGTTCGAGTTATTTTTTTTATGAATGCTTGTCTTTCCGCTGTTGTGATCACATAGGATTCGAATGAGCCTTTAGAAAAGATTAAATTAAAAAGAAATATTCCGGGTCGTTAACCGAGGGGGAACCTTAACGAGTTTCGCTTCAGTTTCCCCGTGTGGCCCACCCAGATCGGCCAAGCGTCTGGACCGGGACGAGGGGGTTACAATTTCCACAATAAAAACCTCTTTTCCAACACTCAACTTAATCCTTCCCATGCATAGCTAACATATGCAAAGCTTAAAGAGTAAAACATGAATTTTACACATTATGCATAAAAACCATTCCATAATACATCATCAATTATATTGGCTCACAAGATTAACAAATTCATTTCTCAAAACAACATCGTATACGCGGATTCTCAAGTGTTGTCCCAACACCTCATACAATCTCATCGGCATTTCAAGGTTCACACATGGGAGCTACCCTCCATCGTTGTGATACCCGTAGTGGAGTATTCGGTACACCATATAAACCCCTTCAACACAACTCATCGGTAGATGTATAACCACACTAACGAGAGACGGGACACCAATCACTTTCATCAATCGTTAGGGTACTTGGATGGAGTATTCAGTACACCATATAAACCCCTCAACATCTAAGGCGACTTGTTTTTAGTGCACCCAATCCTATAATCGACTAACTATATCCGATAACATTCTCAAATCCATTTCCATACCATCACTTGCCAATATAATTCACATTTAACATAAACCTGATTTTTTCAAAGCATTATCAATAAACCACATTTCCAAACATCAAACCATGCTTCAAAATACAAGTATAAGCATATACTTACAGGATCACTTACCATGTGCATCCTTCATCATCACAACATCAAAAATAGTAAATCACTTACTTAAAATCATGCTTTAAACAATAGGTAATATGCATTTAAAATTGAGTGCATCAACAAACTCATAATAGCACAATCCGAGGGAGAAATTCCTTTTATTTACTTCTGAGCTTAGTAAAGCGTTTCAAGCTTACACTAAGTTCCCAAAACCACCTTTAAAGTGTTTCAAAGCTGGAAATCACATTCTCACTCACCGACGTGCAAAACTAAGATTCACCGATGCGAAATCAAGCATCCGAAGCCCCTAGAACTTCACTGATTGCTTCCGATGTGCTCTCTCTGTTTATACCACACAATAATAGATGATTAATTCATCTCAATGCATTAAAATCTCCAGCAAGCAAACCTATCTCGTTGCCTTGCTCAAATCCACCAAAACACCCATCCAAAACAATCGAAAACATCACCGATTACTCTATAAAATCAACCTAGCCAAAATCTAACACTTCTAACCATTTATAAAAATCAATCAACATCCAAAATTAACCTAATTTCATCTGTATACCTCAAGCAACTCAGATTTCACACAAATGTGTCGAACCCAAATCTATCAAAGAAAGCAAAGTCAAAGACTGTAACGAGAAATTACCTACGATGACATCTTTGTCATTCCCAGCCTCTCGTTGTGCATACACCCTAGCCCGGTCCTCCACCCTCAGGCTGAACAACCACCACATGAGCTAAGTTCCTCTCACCATCTTTCATTGGCTGAAAGTTACCACGACCACGCCCACGGCCTCTCTGATGCTCAAAACCTCTAGCTGGAGCCGGTCCGCCCCTAGCCGGGTGTGGACAGTTACACCTCAAATGATCTCGGGAACCACAGTTCCATCATACCTCAAAGGTACCCATACACTCGCCCTAGTGGCGTCTCCCGCATCTAGTGCACTCAGGAGTGTGAACAACAGCTCCTTGGCCCTGATGGCCCCGTCTATGGTTATCACCCCTATGCCTCGAATCAGGCTGATACCTCCTATCTCTATGCCTCTTGGCATGATCTCTATCCAAATCCGCGTGTCTCTTCCCGAAATCGGACTCACTAGCACGGGCACTCGAGCATAAGTTCTACTCAATATCCTTGGCCCTAGAGACCAAAACATCAAACTCGGTGTAGCCAAAGGAAAGCATATAAGTCCTCACATCTCTAGTCAACCCATATCAGAAACGCTCACACCGTTCCCTCTCACTGGGAACCAACTCGGGAGCATACCGACTCAACCTCACAAATTGAACCTCATACTCTGACACCGTCTTGCTTCCCTGAACCAAGGCCATAAACTCTCTCTTCTTCTTATCCTGATATCGGACTCCGAGATACTTCTTCTTAAAAGCTGTCCTGAAGAATTTTCAAGTGACATCCGCTTCTGCCATACCTGAAGTAACAGTAGTCCACCAAACATATGCATCTCTCTGAAGTAAGGAGACAATACAACCCAACATACGAGTGTTTGAGCACTCCATCTGACCCAAGATGCGTGTAGTACTCTCGAGCCAAGCCTCTGAGCCCTCGAGATCCAAACCACAGAACTTGACTCCACCCAAGCTACGAAGCCTCTCAAGGGGTAAACCAGTCCCCACACCCTAAGGTGGTGCTGCAGCTTGCATACCGACCAAAGCTGTTTGAAAAGCCCCGGTTATAGTCTGAATCAAATGAGTCATGTTCGCACCTGCCAGACCCTGACCCGCCTGAGCTTCATTACCCCCAACATTCGCACCCGCCTGAGCTTTATTACCCCCAATATTCGCACCAGCCTGAGGTCCATTACCATCACATCCAACCTGCGCACCAGTCTGAGGCACATTACCTTCGCCACCCGCCCCATTACCATCAGGAACAGGAGGAACAGGTGGCACATCCCCGGGTGTCTGGTCACCCGCTCTAGGTCGTCATCTCGGTCTTACCATAATGAGATAGAATCTAAAACATCAAACACATCACACACAAAAAACATTAGGTTAGCAAGGGCAAGGACTCAAGTTCTCAAGCTCTTTAAACCAAAACCATTTTTCAATAGCAACACCTAGCAATGGGAACACTTGACTAAACTTCGACCGATAACAAGATCAATAAAGCATGCTTTCATACACCATGCAATAACAAACAACCAAACAAACCAACTTACCTGACTTACCTTCCAGGGAGACCTTGTAACCGAGGCTCTAATACCACCAAATGTAACTCCCTCTACCCGGTCTAGTCGTAAGACCGAATCAGAAGAGTTACAAGGGGAATACCGGAGAGAAACCCAAGGATTTCCCACCGATTAACAACCCAAGGTATATTTTTTTTATCTTTTCTAAAGGATTCAATGTTATCCTATATGTTTATGCAAGAAGCGGTTAAAACCTCACCTCAATCGAATATCGAATCGAAGTCCAATTGGCCCTTTAAGTGATTAGGGACTAAAACGTAAAAATAGATAAAAACAGGAACTTTTAAGAAATTAAAGTTACCAATATGCAATTAGTCAGGTATCATGCTCTCATGTTAAATTTCAGCTCTAAAAGATCATTCAAACTCACCCAAATGCATGTTGAACAATTAGGGACCAAAACATAACTTTTCAAACTAATTTTCACTTTACCAAACAAAGGTTTCGAAACCTTCTTAAAGGTTTCGAAACTTTCCTTCAGATTTCTAGAAAATTCAACAAGTTTCGAAACCTTAAGGCTGGTTTTAAAACCAGCTTTAAAAGGTTTCGAAACCTATTCAACTAGTTTCGAAACTTACCTGCAGATTTGCAAAAAATTCACATTTAAGACACTTTAGAACCTTCCTAAACATAACCAAAACTACCCCAAAACCCTAACAAACTTCAAACATAATCACAACATGATTAAAGATCAAACCTCATCTACATAACAAATAAACATCATCAAACATAGCAATCATGCGTTAAAAGGAATCTAGAGGCAGAACATCCTAATCACAACTTCAAACATGCATACACGCAACAAAATGGATCTCAAGCTCAAAGCACATAAGAACACATAGATGCAAGAACACTTAACATGCCAAAACCCAAAGCAATTCATATATGACCACATTAAACCTCAAAATAACATATTACCACCATTTCGCACATGCTAGAAACATAAACAAGCCATATAATAAGAGTTTGATCACCAATTCCTTAACATACAAATCTAGCAATCTCATTGTCTAAGTGCTATTACAAAACATAAACCATACTTTGAGCTGCCCGAGAACTCTGAGAAACTCATTCCTTGCCCACTTGCCTCCCAAGCCACTAACGATCTGCATTGTTGGAAAAGAAGAGAGCGTAAGCTTAAAGCTTTGTGAGCGGAACTCTAAAACACAACAACAATGCAATTTTTAAAACATAATTCTTAGATTTAAAGCAAAACTATTTAAGGAAAGACATAATGAAACGCAATATCGACAATACATGGTATGCACTTGCATAACCAAAACCCAGTGGGACTACACATCATCGTCCACAACAACTAATAGTTTTTCGATGGGACTACACATCACCGTACTCTTCTACTAGTCACTACCGGTGGGACTACACATCACCGTAGTAACGAAAACCATCACGTGAGGCTCGACACCAACAATAACTACACAATAACATTAAACATAGAGTAAAAACAATCCAAAACACACCACAACACACATAAACGAGAACACCCATAATCAACCAAACAAGTGAGAGTAGATAAACTTACACCCGGGTCTAGGTTAGTCTCTAAGACTCCACCCAAACACCCAACAACCTTCATTGAACGCATTTAAAGTCTCAAAACAATTTCCACTCACCGATTAAGCCTAACGAACGTCGAAACATCATTCTCAAGCCTCCGTAGTATCCGGTATCGAGCCCAAAGTACCCAAACTCATTTCCCCTGTTTCTCATCAACCAAAAACAATGTATTACTCCTCTACTCTTCCATAAATTCACTAAATAGTAACAACCCATCAACCGACACATTTACTCAATCAAAACAAAGCCGAAATCCATCAAAACATCACCAAACCCGTTCTTAAGCAAAAATCATCGAATATCCATTAAATTAAACATCCAAAACACATCAAAATCATCTAAAAACACCCATCCTAGGTCCATATACCTCCAGCCCTCGTTTTACCACAAAACCAAGCCAAAAACACCATTTTCACCTCCAAAAATTGCCACTGCCCTAGTTTCGGGTTTTATAGGTTTAAGCCACTTATTAACATTATTTAGCAACCAAAAATAGTTTAAAAACTCCCCTACAAGAACCCATTGAAAACTTCTACGAAAATTTCACAAAATCCCTCTTTGCTAGATTTTCGAATAGGTAAGATTCAATAATTAAAAATCAATGCAAAAGTGATGTTTAACTTTAAAATTCTTCTAAGAACCTTTGAGCCAAGGGGAAAGTTGATGGAGAACTTTTAGGGAGAAAGCATTAAGCTTTTTAGGTTTTAGTCTTTTGAAATGAAGACGGCTATCAAATCTAAAAATCCCTTTTCAAAATTCATTAATGACATTTCTGTAAATAGTGACATCTTTTTATAAAATTAGTATTTTAATCTAATTTAACCCTAGAATCTTGTAACGCCCCGGTTTTGGGCTTAGGAGTTTTGGGCGTTGACCGGTTTGGTCAAAGTGCTGTTCGAATCTAAAAAGGTGAAATTAGGAAAGCCTAGTTCGGGTTGCATTAAAAATATGGAAAAATGTTCTAAAATCATCTTTTAATATAGTTAAGTGAACTGTGAAATCAATTTTGGAAAAAGAGTTTTGGAAGTGTGACATTTTGGCTAGTGACCGAAATGTAATTTTCGAAAGTTTGGTGACTGTTTTATAAAGGGTTGGAACTTTGAATCTTTAAGGAGCTATTATTCCAAAAGTAGTTTCTCCAGATTTTTCTAAGATATTTTAAGCTATATTCTGATTTTAAACATATTAAAAGTGGAGGTAAGCCATTTTGGCTATTTTGGATAACTAACTTTCCATTTTCTTTCTCTCATTTTCTCTCAACCCAAACACTTTCTCTCCAGAGAATTTGATCTGATTTTCTCACCTAAATTCCTCCTTTCAACTCTCTTTTGATTCCTAATTAACAAATCTACAAAACCTCATCATTTGCTACTTGATTCATCAAGGTTTTTGATTCCAAAAAGAGGAGAAACTCAAGTTTGGAGGTAAGAACGTCCTTCTCCTCTAAACTATCAGTCCTTTACTGAAATTCCTAAGTTTTCAATCCTTAATTGATGTTTTATTAAAGGCTTTTGAGTTGTGAAATGGATCTTGGCTTATAATGCAAGATTTGGTGATTTTTGATGATTTTCGTTAGATCTGATTAATCTGTGATTTGAGATGTGTTTTTGATGTTAAATGAACTCTAAATTGATAAGGAATTGAGTTTTGATTAATGCAATCCCGGATAGGTTGAGTTTCCTAAGTTTAGCTTGTGATTCTTGTTTGTTTTTGAGGTGATCTTGTGGATATGATGTTGCTGGAGGTATAAGGATGTTAATAGGTTCTTTTTAGATGTTAAATGGTGTTAATAGATGTTTGGTTTTGATGGTTTATGGCTGGGCTTTGTTGAGAAGTGGTTTGGATGCATTTTCGGTTGTGTTTGGTGGCCGAAAATGGAGTGTGGATGAGAGCAGCGAGTTTAGGTGCTTTTATTGAAGCAATTAATGCATGATGATGCATTAATCCTCTGCTTTGATGTGTTAAAACAGGGGAGGCATCTTTGGATCCAAGAGTTGTTGATCCGGAGGCTTGATTTGGTGCTTCGGCAAGAGGCGGAGTGGAATCGGTGAGTGAAATTGGGTTTTCAGCTTTGAAACCAATGTCTTGGGAGCTTAGTTTAAGTCTAAACAACTTTGCTAAGCTCAAGTGTAAGTTTTCGGAAGTACTCTCTAGTGGTGGCCATGATTTTGTTGTGATGCAATGTGGTTTAATTGCATATTTTAAATACTGTTTTGAAAGCATGATTTTAGCATGATATTTGCTGTTTTTGTAAGCCATATGTTGAAGGAAGCTCAAGGTAAGAGTTCCTTGTTTTTGAACATTGATTAAATGTGGTTTGATGCTTTTAAATGCATGATGAATATGGCTTGATTTAATGCTTTAAAATAGTGGATTAAATGATGAAAATGATGTATATTGGCAAGTGATGTTTTGAAAAGGTTAAGGTCACTAAGGTGGTTAAAAGTCCTTGAGTGAGCCTTGTTTACTTAAGAACATCAAGGTGGTTAAAAGTCCTTGGATGATTCTTGCTACGGACACAAAGGTGGTTAAAAGTCCTTGTGTGATCCTTTCCATGGTGTTTAAGAGTCCATGGGGCCATGGTGTTTAAAAGTCCATGGGGCCAAGGTGTTTAAAAGTCCTTGGGGCCAAGGTGTTTAAAAGTCCTTGGGGTGAAACTTGCTACGGACACAAAGGTGGTTAAAAGTCCTTGTGTGGTCCTCATTCATGGTGTTTAAAAGTCCATGGCCAAGGTGTTTAAAAGTCCTTGGGGCCAAGGTGTTTAAAAGTCCTTGGGGTGAAACTTGCTACGGACACAAAGGTAGTTAAAAGTCCTTGTGTGGTCCTCATTCATGGTGTTTAAAAGTCCATGGCCAAGGTGTTTAAAAGTCCTTGGGGCCAAGGTGTTTAAAAGTCCTTGGGGCCAAGGTGTTTAAAAGTCCTTGGGGTGAAAGTTGATGAACTTGTTTTTAAAGAAATGGAATTGATCACTTGTGGCCAATATGACATGTTATGATATGAAGCATGAGATGCTTGTTTAAAGTATGCTTTTGAGCATGTGTAAATGTTGATTTGAAGCATGATTTATAAAGTGTTTTATAATGCATTATTGAATGGTTTTATTGAGCATTCCTCACTAAGCTTTTGCTTACGCTCTCCTTCGTTTTCTTAAATCAATAATGCAGAACATTAGAGTACTTTGAGGGCAGCAAGGAGGGCAAGCATTCAAGTGAAAGTAAAGCTCAAAGTATGGAAGGTTTCTTAAGTACATTTTTAGCTTTTGGTAATTTGGCAATGGGGGACCTATGTGTATGTTTTGGGAGAGGTTTTGAACTCCCTAAGTATGTTGAATGTTATTGAGAAGGTTGGTTTTTGAGTTGGGTCTTTACATGCTTGTTTTGGAAGTTTATGCTTAAATGGTTTGCTTGTGTAGGAAGCATGCTTATAGAATTGGGGCTTTTTGTATATGATGTTATTTGGTCGATTTGTTGATGCATGTAAGTCTCATATATGTTGAATTGCATGCTGGTAAAGTTTGGTAGCATTTGGAGCATGTTTGAATGATCAATTGCATGTTTAAGTAAGCTTTATGCTGCAATCTGTGCAGGGTGTTTCGGAACAGTGCACACCGTTTCGGAACGGGTGCCTTGAATGAACCCAGGCGTCCGAAACGGTAGGCACCGTTTCGAAACGGAAAGGCCACTGCCAGCCCCTGTTCCGGTACGCGTTGCGGAACGACCCGTGTTTCGAAACGGGTTCTGCCTGTTCCGAAACGGTCGACCGTTGGGGGCTGACATTGGCAGTTAAATGTTTCGAATTGTTTGCATTTTGGTCCTGAATCTTGTTTGTGCAATTGTATGAGTTCGGGAATTCCTCTTGAGCTGAAATTTCACAGAGAAGCATGAAATCTGACTAATTTCAAGTTGGTAACTTTAATTTGGGTTAAGTCCTCCTATTTATCAGAAATTACAATTTGGTCCCTAAAGTTGTAATTTGTTCAATTGGGTCCCCGTTTGATCTCTATTGCTTGTGATCTTTAAATATGTTGTTGAGTGATCACAACTAGGGTTAATGTGTATCTAGACAAGTTTAAAAAGAAAAAAAGGGTCGTTAATCAAGGTTGACTTTCGGGTTGACTTTGGTTTTCCCCGTGTGACTTTCTTAATTCGGGTCAACCGTCTAGGCCGGGTTAAGGGGGTTACATTTGGTGGTATCAGAGCTAAGTTCTCGAGTAATTGGGAATGAATGTATGTATGACTAAATTATTGTCGCCTTGTATGCTTGTTGATCGAAAGCATGTTTAGTGGCTTGTGATTTGGATGCAATTGAGTTGTATGCTGTGATGTAGCATGTTGTGGGTACCCATTGCCAAATCGAAGCTAATGAAATGTTGTTGATTTTGAATGAAATTGAGCTTGAATACTTGGATTGCTTACCTTGCTGGGCCTGACTTTGTTTTATTGCATTGTGATTGCATGGTAATAGTATGGCACCACGTAGAGAGTTACGAGGTAGTGTGCGAGCTACGGCTCCTAATGAGAACGAGAACGAGGAGAACACGGGTAGTGCGGTGTTACCCCCTCCTCCACCTGGTGGTGGTGCTGGAGGTGAGAGAGCTGAAGCTGCAGCTGGTGCTGGAGCTGCTGGACCAGAGGTTGGTCAGGGGCAAGCTATGCCTGATATGTCTATGTTGGTACAAGCTATTGTGGGTGCTTTTCGAGCAGCGGTAGCTGGAGCTCAAGGAGCTGGGCATCAGGGAGATGCTGGAGTTAGACTACCTTTGGAGCGTCTGCGCAGTCTTGGTGGGACTGAGTTCAGGAGTATGTCAGCTGAGAGTTCTGAAGCTTGGTTAGAGAGTACCAAGCGAATTCTGGGTCAGATGAGCTGCACGGATGTGCAAAAGCTGGGTTGTGTTGTGTCCTTGCTGCAGGACGATGCGTATACGTGGTGGACGACCACCATAGCTGGGATGGCTGAAGCTGATGTTACTTGGACATTCTTTCAGAATGTGTTCAAGAGGAGATATCTGGGAGTGAGATATCTTGATGAGAAGAAGCGTGAATTCATGTCTCTTACCCAGGGGAGCATGAGTGTGGCTGAGTATGAGGTGCAGTTTGTGCGACTCAGTCAGTATACACCTGAGCTGATACCTGATGAGCGGGCAAGGTGCGAGAGGTTCCGTTATGGTCTTGTGACGGATGTGAAAATGTATGTGCTGGCCACCGAGTATGATGATTTTGATGTGTTGGTGGGCCGAGCCAAGGACATTGAGATGAACTTGGGTTTATCTGCGAAAGGTGCTGGAGCAAGTTCTGGCAAGAGAGCTGCTGAGTTTAGTTCTGGAGGTGGACGGAACAAGAGGGGATGTGATCAGAAGTATCAGTCCTCAGCCAAGAGAGGTGTTGGTGCACCTGCCAGAGGAGGCAATGCTAGAGCTGATCCGAGTGCTTGCTGGATCTGTGGTTCACGTGGTCACATGAAGCGTGACTGTCCTCGTGCTGTGAGAGAGGTACAAGCTCCTGTAGCGGCAGCTGGTAATGGATGCTGGAATTGTGGATCCGCAGACCACTTGAGGCGAGATTGTCCTAGGTTGGCTGGTGATCAGGTGCGTGCTCCTGTTGTTGCTGCACCGCAGAGAGGTCGTGGGCACGACCGTGGTAATTTCCAGAGGCGGGAGGAAGGTGGTCGTGGAGTAGCCCATGTTGTGGCTATTCAGCCGGAGGTTGGAGGCCAAGCGAGGGTGTATGCTCAGCGTGAGGGAAGGAATGATGCAGATGTGATTGCAGGTACCTTTACTTTGCAATCCTTGTCATTGCTTTCTTTGATTGATTCTGGATCTACGCATTCATACATTTTGCGTGAGCATGCTGAATTGCTTGGTTTGCCTGTTGAGTCTTTGGATGTTGGTGTTCGTGTCACTAGTTCTTTTGGTGAGACTGTTGTGACTCGAAAGCTTTATAGAAGGTGTTCCTTGGTTGTTCAAGAACATGTTTTTCATGTTGATCTTATGGAGTTGCCCTTTTATGGTTTTGATGTGATCCTTGGTATGGATTGGCTTGCTGAGCATCGTGCTGTTGTGGATTGTGAAAATAAGCGGGTTTCGCTTAAGCTTGCGGATGATTATGAAGTTGTTGTGGTTGGTGAGAATGTGAAGTTTCTTGCCAATGTGGTGTCTACCTTGGAGGCGAGCAGGATGCTGAGGCAAGGTTGCGAAGCTTATCTAGCTTTCGTGATGAATCCTAGCTCTAAGGAGTTGAGGGTGCAAGATATCAGAGTTGTGAAGGAGTTCCCTGGAGTGTTTCCTGAGGAGTTGCATGGTTTACCTCCTAATCGCGAGGTGGAGTTTGGAATTGAGCTGTATGAGAATACAACTCCTGTGTCCATTACTCCCTATAGAATGGCACCTAAAGAGCTGAAGGAGCTGAAGACGCAGTTGCAAGAGTTGCTTGATCGTGGTTTCATCCGGCCGAGTGTGTCGCCTTGGGGTGCACCAGTCTTGTTTGTGAAGAAGAAGGATGGCACTATGAGGATGTGCATTGATTACCGTCAGCTGAACAAGTTGACTATCAAGAATCGGTATCCTTTGCCGAGGATTGATGATCTCTTTGATCAATTTCGGGGAGCTTCTGTGTTCTCTAAGATTGACTTGAAGTCAGGGTATTATCAGTTGAAGGTGAAGGATGTGGATGTACCTAAGACAGCTTTCAGGACAAGGTATGGGCATTATGAGTTCCTTGTGATGCCGTTTGGTTTGACAAATGCTCCTGCTGCTTTCATGGACATGATGAACCGTGTGTTTCATGAGTACCTGGACAAGTTCGTTGTGGTGTTCATTGATGATATCCTCGTGTACTCGCGTACTGAGGAGGAGCACGAAGAGCATTTGAGGATTGTTTTGCAAGCTTTGTTGGAGAATCAGCTTTATGCTAAGCTGAGCAAGTGTGAGTTCTGGCTTAAGGAGGTGGTGTTTCTTGGGCATGTGGTTTCAGCTGAAGGGATTCGTGTTGATCCTCAGAAGATTGAGGCGGTGATGAATTGGAAAGTTCCTAAGTCTGTTCATGAGATCCGTAGTTTCCTTGGTTTGGCGGGATACTACCGAAGGTTTGTGGATGGTTTTTCCAAGATTGCTGCTCCTTTGACGAAGCTGTTGCAAAAGGATGTTAGGTATGAGTGGACGGAAGCGAGACAACAGGCTTTTGAGAAGCTTAAGGTGGCTTTGACGCAAGCTCCTATCTTGGTTCAGCCTGAATCAGGGAAAGAGTTTGTGGTCTATAGTGATGCATCCTATGTTGGTTTGGGATGTGCGCTGATGCAAGAGGGTAAGGTTGTGGCTTATGCATCGCGGCAGTTGAAAGTGCATGAGCGCAACTATCCTACGCATGATATTGAGCTGGCTGTAGTGGTTTTTGCTCTGAAGATCTGGAGACATTATCTGTATGGTGAGAAGTGTACTGTGTACACGGATCACAAGAGTTTGAGGTATCTGATGTCTCAGAAGAAGTTGAATCTTAGACAGCGGCGTTGGTTGGAGTTACTCAAGGATTATGATCTGACGATTGAGTATCATCCTGGAAAAGCTAATGTTGTTGCGGATGCCTTGAGTAGGAAGGTAGCTGTTGAGTTGAGGGCTATGTTTGCTAGCTTGAGCATATCGCGAGATGGTGGTCTTGTTGCTGAGTTGCAAGTGAAACGATCGTTGGTTCAGTTGATCAAGGAAAAGCAGTTGCTGGATGATTCTTTGGTGTCTCATGTTCAGGATATCGCGGAGGGTAGACCTTCGGATTTCTGCTTTAATGAGGATGGTGTGTTGTGTTTTGGGAGTCGGATAGTAGTGCCTGCTGATGCTGAGTTGAGGCGTGCTATTCTGACTGAAGGTCATAGTAGTCCTTTTGCTATGCACCCTGGTAGTACTAAGATGTATCGTGATCTTCGTGATGAGTACTATTGGGTGGGTTTGAAGAAGGATGTTGCGGAGTTTGTGAGCAAGTGTTTGGTGTGTCAGCGAGTTAAGGCTGAACATCAGGTTCCTTCAGGGTTATTGCAACCGTTGAAAATCCCTGAATGGAAGTGGGAGAGGGTTACCATGGATTTTGTGTCTGGTTTACCTTTGTCTCCATCAAAGAAGAATTCTGTTTGGGTGATTGTGGATCGCCTGACGAAGTGTGCGCATTTCTTTCCTGTGCATACTACGTTTTCTTTGGATAAGCTGGCAGAGCTGTACATTGCTGAGATTGTGAGGCTGCATGGTGTGCCTAAGTCGATTGTGTCGGATAGGGATCCGAGATTCACATCGCGTTTCTGGCAGTGTTTGCATCAAGCTCTGGGTACAAGGTTGCATTTCAGTACATCCTATCATCCTCAGTCGGATGGTCAGTCTGAGCGGGTTATCCAGATCTTGGAGGATATGTTGAGGTGTTGCGTGATTGAGTTCCAAGGTTCTTGGGAGAAGCATCTGCCTTTGGTTGAGTTCGCTTATAACAATAGTTATCAGGCGAGTATACAAATGGCACCTTCTGAGGCTTTGTACGGGAGGAAGTGTACGACTCCTCTTTGTTGGGCTGAAACTGGTCAAAAGTTGGTTTCGATGTCGGCTTTGTTGAAAGGGACCACCGAGAAGGTGAAGATCATTTGTGAGCGGTTGAAGGCTGCTTCTGATCGGCAAAAGTCTTACGCGGATTTGAAGCGTAAGGAGATAGAGTATGCGGTGGGTGACCGTGTGTTCTTGAAGGTTTCGCCTTGGAAGAAGGTGATGAGGTTTGGCCGGAAGGGTAAGTTGAGCCCTAGGTACATTGGACCATACGAGGTGGTTGAGCGTGTGGGTCCTGTTGCGTATCGGTTGAGGTTACCTCAGGAGTTGGAGAAGATTCATGATGTGTTCCATGTTTCTATGCTCCGGAAGTATAGATCTGATCCTTCGCATGTGATGCCTGTGGAGGAAGTGGTTTTGAATCCGGATTTGACCTATGGTGAGGAACCAGTGAAGGTTCTGGATTCGGATAGCAAGGTTCTTCGTGGCAAGACCATTGAATTGGTGAAGGTGTTGTGGAAGCATCGAGGTGTTGAGGAAGCCACGTGGGAGCGGAAGGAAGACATGCTGAAGCAATTTCCTTATCTCTTTCCTTCAGGTAAATTTCGAGGACGAAATTTCTTAAGGGGGGAGAGTTGTAACGCCCCGGTTTTGGGCTTAGGAGTTTTGGGCGTTGACCGGTTTGGTCAAAGTGCTGTTCGAATCTAAAAAGGTGAAATTAGGAAAGCCTAGTTCGGGTTGCATTAAAAATATGGAAAAATGTTCTAAAATCATATTTTAATATAGTTAAGTGAACTGTGAAATCAATTTTGGAAAAAGAGTTTTGGAAGTGTGACATTTTGGCTAGTGACCGAAATGTAATTTTCGAAAGTTTGGTGACTGTTTTATAAAGGGTTGGAACTTTGAATCTTTAAGGAGCTATTATTCCAAAAGTAGTTTCTCCAGATTTTTCTAAGATATTTTAAGCTATATTCTGATTTTAAACATATTAAAAGTGGAGGGAAAGCCATTTTGGCTATTTTGGATAACTAACTTTCCATTTTCTTTCTCTCATTTTCTCTCAACCCAAACACTTTCTCTCCAGAGAATTTGATCTGATTTTCTCACCTAAATTCCTCCTTTCAACTCTCTTTTGATTCCTAATCAACAAATCTACAAAACCTCATCATTTGCTACTTGATTCATCAAGGTTTTTGATTCCAATAAGAGGAGAAACTCAAGTTTGGAGGTAAGAACGTCCTTCTCCTCTAAACTATCAGTCCTTTACTGAAATTCCTAAGTTTTCAATCCTTAATTGATGTTTTATTAAAGGCTTTTGAGTTCTGAAATGGATCTTGGCTTATAATGCAAGATTTGGTGATTTTTGATGATTTTCGTTAGATCTGATTAATCTGTGATTTGAGATGTGTTTTTGATGTTAAATGAACTCTAAATTGATAAGGAATTGAGTTTTGATTAATGCAATCCCGGATAGGTTGAGTTTCCTAAGTTTAGCTTGTGATTCTTGTTTGTTTTTGAGGTGATCTTGTGGATCTGATGTTGCTGGAGGTATAAGGATGTTAATAGGTTCTTTTTAGATGTTAAATGGTGTTAATAGATGTTTGGTTTTGATGGTTTATGGCTGGGCTTTGTTGAGAAGTGGTTTGGATGCATTTTCGGTTGTGTTTGGTGGCCGAAAATGGAGTGTGGATGAGAGCAGCGAGTTTAGGTGCTTTCATTGAAGCAATTAATGCATGATGATGCATTTATCCTCTGCTTTGATGTGTTAAAACAGGGGAGGCATCTTTGGATCCAAGAGTTGTTGATCCGGAGGCTTGATTTGGTGCTTCGGCAAGAGGCGAAGTGGAATCGGTGAGTGAAATTGGGTTTTCAGCTTTGAAACCAATGTCTTGGGAGCTTAGTTTAAGTCTAAACAACTTTGCTAAGCTCAAGTGTAAGTTTTCGGAAGTACTCTCTAGTGGTGGCCATGATTTTGTTGTGATGCAATGTGGTTTAATTGCATGTTTTAAATACTGTTTTGAAAGCATGATTTTAGCATGATATTTGCTGTTTTTGTAAGCCATATGTTGAAGGAAGCTCAAGGTAAGAGTTCCTTGTTTTTGAACATTGATTAAATGTGGTTTGATGCTTTTAAATGCATGATGAATATGGCTTGATTTAATGCTTTAAAATAGTGGATTAAATGATGAAAATGATGTATATTGGCAAGTGATGTTTTGAAAAGGTTAAGGTCACTAAGGTGGTTAAAAGTCCTTGAGTGAGCCTTGTTTACTTAAGAACATCAAGGTGGTTAAAAGTCCTTGGATGATTCTTGCTACGGACACAAAGGTGGTTAAAAGTCCTTGTGTGATCCTTTCCATGGTGTTTAAAAGTCCATGGGGCCATGGTGTTTAAAAGTCCATGGGGCCAAGGTGTTTAAAAGTCCTTGGGGCCAAGGTGTTTAAAAGTCCTTGGGGTGAAACTTGCTACGGACACAAAGGTGGTTAAAAGTCCTTGTGTGGTCCTCATTCATGGTGTTTAAAAGTCCATGGCCAAGGTGTTTAAAAGTCCTTGGGGCCAAGGTGTTTAAAAGTCCTTGGGGGTGAAACTTGCTACGGACACAAAGGTGGTTAAAAGTCCTTGTGTGGTCCTCATTCATGGTGTTTAAAAGTCCATGGCCAAGGTGTTTAAAAGTCCTTGGGGCCAAGGTGTTTAAAAGTCCTTGGGGTGAAAGTTGATGAACTTGTTTTTAAAGAAATGGAATTGATCACTTGTGGCCAATATGACATGTTATGATATGAAGCATGAGATGCTTGTTTAAAGTATGCTTTTGAGCATGTGTAAATGTTGATTTGAAGCATGATTTATAAAGTGTTTTATAATGCATTATTGAATGGTTTTATTGAGCATTTCTCACTAAGCTTTTGCTTACGCTCTCCTTCGTTTTCTTAAATCAATAATGCAGAACATTAGAGTACTTTGAGGGCAGCAAGGAGGGCAAGCATTCAAGTGAAAGTAAAGCTCAAAGTATGGAAGGTTTCTTAAGTACATTTTTAGCTTTTGGTAATTTGGCAATGGGGGACCTATGTGTATGTTTTGGGAGAGGTTTTGAACTCCCTAAGTATGTTGAATGTTGTTGAGAAGGTTGGTTTTTGAGTTGGGTCTTTACATGCTTGTTTTGGAAGTTTATGCTTAAATGGTTTGCTTGTGTAGGAAGCATGCTTATAGAATTGGGGCTTTTTGTATATGATGTTATTTGGTCGATTTGTTGATGCATGTAAGTCTCATATATGTTGAATTGCATGCTGGTAAAGTTTGGTAGCATTTGGAGCATGTTTGAATGATCAATTGCATGTTTAAGTAAGCTTTATGCTGCAATTTGTGCAGGGTGTTTCGGAACAGTGCACACCGTTCCGGAACGGGTGCCTTGAATGAACCCAGGCGTCCGAAACGGTAGGCACCGTTTCGAAACGGAAAGGCCACTGCCAGCCCCTGTTCCGGTACGCGTTGCGGAACGGCCCGTGTTTCGAAACGGGTTCTGCCTGTTCCGAAACGGTCGACCGTTGGGGGCTGACATTGGCAGTTAAATGTTTCAAATTGTTTGCATTTTAGTCCTGAATCTTGTTTGTGCAATTGTATGAGTTCGGGAAGTCCTCTTGAGCTGAAATTTCACAGAGAAGCATGAAATCTGACTAATTTCAAGTTGGTAACTTTAATTTGGGTTAAGTCCTCCTATTTATCAGAAATTACAATTTGGTCCCTAAAGTTGTAATTTGTTCAATTGGGTCCCCGTTTGATCTCTGATGCTTGTGATCTTTAAATATGTTGTTGAGTGATCACAACTAGGGTTAATGTGTATCTAGACAAGTTTAAAAAGAAAAAAAAGGGTCGTTAATCAAGGTTGACTTTCGGGTTGACTTTGGTTTTCCCCGTGTGACTTTCTTAATTCGGGTCAACCGTCTAGGCCGGGTTAAGGGGGTTACAAATCTAAATCTTGAATTCTAAACTCAACAACCTAAACTTCTGAACCCTAAAATTAACAAACTTGTGTAAACTAACTTGTGCTATATCAAAAAAATTTCTTAATAGGACTTTAAATGAGATGGGACAATCGCGAGCTACTCGAGTTCGACTCAGTCAAAGCTTGGTCAACACTTGACTCAATTGAACTCGACTCAAGTTCGAACTCAGATCGAGCTCAAAATTTTCAAGCTCGTTAAAAGCTACTCAAGCTCGAACTCGACTTCTTAATGAATTGAGTCGAGCTCAGCACTAATCGAGCTCGACTCAGATCATTTACGCCCCTAATTCAGGCATAATGTCTAGGTCGGTTTTTGTAACCCCCTCGTCCCGGTCTGGTCGGATGACCGGTCCGAGTGGGCCACACGGGGAAAACTGAAGCGAAACCCGTTAAGGTTTCCCCTCGGTTAACGACCCTAAAATTTTCTTTTTATTTTATCTTGTCTAGAGGCATAATTAAAACCTATGTGAAGCACAGCAGCAGAATATGCAAACATTGAAACATACACCAACCAATTAAAACATCAAACATCACATTTTAACCCATTACAGCAGGCCGTTTCGAAACGCCCTTAGGGTGTTCCGAAACGCCTTTACCTAGTCAACGGGCCTGGGTCAACCATAAGGTGACCGTTCCGAAACAGGGGAGACCCGTATCGGAACGACCTTGACGGTCAATATCTCGTGGTCAACGAGATTTGACCGTTTCGAAACATCAAAGGCCCGTTTCGGAACGGCTTCATCTCGCCAATTTCTCAAAATTCCAGTAGCCAAAATGTTCCGAAACGACCCTCATCCGTTTCGAAACGGCAGGCCATTTACAAAGGGACCGTTCCAGAATAGGGGGACCCGTTCCGAAACACCCCCTGTCTGCAGACTCGATTTTGCTGTTTTGAGGCACAAAGGTGCCCCAAAACATCACCAAAACACATCATAACACCAAACCAATTAAACCCAAGACATACCAACAATACTATCATGCATTAACAAGATTTAGACATGTCTAACACTATGGCAACAACCCACAAACATACATTCACTCAAACATCATTCAAACACATATATAAACTCTTAAGGCCTAAGGCTAACATTCAAAAAAGCAACTTAGGCATGAGTTAACATTCATCATGGCAACACCACCATGCAAAAGCAAGATATAAGGGAGTCTATACATGCTCCTAAGCAACCATCAACCATCCAACAAAACCATACATGTCCCATTGCTCAAACCATTACATGTTTAACATTAAAATCCATACTTGATGAACTCAAGCCAAAACCACACTTGGAGGCCCTCCACTTGCCCGAGCAACCCACAAACTAAGGATCTGCAATGTTGAACAAAGAGAGCGTAAGCAATGATGCTTAGTGAGGGTAAGCTCTAAAAACAAACCTCAACATCGCAGGGTCCGAGCACGATCTAGCCAAGGTAAAACACAATCATTCCAAAGGTCCATAAGATAAGATGCATGAGCAATAGACAATATTAATGCCATGATCATAAGCTCAATTTCCATGATACATGTAATCACAACAAGTATCCCAATAAGAACCATGAATCTCAATACATTGATATAAACATCAAACAACATTGGCACCTAGCTAAGACCCGAATACGCGGATAGACATGTTGGAACTCACATCCAACAACCACATTACCTCACGGTGGGATTTCACTCATCACCGATCTCGCGGAGGGGATTCCATTCATCCTCACGCCCCGTCGATGGGATTCCACTCATCACCGACTACCTTTAAATACAATTCCGGGCGAACCCATACTCCTCCTTGGTGACTCAACGCCACCAAGGCCACGCGCGACTTTAGACTCATGTGTACACACTAACATCCTAATGATCGATCATTTGTATTCAAGTAAACTAGTGCCAATATTTATTCACTTCACATTACTCATTTCAAACAAACTCGTGCTTAGCACGTACCCACCAACAACCATCATCATGCATGTCTCAAGCATCACAAGTCATATTTCAACCCACATGTATAATACTATATACACAAGCATTCATACCACGTTTCATTCGAGACATACACAACAATATAATGAGTTCATCCAATGGCTCTAGATCAAGCTTAGGATTAGGCTACCACCATAATCCTAACTCTAGGTGGGTCTACCAAGCCCAACCTAGTTCAAATACTCGAACCAACTAATTTAAAACCGTTTAAAACAATTAACCACTCACCTAAGCTCCCGAGCTCAAGACCAAGCAAGCAACAACCTTCAACTTTCCGGATTCACTTCCGATGCTTCACCGATGCCAAACTTGATTCTAATCAATCCCAAACACAAACAAAACGTCCACAATTAATATCTTATCATCGAAGCTAACCCGGATTAACATTACCAAACATCCAACACTCAAAATCAACCCCAAAAATAGAATTTTCGGGCAGCCCTTAACACCCACTGAATTCTCCCATTTCGAACACCCAAACAAGCATCAATTTCGCCCAAAATGATCCTCATACATCATACTACCTACATCCCCCAAAATCCAACATTAAACAGCCCCAAAACACACTTTAAAACCTCCCAAAAACCCTCTTAAAGCCAAATTCCGAAAATTGATTAAAATCATTTGAAATTCACATATGTAACATCATTTGGCTCCTATATTCCATAACTAACCATAATAAATCAAAATATTAGGTTTAGCTACACAAAGGCACCATTTTTAATCAAAATATTCAAAACCTCTATTTTCTAAAAACTTCATGAAAACGAACATAAAATGTACTTTTGAGAAGAGGGAGGTGAGGGGAGTTCAAAATTACCATTACCTTTCAATTTGGAGTTGAAATGGAGGAGCTTTGGAAATGGAATAGTGAATGTGAAAGAGAGTTTTGGTTTCCCGTTGGTGAGTTTTGGAGAGGAAGATGAATAGTAGCAAAATGGGTGTTCTATTTGACATGTGACTTATTTTAGGGCTCAAAAGACTACCTTGCCCTTAATGAAATGAATTAATCACAAGGACATAAAATCCATGACTATTTGGGGTTAAATTTTCAAAGCATAGTCTATCATCAAATTAATTAGTTTGAAAACCAAACCCGAACCATTATTTAAATCATAAAACCGAACCCAATTTATATTAAAATATTATTTTCACCTAACCCCTAAACCCGGGTGTTACAGTTTTAAGGTTAGAATATATGTTTTACCTGGGAGAAATTTGAGGTTAAAAGTTTGACTAAATTTTATTTCTAAAACTTGAGTTTAATTCAAAAATGAAATTGACTTCCATGATTAGGCAGGATTATACTCGTACTTAAGTTTGAGCTGCAATAGAGATTTTTCTGTACTATTAGTTAAAAAAAATATATTGAAATTTACCTGAATCTTTAATCTCGGTACAACGAATCCTAAAACCATAAAAAAAACCTTTAAAGGCGTTATACACTTCCCAATTTCCATAAAGCTAAATGCCAATTATAGACGATAGATTCAGGGTTGTGTATAAAACGGGAAATCATACTGCCTTGTGGAACAAGTAAAGTATGTATGAATATGGAGTGGAAAAGATTGTGAAACAGTGATGAATGCAGAAGATATTACTTGCAGTTGTAGTTTCTGAGCCTCTGAAACAATGGGGATTCTTTCTCTGTGTTGTTGATTCTTACAACGCAATTGCAGAGAGCATCAGATGCTTTGCCTGCACCTGTGTACTACAACCAGATTCTCGTGCTATTTCATGATTTCAATGTAGAAAAATCTATGTTTCATGTGGACTTTGTAGAGAAAAGGGGAGAACTATGCTGAGAAACAGTATTTCTCGGTGTAGAGAATTTCACTGTAGATAACATAAGGGTGTCTCCGGAGGTGGCAATCAAGTCGTTGGGGTTGGGGTTGGGTTCGGGTTGAGCTGATTTTCGAGTCGAATTTTTTTCAGATTAAGTTCTATTCGGGTCAAATTAGATCTAATTCGGATTTAGTTTGAATTTATGTTATTTTATGTCGGATCGAGTATCGAGTCATGTCAATATCGGATTGGTTGATCAAGTCAATATCTTATCTGTTGAATTTTCAGGTCGGTCAATTTTTGGCTCGGGTCAATGTCGGATCAATTGCTTTTTCAGGTCGAGTCAATATTGAGTCGAGCAATTTTTGGTTTGAATCATTATATGAATATGATATTTAAAGGAGAAATATAATATTAAACCATTAAACTATTACTAAAGGTGGTTGTTAATTAGTAATATAATATAAAAGAAGAATAAAACATACGTAAATTAAATTCGGGTTGCTTTCAGTCGGGTTATTTCGGTTCAATTTGATTTTCAGTTCAACTTACTTTCAGTTTGGGTTACTACCGGTTCAAGTCAAATTAGGTACGGTTTGCTTTCGATTCAACTAAAATTCGAGTCGATTTTGGTTCAAATCAATTTTAAACCATTATATTCGAGTCTATATCGAATAAATCAGTTTGAGTCTCGAATCAAGTTTACTAAGTCTAAATGTTTACATTATTGCCGGTCCCATAAACCGGTCTCGAGTCAAGTTCGACTTTTGAGTTTTGAAAACATTATAAAAAAATCCGGCTAAAATCGACCGGTGCATGAACAGGTCTGATATAATACATGTTGATTGTGGCTAATGGTTAAAATATCACTCATTAGGTTCAATTAGTATGAAATTAGCAGGTTAATAGATTGAGAAAGGCAGAAAAGTGAGTTAGAACTTAGAAGTTAGAACATGTGCAGCTGCTGTCACGGGCATTGATTGCTGCTGTTGCGGTACAACCATGATGTCACAGTAACAATGAAATTAATAATTGAACTAACCTTGTGACAAGATTTCTTAGATTTAGAACCCAAAATTGGAAAAAGATGATGGGAAATTTGAGGAAAATAACCTGTTTCAAATGAGTGGTCACCATCCTTTAATTTATTTATTATTACCTGTTGGCTTCCTCATAATTTCATTTGCACAGAATAGCCGGTGAAATTGGTGAAATATTGCACTTGGAATTTTTTTTCCAACCTATAGCATTTGGTGGATTATTTTTAAATATATTATAATTTCTACAATACAATTGTAGACTGAACGAATAAAATTTGTCTTTAAACAGTAATTTTATTTTTTTATTATATTGAAGACAGTAGATTTACATTCCGATTTCATCATGTGGTATATTTTTATTGACTTCTTTATTTCAGAAGAAAATTTTATAATAAAAAAAATAAAAATGTTATGAATATTTATCAATGTGGATGTCTATTAGAACTTTATCTAAGGAGTTTGATTTATTTATTTATTATTAGGAATATTATCTCTATTAATTAAAGTTTAATATATTATATACTTCTTATGTCTATAAATAGATGAATCATTGAAGGCATTGTACACACAATTCTATATTTGAGAATAATACAAATCTCTCTTTATCTCATCTCTTTATTCTTTTATACTTGTTCGTTGTTCTTCATTATTTTGTTCACAACACGTTACCACCACGACTCGCTCAAGAGCAACAAGTTCTTTGCATCGAGGATCATATTCATCAACCATGATTTTTCATTCGAGATCTAGACGATAAAAGATAGAATTTTTAATCAGGTCAATTCACCACAATTTCATTTAAGTATTTTTTTATGTTAGTCTATTGTTTTTTTAATTATGATATGTGAATAATTTCATGTCCTGAATTATTTATTTGGATCGATAATATGTTGGTACATTTTTTTATAAATAAATCATGACTACTCGTAATCCCTTATATATGTACGATTATATGGCTTCAATAAATGCTAAACAAATCGAAGAAAGTGAGGAACTGGTTTTAGTATTCATGTTTGACAACATCTTTAATAATGATATTATAATATTATTGATAATATTGTTAGTTACATATGTTAATTTGATAGATTTTTGTTGATAAAGTTACACCGTAATAAGGTTTCTCTTTGTTAGTTAATTTATTCTTTTTCTCAAAGCATGTTTGTTTGGTGTACTATGCTCGAATATTTTTAAAACCAATTAGAATTTTTTTATCTAGTTCTTCATTGTTATATATACATCATATTATAATTAAAGACTAATATGTATTTATCAATGATTATTGATGTTTTAACCATGTTTTGAGTTTTTGTATGATATAATGACTTAGAAAGAGACATGACATTATGAGAAGCTGTCTTGGTCATTTGCTACGTCTCAATTGTCCTCAAGAGGAAAATCAATATTGGTAAATTCTGATTTTATTTAATTTTTCTTTAAATTATGATTTTAATGTCTGATAAATCATGGTGAATTTCAATCTATAAAAAGATTGTTATAAAGTCTATATTTGCTCGAAAGTAATATTTTTCGTCGAAAAACTCGACCATAGACTTCTCTCAATTTCAAGTTACAAAAATTCGTCTTGATCCAAAAAGTTTTATGGGAGGCATTCCCTGAAGTGAATGCAAAGCATGATGTTTATTCCATGCGATTATCAATGATGGAGCATTTCCTGAAGTGAATGCAAGCATGATGTTTATTACATGCGATTATTGGAACTATTTCATTTCCTGAAGTGAATGCAAACATAGTAAATCATTATTCAATTAGAGACATAATTTCGATATAATCCAAGTATATTGGCTGGACATCCCGTTCTGCGAGGCTACTGGTCTCAAAGGAGGTTTTTAAAGGACCTTGTGGACAAGTTTAACAATGTCGCGTACGAGGATTAAATCTTTGTTCTCTGTGATAAAGATATGTGAAAAGGGTTTCAAAGGCCCACTGACTCTACTCCATTCCCTGAAGTGAATGTGAGATTATATTATGGAAGAAATAAAAACCACATTAGAAGTTGTGGTCGAGGCTATGAATATAGACATGAAAAATATGGTCATTTTAATAATACTTCTACCCACCGGTAGTGAGGTTATTAGGATGACAAGAGTGATAAAGATCATTCTATTGAAGTAAAACTCTTCTTATTACCAATGTGATGTTATAAACCATTGGTCTCGTACGTGTTGTACGTCGAAAAATTAAGAATCATTGAATGATAAAAGAAAGGAAATAGAAGCAAATTTTGTTTGCGAAACATGAAGAATATGATAAACATGAAGATGATGATATTGGTCCAACTTTATTTGGACATTGTTGGTCCAACTCTTTTGGATGTTGTTGATTTTCTTATAACCCTCGAAAGGAATAAATCATCTTCTAATTATTCTCATAACTTTGAAGAGAATTATTTATTTTACTTTGCGTTTATTTATTTTACATACATTAATTATTTATGTTTTATATTTATATTTATATATTATGATATTTATTTATTTTGTTTAACATGATTACTTGTTAAATATAATCTATGATGACGATTTATGCTCAACATAAGCATAAGATATATTTTCCCATTTAAATGCAAGGGAATAATGTGAGTACTATATCTCAAAGTACTGAAAATATTGATGCTCTAGAAGAGTAATAAATTCTTGAGAGAAAGCACATTATGAAAAGTGCAGAATTGTAAATATTGCAATAATTACCACTAATGGTAATAATATCGTCACCACTATAAGTGGAAATTTTAAGAGAGCAATATGAGTTCGCAAATTATCCCTTTGGGAATTATAGATAACATATGTTATCAATTGGCATTTGAAATAAGCCAATATGGATATAAGTTTTGGTAGCAAAAAAAGTCAGTTGAAAGCTCTAGAAGAGCTATATATTGCTACCAAAAGATAATTTCAATTGAAAGCTCCGAAAGAGCTAAATATATTTTTATTTAAAGGAACAATTTTGATGGTCGTACTAGACATGTACGAGTGAGATTGAATTACATGTTATAGTAAACAAGGAGTTTACAAATTCAGAGATATATACACACATATATATAGTTGGCATGATCAGTTAGACCATCCTGATCAATAATGGTGCATAAATTATTGAGATTTACATGCACATGTATTAAAAGAACATGTAGTTCTTTTGGTGTTTATTCTTAAAGGAATGAATTAAATTCCACTTATTAAAGAACGTGAAGTTCTTGTGTTACTTAAAGGAATTGATTAAATTCCACTTACTTAAAGAACCTGAAGTTCTTGTGTTGTTTATTCTCAAAGGATATAGATGATCCCACTTACCAAAAGAATTAGAACTTAAAGTTCTTGTACTGAAGTTGAGACTATATGTCTTGCATATCTAAATGAAATATGGGCCCATATATCCACAAATGTGGAAAATTTTATATGATTTTATTAGATGCATCTATATTGTTTTATCGACTTACAACTAGAAGTTTGTGAGATTGATTCTAAAAAGATTCAGATTATGCAGTTAGACTATTCGTCTTGAAAAACTAGTGAGTTTATATTTTAGGCTATATCAGTTGTTACAAAGTTTATTGATTATGAAAAATATAGTTTAGCAAAATTTCAATTGGATGCCTCCTATTTAATAGCTAAACTATGAGAACAAAAAAGTTTTTATTTATATGGTGTTTCCATATAGCAACACTTATACGCATCAAGCCAACGAGTTATAATAAACTCCTCGTTATGATTGGTTTTTGGTCAGAAACCATACATTTCCCATTTTATGATTTTTGAATGTGCGATATGAATTGCTCCACCACAACGCACAAAATGGGTAAATAAAAAAGGTTGAGAATACATATTGAGTACGAGTCTCCTTTTAAGTTTAAATTCTTAAACATTAATTGGAGAATCATTTATGACATGATTTTTCTCAACATCGGGGGGAGATAATAATCAGTTGGATAGAGGAAATGACTTATCATTATCTAGATCCTCGTATATGAACTAGAAGTTCATAAGATAATTCATGTTATTACATGTCAACTGCCAGACATATTTATTGACCCAATGAGAGTAATTAAGTCTCATATACCAGCTGAAATGCTCTAAGTTTAAATTACATGTTAGAGCGAGAGAATATAAATCATGCCTGAAGCATGATAGTTGAAATGGTTCCAATGATCAAAATTCTCGTAAATAGAAAGTAATATGAGATGGTCATATATTGGAGGCGGGTGCTCTTGAAGAGACTCAAGACATAACAAATAATAAAACTCTAGAAGAGTTTCAGGTACCTGAAATAAAGATTGAAATCTTGAAGAGATCTCGATGAGTTATGTCATTACGAGAATGAAACCAGAAAATTGGAAAGTTGTCGACAACGATTTTACAAACAATTTTACATTAAATACTTCTATAGAAGTAAAGAAAGAAATCGAGGATCTTGTATAAAATCTATCCATAAGTATAAATATTGAATTGGTCGATGTTGAAAGACGTTTTGAACTTCTAAAATAGAAGTATTTAGACTAGCAGTCCAAACACCTAAAGGTGTAATGCAAGTGAGGCACAAATAAGTAGTCGTAAATACGACTCGAACTATGATTTATGAAAAGTTTTAATTACTTCATGGTGGATGCAAATTACTTTGGCAGTTATGAAAATTTTTTACATGCGTCTAATTATTTGTGGATCCATATTTATCCTTGAAAGATTTAAAATGCTAGAAGCATTTGGAAATTTCCGAAGAAATTTATTTAGACATGTCTTATGAATATTTTGGCACATTTGGTATAATCGCCTTAGTGAATACTAATTGAGGAAATACTATAAGAATGATCATATTTCCTTATGTATTTTATAAAAGAGTTTGGATCAAGATTCATTATATCATTAGCACTCCTGAAGAGCTTCAAATTGGAAACTCATGAAGAGTTTTCAAAGTATTTAATGAAAGTATTTGAGAAAAAGAATCTTGAGATGTGGTTTTGTCTCGACATAAAGATCGAGCACTTAAATATGCGTTTTTGTCTATGAATGGACATAAGTTGAAAGAATCTTAATGAAGATTCAATATGGATTGTTGGATGTGAATAAAAATAATTATATATTTTCTTGGTTTTAAGGCACCATATATTAGTTGGTCAAGCAATATCCATGGATATACAAAGATCATTACATTTAGATCTTCAAACAATCGTTGATGCCTCCTCAAATGTCGTAGAAATAATTGTTATGCACGAGGCAAGCCAAAAATGTGTTTGGCTAAGACCATTGACCCAACATATCCAAAAGATATGTGAATTTACTTTTACAAGATATGATAAAAGCTACATTGTGTGACGATAATGCAAGATGTATATCTCAGTTTGAAAGTTGATACATCATGGAACATATTACTCTAAAGTTTCATGCCTCACGATCTTTAGAAAAATAATATTCAAGATTGAATTATGAAGATTCAAAGATCTTCTATGATGTTTTCATGAGGGGGAGTAAATATGCGTTGCACTCTTTTTCCCTTAACCAAGGTTTTGTCCCAATGGGTTTTCCTGGTAAGGTTTTTAATGAGGCAACATGTTATGCGTATTAAAGATGTGTGTACTCTTTTTCCTTCACTAATGATTTTTTCCCACTATGTTTTTTATCTTAGTAAGGTTTTAACGAGGCACATTATCTTCATAGACATCCAAGGGGGAGTGTTATGAATATTTATCTATGTGGATGTCTATCATGATTAGAACTTTATCTAAGGAGTTTGATTTATTTATTTATTTATTATTAGGAATATTATCTCTATTAATTAGAATTTAATGTATTATGTACTTCTTATGCCTATAAATAGATGAATCATTGAAGGCATTGTACACACAATTCTATATTTGAGAATAATACAAATCTATCTTTATCTCATCTCTTTATTCTTTTATACTTGTTCGTTGTTCTTCATTATTTTGTTCACAACAAAAATATTTTTTAAAGTCGGAACATTTTTATTTCAACTTCTAATTGTACTGTAGAAAATACAATAAATTTAAAAATAATACACCAAATGTTATAGATTAAAAAAAAATCTTGGTGCCATACTTGCACCAATTTCCCCGAGAATAACCTAGTGAAGTTTTTTTTAGATATCGTTGTTGGAAAAAAATGATTGAAATGGAGCGTAAAATTAAATATTTGCTCGTTTAGGTTGTTTCAATGTTTCTAATGGAAAGTTATATTTTCCCGGAAACTTTAAAAAATTTGGCTTAAACGGACCAAACTATATTAAACTAATTTCTTTTAAAAAACCCAACCCTAACTATAATCTTAAATCCTTAAATTTCTCCACTCCAACCATTGATTCAACTATCACTGACCACTTTTATCTTCAACTGACCCTTTCTATCGAAAGTCTCATTATCTCGTCGTCAAAAATCGACAAATGAACCCTGATTGTACCGTCGACGAACACCTAACAATGAAGAAAAAAGAGGTTGATTGGTTCCCATCGACGGTAGAGGACGACGGATTTCGAATGGTGAGGTATACGATGCTTTGGGCGGTGAACGGTGAATCACTGACTTGTGGAGGATGCCGGACAGGGAGGGAGATATGATTTGAGGGTTTGATTGAAAGAAATTAAAATTTTGAGATTTTTAAAGAATTTTAAAAATTAAAAACACAAAAAGGCCACATGCCAATGCTTTCATTTGATGACGGAATTTTTTTTAATAGTCGTTGACGGAAAAAACTTTAAATAGATCACTGAATAAAATGTTAGACGCGTATCTGGCTTAAAATATAATTCAAACAACTATCTAAAAAAATGTATAACTTGAATACTTATATAATGGTTAAGCCAAAAAAAATTTAAGAGAAATCATCATATTTTTTCGACGACTTTAAAAAAATTGTTATACTCACTCGACGACTTCCATGACACTGAATTTATCTTTAATTCAACGAATAATTACTGAAACACCCTAAAAGACCATTTAATTTTTCCCAAATGCATTATTGGAACAAATTGCCCTGGCGAGGTATAACTGGTATTACTTTGATTTGTTTTTTGTAATTAAAGGAAAAAAAACTCACCAATATGAATTTCAATTATTGATTGGTTTATATCTGCTGCAGCAGAAGGAAATGAATGATTATATTTGTACAAATAGACCACTGGTTTCTGCACAGTTGGCCCTTAATTCATTCTTTTTCCATTAAAAATATGAACCCCAAACTTTATTGTCCTATTGTAATGAATAATTTTAGAAGGGTTGTGAATGAAGAAGAGTGATTAATAATGGGAATATGTTATTACAGCTTCCGCAAATCCATGAAGAACAAATTAAGCTTGGTTAGATGTTCATCTTATTATTCTTTTCCCCTCATGATTCTACTAAGGGATTCAAATAGTCGTCCGCTATGACTATAGAGGCCATTATATAATAGTAGCGGCACCATTCGAAATTGTTATTATAGAAAATAACCGCTCGTATTTTTTTATGTCCGCAATGGTGATCGAAAACGCGGTCGCAATCGCAATTTAAATCCATGATTCTACTGGCATCTTCCTCCGTAGCCTGAATTTCTGAATAATGATTGCTTTATGTCTTCAGAACTTATCATTGTCCTCTGCTCTGCTACCTAAGTATTATTGGGGGAAAGGAGGGCAAGTGATTACAGTATTAGACTGTTTGAAAAATGAAAATCCAACATAAAATGAACATATCTAATTTACCTCCGAACAAGAAGCTTGCATTGAAAAATCATTGAAGCAACTTATAACACACTGTTGAATCTCAAGGCCTAGTGCTTCCAATGTGCTAACCGTAGAAAACAGCAATCCCGGCTTCGTTGCGCAGCAGATATCGATTCGAGTATCGGTGTCTCGCCTCTCTACATCAAACTACATGAAGTAAATAAGTTTAGTAAAGGAACAATGTGTTCAAATTTCAATTACATGATCATATAATGGTTAATGTAACATATAGTTGTGTAATACCTTTGGGGCATTTCTTACCAACACTTCATTTGGCCTTTTGAGGCTGCTCAAAAAACTCTGTTGATTAATACCCTCTTTTGTTTCTTCTTCCTGCAGTTTATTAATCCTTTGAAGAAGCTCTTTCATGTAATCTATGGCATCGCCGAGTATAGATGTTCTATCCATCTGATTAAGTTTAAGTCCAGTTCACCATTGTTGTATCAGTTACAGTAAACAAAAAAGTTAACAAATAAATACAGAAGTTAAGAAACAAGAGGGAAAGCAGGGTGACCTTGCTGATCTTAGGGACTATTGATCTCAGCATTGAAAGTCTGTCATTCAGTCGCTTCCTCCTCCTCCTCTCCGCCATCAGATTCTTCGAGGGCTGACCTTGTCTTTTCTTCCCCGACAAGTCCTCCATCTCGACTTTGCACACACTCTTCGTTTGTTGAAGACAAAACGGGTCTTCGTAGTCTTGTTGAGCAGGTGGAAAAGGAGACATGGCATTGACGTCGGTGTTCGAAGAATCTATGTCCGCCACTGTGAACTCATCGACGACAAAAGGGTAGGGTTGATCGAAGCTGGGATTTTGAAGACAAAGAGTTGATGTAGCAAAAGTTGTATTGTGATGAAAAGAATCAAGGTCCCATGAGCCACAAGGGAGGAACTCAGGCTCAGGCTCAGTCAGCCCAGTTGAGAAAATGGTGGTCCAACTGTCTCGTCTTGGAGCCAATAGCTCCTCCAAGAAATCATGCTGTGAGAACTCCATTTCCATCTCCCTCTCTAAAACAGTTTCAATGAGAATTGATCTCAACAGAAAGAAAAACAGATATGCTTAATAACATGCACTTGGCCCAACCTAGAATATATAGACTCTTTGAATAGAATATATAAGGTATGATTGTGGTTTTAGTCCCTCTATACTGCTGAAATTTTATATTTAATCCCTCCATTTTAATTTGATATTCGACCCCTCTCTTTATTTTCATTAAAGTGATGTTGTAGACTCCTAATTATTATTTTTTTGACTGGTTATACAATCGGAGTCATCTACAAGATAGTATATGTTCATACATATTTTTAACCTTTGATAATATACATACAACTTGCAGACAAAGATATTGAACCCGAGTCTCCTAGGATGAACAATACCGTTTTTCTACTAAGGTCACTTGTTAGGTTCAATCAAATAATTTACCTCACAAATAATTAAAATTGATTTAAAGAAAAATTTCATTGTCATCACCTTTGGCTACAACAATCAAAGTGGACATACTAAGGGATTATAACATTAACAAAATGAAGAAATTAAATTATCCCAAATTCAAGGGACGGAATCTCAAATTTCAACCATTTAAATTAGTTAATTTAACAATATAAAAATATACATTTTAAAAAAAATTCATTACATAAATATATATTGATAGTACTCTGTTATGTATGATGCAATAAATTACAGATTAAAAATGGAATCTACTCCTCTCTCAAGGTGAATTCGTCTTTTGCACTGAATTTATCAATCAGACAAACTTAATATTTAATACCCAATTCCCTGAAAAAGCTTTGACCCACAGATTTTGTGTAGTAACCAAAACAAGGATGGCTTAACATCACAAACCCTCCTCTCTCTCTCTCTCTCTCTCTCCTCATTTTTTTAATCACCGATATTTAATTTATTAATTAATCTAATTCAAATACTGCAAAAGCCCGTTATAGAGGCGATCATCTTAATCTAATTTCTTTCATATTGGTTGTTGGTTCTTTATACACCTTATTTGAGATTTGGGCACTCTTTTTTAATAATTTAGTGGGATTGCATGGTTGTATCTATTATTTATTTTTAATTCTTTGAATATGTACATACATCGTACAAATAAAATGCTTGAACCTAAATCTTTTAAAAAATAACAATATACTAACATTTTTCATTATAATCACTTAATGAGTTCGAGATTTGGACACTTAGAGACATTGAAATGTGTTGATTGTAAGAGCTAGACAAATTACCTACAAATTTAAATACCTGCAAAGAGCACATGCCAAGCAAAACATTATGCGTTTTTTCTTACATAAAAGCAAGACATAAACTAGTAGTAGTATATTATGAATGTGGCAAACAAAACAAGCAAAGGCTGCAGCATCTAGGAAGCCTAAGTTGTTAAACTGTTTACTGACAGTCTTGGGGAGCACTGACTGAGGAGTCTTTGCCTGTGAACTGTATCTTACTTGAATATATTAGAATATTAGGTGGTCAAGAATAATAATTAATTAACATTTTCTTATGGCTCAACCTATTTAATTTTTTATATAAAAAACGGATCTCATTAAAATTCTCCTCTAATTCTAATTAGGGGAAAATATTACTTAATTCATATGGCTTTTGTCGCTCCAACCAATTTTCCGTTTTCTGGGTCCACCTTGGAGGATGTTTTGCTGCTTCTTTCAGATTTTGTCAACCGATTAATTCATAATTATTAAACAGAAAATTTCAATAATTAGTTATATTTACAGACTAATAAAGAGTTGATTGATAAATTAATTTAAAATATTTTCAAATTTAAATCCGATTTTTATTACTAATTTATTTTTAAATTCAATTGCCAAAAAATATATGTATAACAATATATTAAAGTAAGGTTTTTAAAATCGAATTGGTGTCGGGCTGACCATCAGTTCGACCAGTTCAATGTTTTTCAAAAAGAAAAAATAAAAGGGAAAAATTCATTAAATAAGGAAAATTTGAAAAAAAAAATTAAACACACATGAAATTAATTAAATCCTAACAAATATCCAATTACCTAATTAATTAATTAATTAATTAAAATTTAATCCAAAATAAAGTAGATACTTAAATATGAAATTGAATACAAAAATAATACGAGACTTCTCTCTTTCTTTTCTTTTTTTTTTTTTTTTTTTGCTAGGATTTCCTTCGTTTTTGGTGGTTTAAGAGAATGACAACGTCAATCTTTAATCAAGTCACTGTCATATATATTTTAGGATGAGTCTACCACGTCTGCTGAACACCGCTGAACATCACTAATATTGAACACCACTGAATATTATTAAATTAATTAATAAAGATTTAAAATTTTAAAGACTTATCGTACAATTAATAATTATTTTTAAAAATTCAATTCAATTAAATTTTATATATATTAAAATTTTATTTTTTAATAAAAGTAAACTATATATTTAGTGCATCACCTATTTCTGTATTTCTATTGAACTCTCGTTATTTAAATATTATTTTAATTTGACCATGTTCTTTATAAAAAATAATTTAACCCTTAACCTTCAACCTAAAACTCTAAACTATTAAACCTTAAACCTTTAAACTCCTAAACCTATACCCTAAATCATATACCATTAAAAATAATTTCATCATCATCATCATCGATTCAATTCAATTCAATGAATTGTTAAATTCTCTTAAAATAATTAATTAAATTATTTTTTATATACCATAATACACTCATTTTAAAGCTCATTCTTAAATTTCTAATTCGTCATTATACATATTAATATAATAGGAATATAATCTTAAAAAAATAGTTTGAGGAGAGTAAAATGCACAACCAGATATCAAAATTGCATGGGATTTTTATCCGTTCCAAGGATGGGACAGAGGATTTTTATCCGTTCCAAGGATGGAAATCCTCTGCTCCTTTTCGGTGCCCCTATTTATGTCCCTACGCTTAAAATTAAGTTTAGGGTTTATAGGTTAAAGTAAGGTGTATTTTTTAGAATATAAAGTTTAGAATTTAAAATTTAAGGTTAAGACTTAAAATTTAATTATTAATATTTTTTAGTATTAGGGCATATAAAAGTGCACCGAAAAGGAGCAAAAAATTTTGATCCCAGTTCCAAGCACAAACTATATGTCTGAAGTTACTTGACATAAAAATGTATCCAAATTATTCCAGAACAAATACTAAGGACACAGATTCTCCTTTACACCTTGTTGTTCTCCTCCTTTAAATTAACCAAACCTTTCTCATTTCTATATTCCAAAGAAATCGTGTTTTCTTTTACTTTTATTATATAATCAGGTTTTTATAATCGTGTTTTCTTTTATTTTATATAAAAATAATTTAATTATTTTTTAGGAGAATTCGACAATTCATTGAATTGAATTGAATCGATGATGGTAAAATTATTTTTAATGGTATATGGTTTAGGGTATATGTTTAAGAGTTTAAGGGTTTAAGGTTTAATAATTTAGGGTTTTATGTTGAGGGTTAAATTATTTTTTATATAAAGAATAGGGTCAAATTGAAATAATATTTAAATAATGAGGGTCCAATAGAAATACGAAAATAGGTGAGGTACTAAATATATAGTTTAATTGAAAATAATTTAAATCTTTATTAATTGAAATAATCTTTATTTAAATAATAATTTTAATATATAAAATAATTTAATTGAAAATTTGAAAGTAATTATTAATTGTATGATGGGTCCTTGAAATTTTAAATCTTTATTAATTAATTTAATGGTGTTTAGCGGTATTCAACATTTGTGATGTTCAGTGGTGTTCGTCTCACGTTGTAGAATTTTCCTCTATTTTATCATAATTCTTACTGTGTTTTCTTCTATCTCATCTTCTTTCTTCTATTTTCTTTTCTTTTTCAATCTTTTTAGTGTATATTTTTGCATATTTAAATTTTTGTATTTGCTTTAATAAGTGCAATACCCTAATTTTGTCCAGGTATCCTTATATAGTATAAATAAAATATATTCAATAAGAAAATTATAAAAACCAATATTAAATAAATAAAATAGTCCAAAAGTGCTCAAAATCCTTAATAAATGTCTATTTACACAACATTCAAATACAAGACCCATTTAAAATACAAAGCCCGATCCCTTTATTAGCTTTACATCCAAACAAACACACATTTGACCCAAATTGTAATCTTCCCGCCCAAATTTAGCCCATACTAGCACACATGTGCTTTATCAGCCCGCCAAAATGGCCATGTGGCATGCTGCCATTGGTCTAATTCCCCTTTACTCTGATTGCAAAGCTCGCTGACGTCAGCTAGTCGCCAACTATAAATAGAGAGAGGAAAAAATTAATTATGATGATGATGATGCATCATTAACTGAAATTAATTGAAGAAAGAAGAGAGGAAGTTGGAGAGTCAACCAGAAGCCGAAACGTCATTCGGAAGTTGAATCGGTTGCCAGAGAACACTGCCTGAGCTTGCCAATCGTTGTCGGAAAGGTAAAGCTCGACCTCTTCTTTCATTTTCTTGAACCAAAACGTTGAAACAAGTTAAATCTGAATTTAAAACGCAGAAACACAAAATGCCAAACCTTAAATCTAGGAAAATAATCGAAATCACAGTGAGGATTGAGACTTATCTCGTGGTTATCAGAATATTCTTTGGTTGCCAGTTGTTTTAAAGGTCTTGGCGGAGTTGAAGAGGGTAGATTAGGTCTGGTTTAGAGTAGTTAGGACTTAGGATTGGGCGAAGTTGGGTATTTCTATCGAAACGGGAACTAGATTTAGGTTTAGGGTGAAACCGGGTTTTTCTAGAGTATTTTAGGTTTCTGACACGGTGGCCGAAAATCGCCTGACAGCGGTGAATGATTGGTGATCAGAGAAATAGGCTGGTCGGAGGCGACCGGAGAAGATGATCGGTTGCCGGCGTCCTCTTTGATGGTAGACTAATAGATCGGGGTTGGACGGAAGGGATGGTTTAGGATCAAATGAGGGTTTACGAAGAACAATGTTTTGTTTTTGGATGAAATAGAAGGTTTAATCTGAAAGAAACAAAAAAGCAATGTTTTGGTGTTTGTGACCGGTGAAAGTGAGGAAAATGGATGAATCGGTGATGAACAAGGGATGAACATGGGTTTTGATCGAGAATGAAGAAAAAATCTAGGAATTTTGTGTTTGTGGACGATAGAATAGAGAGAGTAGGGTGGGAAGAGAGAGAGAGAGAGAGAGCTCAATTCGAATGACCGAGTCAGCTCGTATATCGGGTATTTATACCCTGAATCAAACGATGCCGTTTTGGCACCGGGTTGGCTCGTCCCGCGAGAGCAATTTGGATCTGAGTAGAGGATCCATGCCTTTTTTCCCCTTCTTATATTTTGAGCTGTCAAATTTTACTTTTTCTCACAATTTAGTCACTCGAACTTTGTAATTTGAGCACCCTAGTTTGGATTTAATACAATTTGGTCCTGTAATAAGTTCAATTGATTTTGTTTAATAGTTTTAATTTATTTGTTTAATTTATATTGTATGCATGATTTTTAAATATACATGTAGTATACTTGTTTAGGAGAATTTAATTCACTTAGGATACTAAAATTAGAGCCTTTAGGATTAAGTTCTTTAATTAAATTTAATTAATTTGATAGGATATGACATTATAGAAAAATAAATGAATATTGAATGAAAGCTTTAATGTCCTAAGTTGATTAGTGTCACATTGCAATGTGATGTCAATCAAGGGGATATTTTAGTAAGAGATTCAATACTTCATTTGAATATATAAAATGAAAATTACATATATAGTTAGTTTAATAAAATTAGAATTAGGATTAAATGATTAGTGACATGAATAAATAGGAATATTATTGATTTAGGGTCTAATATGGATAGTGCCCAATTATTTGGGTGTTATCTATGAACCCTAAACTTGATAATATTCATAATTTCTTTAATTAATCAAATCAATGGACCCTTAATTAGGATTTAACTTAAAAAAGACAAGACAATAATTTGACAGGCCTTAAATTTTTTTGTGTTGATATACATTTTGAAAATAAATTGAAGTGTCCTAACGTATTTGGACGTTACAAACTTATATTCGTTTAAAATGTATTTTCTTACAAAAGGATATTCCCATTTGAAACGGAATTCGTTTAACAATTAAAGATTTAATAAAATTTAGATCAATGTTTGAAATGCCAAAATGCCATGTGGAATTAATGAGGTACCCATTTGAAAGGGGTGCTAACCCTTCCCTACACGTAACCGACTCCCGAACCCAATTTTTTCTAAAAAAATCTCTGGTCTATTTTATGGTGTTTGGTCTACCAAAATGATCGATGAAGACTCTAAATTGATTTAAAGAATAAATAATGGGTAACCTTATTTAATATGAAAACCCCTAATTTTAAGATCAAATTAAAAATGGTGAAACCCCGATTTCAAAACTATAGTCGTCAGGCTATTTTTACCTACTACTTTAAAAATGGTCGCGAAAACTTGGCGATTCCGCTAGAGGAAAATTGAGAGTTAGACCTATTAATTAATTCCACATGGCATTTTAAACAATAATCTAAATTTAATTTTTTCTAAAAGAATTGTTGGATGGATTTTCAGGAAAAATGAGGGTAGTTTTTGTGTATGATATATCTGTCATTCATGCATAAACCCTCGTCTCGGGTTTTTCACCCTTAATTGGGAGAAAGACAATATCTGAGATGGTGAAGCATGGGCAATATGCTTGTTAAGGTGAAATAATCTCAAAAAGTTGTTGAGTACCACTTGGGAAACATTAAGAAAAAGATTGATCAATCCCAAAACGAGATGGTAACACGAACTACCACATTACTTAGAATCAGGGAAGTTAAGAAAGAGAAAGTTTTAAATGGAAATACCAACATTGTTGATCAGAATGAAAACTTATCTCACAAAAAGGTTCAACCCGGAGGAAGTTCAGACTAGTGGGGGTCAGAGTATCACCCAATGTTTGCTCTAGACCTATATTATCCAAGGTTTGTGAGACTATTAAAGAACAAGATGATTCCAATAGAGTTACAGAACCACATGTGTTTCCAAAATGTTTCTCTGAAAAGATGAAGGTCAAGGATTCAATTGATGTCAAAAATTTTCTCACAATGAAATTGTCTACGTCAAAGAAAAGAGGGGAAACGAGCACAGAAACAAAAGATAAGGAGGTTGAATGGTTTAACAAGAAAAAGGGAGATGAATATTTATATCCCAATACCATATTCAGATCAATTGCCATAACTTGTGCAGAATCATTTACTGATGACGGTTCCACTGAAGTTTTATAAGTCTTTATAAGGCATGAGAAATGCTTTCGATTATTATTGTGGAGATTTCAGTCACTCTGTGGAAGATTGCATGTTTATGAAACACATAGTCAGTGGCTTCATCAGGAATGGACATTTATGTTTTGAGAATGGAGAACCTCGATTCCACAAAAGACCAACGTTGGCAAGAAAGATCGATATAAAAAGGGCCAAATTTACAACAGGCTTTTGGGGGCAATCCGCTACATTTTAGGGTTTACCAGAAGCGAAGTAATGTTTGGACATCTACCTCATCAAAGTTTCCTTTATTGAAGAATATTCCGAAGTCAAATGCTCAAAGTGATCATGTTAGTGGAAAATTAAAGGCTAAATTGGATCTTATTCATGTTTCTTATGGTGAGTTGTACTTCAAATTGCTCGAGGCTTCATCGCATCATCCAAAACTTTCAAAGCCCCATTATCCAAGTTGGTACAACATCGAGGATCATTGCGAGTACCATAATGGAGTTCATGATCATGACATTGAAGACTGTTACACTTTCAAGCAACAAGTTTAAAACTTTTTGAACCAAGGAATTTTGGAAGTTGACACTGAAGGTCAATCCATTAAGATAGGTGATTCCTTGATCAAATCCAATGCAACAAGATCACCCAAAAACCAACAACTGAAAGGCTTCAAGAAAAGGAAAAGAAAGAAGGGAAAGGTGGAACTGATCCAAGATCAACAGCTGGCAATGAAGAAACCTCGAACAAACATGACCGCTGAAAGCTTGAACACATCCAGCCAAGAGCAGGAAAAGTAGAGTTCATTTAGGCGTCGACCAGAAGAAGTTGTCAATTTCTATATGCAAATGATCAAATATTCTATAGAAGAGAGCAAACAATTGATTGAAGAAACAAGGAAACTCATTGACAAGATGATCTTAATTAAAGGCTCGATGAAAACAAAATAGTATAAACAAGATGAAACATGCCTTTGTGCTGACAAGGGAAAGTGAAGAATTGTTGAGGCTGAAATTCACTCAAGTCTTAATTGAATAAAGATTGATAGTTGGACCACAAGAGATCTGTCTGTAGTTTTAGAACCGTTACAGAATAATACCCTAAACCATCCCAATCACTTTTGTCCGGGAGCATTGGGGTCCTTTGTAAGGAAGGTTAACCGATTTATTTGTATTTGATGCTTGTTTCTTACATGATATTTCTCAAATGACAAAAATGCATCCTAAAATATTCATTCTCTTCAAGTATATGCACATATTCCTAATTTCTTTGTAGGGCCCCTATTACTCATTATATGAATGAATCAGACCCTAATTCTGAAATAGAGCAGTCCATATAATTGATAGAGGTAAGTGAATGTGAAGATGAAGAGAAAGTTGATGTCCCTTAGAAATTATCAAGGTTGATTGGAAATGAGGAAAATAGATCTTGCCTTACAAGCAATAAATTGAGATTCTGAATTTGGGTACTTGAGATAAAAAGTGAGAAACAAAGATCCGTTCAACTTCCTCATCAAAAGCCAAGTGTGGTCTGAATGACAACAAGAATTCAAAGACATCTTCGCGTGGTCATACTAGTATACACTGAAGGTTAGATCAAGACAATGTTATGCACAAGTTACTCATAAGGCCTGAATGTAAAACTATTCAGCAAAAGCTTGGAAGAACGAGTTCAGAAAATGTTGCAAAGGCAATTTGATGATGACTTCCTCAACATGGTCGAGACATTGATAGAATGGGTCAGAAAGAAAATATACTTTTGATTCGAACAAGGTAAAAAAAACAACATTTACAATCATGAAAGATTCATTTCACTACAAGCTAATGTTATTAGGCAATATATCAGAGGACCATGGTAACCGAAATAAAAATGGGTGTAAAATTCAAGAGTGATTCTCCAAGGATTACATAGGTATAAGTCGAGCTCGAATTCGTCAAAACATACTTTTGGAAGTCACACTTGGGAAACTAATGGGTCAGCAAAAGTAGAACTGAAATTTATCCTGACAAAGTAAAAGTTGTTCAAACTTTTCTCCCTCCAAGCAAAAAAAAAAGAAAAGAAAAGAAAAAAGGAAAAAGAAGAAGAAAAAAAAAAACAAAAAGGAAAAGAAAAAGAAAAAAACAAGCATTTTTCAAGTTGCTAGAGAGATTGAATTATTTATCGTAACAAACAGACAAAATATGATTCAATGTCCAAGTTGCTGACAGAGACCGATCAAAGAGTATTAGATGAAAAATACCAAGAAGTCCTGAAAAAGTCAAGAAGCATTTTTCAAAGTGCACAATTCTGATAACACCAGTTCCAGTTTTGTAACACCTCGTTTTTCATGGTTTAAAAAATTAGAAAAAAAGAAATGTTTGAAAAGAGGTGCTGCCAAGGGGTTTCGAACTCGTGCCCCTTGGCCTTTTGAGACAAAGGTTTAACCATCAGAGCTACAAGTATTTCTGGTTTCATCTTACTCAATTTAAATTTTATTTTATATGTGATGTTTATACCAAAATAAGTTAAGTTTGATCTGACTCCCCAGCTACCCCTCTAAAAAAATGCCTGTTCGAATTTTGAAGGAACCTAGAAGGTTCCAAACTCTCTCCTCAAACACCCCCCATCGTTGCCGTTCTCGGCCACCGGCCGTCCGTGGGGTGCACCGCTGCCACGGTTGTGCTTGCCGCTGCACTTCGACCACGACCATGGCAGCCACTCGCGATGTTCCGTTGCCGTTCACCGTGGAGGCCGTGTTGAAGCTACAAAAAACTCTCCCGCGAACCTCGTTGTTTTTACCATCACAGGTTAAAAGAAAATATCATGACCTAATGTTTGACATCAGTGTTCGGAGTTCTCTCGGCGTTGCCTCTGGAGTACGGTACTGTATAGTTAGTGGGCATGTATGTCATGTATGTCACGTATGATTTTGTGATAGTGTCTGTAAAGTACTTTATGAAATTTTCTTGTTATGCGTTTAAATGATTTTCTGAAATAGTATTTTAAACAGAAGTTGATTTTACAGTTTAATAAGTGTTTTGAGAAAAAAATGTTTTCATGTGTATTTTACTGTGGGTCGCTCTTGTGACCCTAATGTGGCTTCCTAGGATCCGTTGTAACACATAGGCGGGTCTAGGGGGTTACATTTAGTGGTATCAGAGCTTAGAGTTACGTCATTTTGGGTAGATCGGCCAATCGTCTGTCATAGGGTGTCTGGTCTGTGCAAGCTCCTAGATCATAACCGTACTCCCCCGAGCCGAAACTCTGATGTTGAATCCTTTCTCCTAAAATAACAAAATTTGAGTATTCTGCCTTCCATAGCTCAACATCTGCTTACATGAAATGTCTATAACGTTCGTCTGTGTTTTGAATTAAATGGTTGAATTTGAATCTGGATAAGGAACTTGAGATGGTTTGTACTTGTGAATCATATTAAGAATAAATGTTTGATCATGCGGGATAATCGATGTAAGATTTCATGAAAGACTATTCGGTGATAACGATTGTGTTTGAAAATACCCTAACGGAAATGTGATAAAAAAAAACTCTATGAACTTCAGAGAGAAGTGTTTGCGATTGTGCCGAAAGTGTATATTCTGTGGTACCTTTGTTAAACACGAAAGAAACAGTTGTCTGAATATTACGTTGAAGGTAAGTGATATCCATTAATGACCTTAGTTGTGTTAGATCAGTATGAAGAAAGGTATCTCCTCCATGGTGTGGCTTGGTATATCGATAAATATCATCCCTGACTGAAATTTGGTGTCACATCCTGATTCTGGAAGGCCTTGGTTGAGGCCTTGAGTACTCGTCTGTATTTCAGGTACCGCTTTTCTTCCATCAATTGATATTCAACCTAGTAGAATGATTAAGATTATAGAGAAGATACATCAAGTATGTAAGATTGACTTCTGTAGTAGTTAGAAAGATTCCGACCCTTAGTTGAGACCATTATAATAACAATTATGAGACCAGTGTTCGTTTGACTTCATAAGTTCAGTATGGATTCACATGTTGTTTTTTTTTGATTGTTTGGTCTGAGATGTATAATGGGTCCAAAGTCAATTTGAGTAACTAAGGACACCCCCAGATTGATCCGGAATTGTTTGCAAGTCTCGAGAAATAAGGATACCCTGATGGAATAGTTTAAGTACATGAATGATGAAAAAGTAATTTTTCCATTTCTCTGACTTTGGTAAATTTCGAGGACGAAATTTTTTTAGAGGGGGAGATTTGTAACACCTCGTTTTTCATGGTTTAAAAAATTAGAAAAAAAGAAATGTTTGAAAAGAGGTGCTGCCAAGGGGTTTTGAACTCGTGCCCCTTGGCCTTGTGAGGCAAAGGTTTAACCATCAGAGCTACAAGTATTTCTGGTTTCATCTTACTCAATTTAAATTTTATTTTATATGTGATGTTTATACCAAAATAAGTTAAGTTTGATCTGACTCCCCAGCTACCCCTCTAAAAAAAATGCCTGTTCGAATTTTGAAGGAACCTAGAAGGTTCCAAACTCTCTCCTCAAACACCCCCATCGTTGTCGTTCTCGGCCACCGGCCGTCCGTGGGGTGCACCGCTGCCACCGTTGTGCTCGCCGCTGCACTTCGACCACGGCCATGGCAGCCACTCGCGATGTTCCGTTGCCGTTCACCGTGGAGGCCGTGTTGAAGCTACGAAAAACTCTTCCGCGAACCTCGTTGTTTTTACCATCGCAGGTTAAAAGAAAATATCATGACCTAATGTTTGACATCAGTGTTCGGAGTTCTCTCGGCGTTGCCTCTGGAGTACGGTACTGTATAGTTAGTGGGCATGTATGTCATGTATGTCACGTATGATTTTGTGATAGTGTCTGTAAAGTACTTTCTGAAATTTTCTTGTTATGCGTTTAAATGATTTTCTGAAATAGTATTTTAAACAGAAGTTGATTTTACAGTTTAATAAGTGTTTTGAGAAAAAAAATGTTTTCATGTGTATTTTACTGTGGGTCGCTCTTGTGACCCTAATGTGGCTTCCTAGGATCCGTTGTAACGCATGTGTCATTCTGGGTAGATCGGTCGATCGTCTGTCATAGGGTGTCTGGTCTGTGCATGCCCCTAGATCATAACCGTACTCCCCCGAGCCGAAACTCTGATGTTGAATCCTTTCTCCTAAAATAACAAAATCTGAGTATTCTGCCTTCCATAGCTCAACATCTGCTTACAGGAAATGTCTATAACGTTCGTCTGTGTTTTGAATTAAATGGTTGAATTTGAATCTGGATAAGGAACTTGAGTTGGTTTGTACTTGTGAATCATATTAAGAATAAATGTTTGATCATACGGGATAACCGATGTAAGATTTCATGAAAGACTATTCGGTGATAACGATTGTGTTTGAAAATACCCTAACGGAAATGTGATAAAAAAAACTCTATGAACTTCAGAGAGAAGTGTTTGCGATTGTGCCGAAAGTGTATATTCTGTGGTACCTTTGTTAAACACGAAAGAAACAGTTGTCTGAATATTACGTTGAAGGTAAGTGATATCCATTAATGACCTTAGTTGTGTTAGATCAGTATGAAGAAAGGTATCTCCTCCATGGTGTGGCTTGGTATATCGATAAATATCATCCATGACTGAAATTTGGTGTCACATCCTGATTCTGGAAGGCCTTGGTTGAGGCCTTGAGTACTCGTCTGTATTTCAGGTACTGCTTTTCTTCCATCAATTGATATTCAACCTAGTAGAATGATATGTAAGATTGACTTTTGTAGTAGTTAGAAAGATTCCGACCCTTAGTTGAGACCATTATAATAACAATTATGAGACCAGTGTTCGTTTGACTTCATAAGTTCAGTATGGATTCACATGTTGTTTTTTTTGATTGGTTGGTCTGAGATGTATAATGGGTCCAAAGTCAATTTGAGTAACTAAGGACACCCCCAGATTGATCCGGAATTGTTTGCAAGTCTCGAGAAATAAGGATACCCTGATGGAATAGTTTAAGCACATGAATGATGAAAAAGTAATTTTTCCATTTCTCTGACTCTGGTAAATTTCGAGGACGAAATTTTTTTAGAGGGGGAGAATTGTAACACCTCGTTTTTCATGGTTTAAAAAAGTAGAAAAAAAGAAATGTTTGAAAAGAGGTGCTGCCAAGGGGTTTCGAACTCGTGCCCCTTGGCCTTGTGAGACAAATGTTTAACCATCAGAGCTACAAGTATTTCTGGTTTCATCTTACTCAATTTAAATTTTATTTTATATGTGATGTTTATACCAAAATAAGTTAAGTTTGATCTGACTCCCCAGCTACCCCTCTAAAAAAATGCCTGTTCGAATTTTGAAGGAACCTAGAAGGTTCCAAACTCTCTCCTCAAACACCCCCCCATCGTCTCCGTTTTCGGCCACCGGCCGTCCGTGGGGTGCACCGCTGCCACCGTTGTGCTCGTCGCTGCACTTCGACCACGGCCATGGTAGCCACTTGCGATGTTCCGTTGCCGTTCACCGTGGAGGCTGTGTTGAAGCTACGAAAAACTCTCCCGCGAACCTCGTTGTTTTTACCATCGCAGGTTAAAAGAAAATATCATGACCTAATGTTTGACATCAGTGTTCGGAGTTCTCTCGGTGTTGCCTCTGGAGTACGGTACTGTATAGTTAGTGGGCATGTATGTCATGTATGTCACGTATGATTTTGTGATAGTGTCTGTAAAGTACTTTCTGAAATTTTCTTGTTATGCGTTTAAATGATTTTCTGAAATAATATTTTAAACAGAAGTTGATTTTACAGTTTAATAAGTGTTTTGAGAAAAAATGTTTTCATGTGTATTTTACTGTGGGTCGCTCTTGTGACCCTAATGTGGCTTCCTAGGATCCGTTGTAACGCATAGGCGGGTCTAGGGGGTTACAAGTTTGGTCATTGATTCTTTAATAGCTTATAAACCTCAATGGTGTGCATTGGGCCAACATGATGAGACGTGAAGGAAAGAGCCATTTATTATCTGATCAAAGAATCATAAGTTACAAAATGTGGTATCCACCAATTCAAAAGCCGCGTTGTTTTGGTAGCTTGAGGGCCCGGACAAAATATGTTGTATCATTTCGTTTGTGTGTTCTCAAGAATTGATCATTTGAAATTTTGGATGGAAACACTAGTGTTGACTAGAAAATGGCTCATTGGCAAATGTTTTTTTTTATCAGCAACTGTATGATTTTTATTGAAGAAAAAAGCATACAGCTCGACAAGCCATACACCTCGTTAAAAACCTCCCTAGTGGAGGAAAAGAGTACGATATGACTTGTCTAAACAAATTACAATATCCCCGACCCTTATTACAAGCATGCCACGAATAGTGACAGACGATCGACGCCCTCCTTGGCTAAAACATCAGCGAATCCATTCGCCTCCCTAGGCACATAACAAAATTGCAACTCATATGCAACCTGCCGCGCTTGATCAATCGCCATGAACACATCCCACAAACGCCATGGCCTCTTTGCCGATCGTGTAACCCAACTCAAAGCCACCCGTGAATCGGACTCAATTATCACACACTGATGTCGCCAGCTTCCCTCCACCATCAAGCTTAATGCGAAAGCTATAGCCCGAATTTCGGCTTCGTTTGAGTCCATCACCCCCAAAGGCCCCAAAAACAGCCCCAATATACGACTCTCTTCGCCCCTCATCACTCCCCCAAATCCTGCTAGCCCCGGCTTACCCCTCGCCGCACCGTCAACGTTTAATTTCAAAACTCCCGTAATCGGTGGCTGCCAAAACACCCCACGCCTCACCTTCTTACCCGCCACGCTAAACACATGAGTAGACGGGCATGTCCACCAAACTGCCTCGGACAGTAACTCCCCTTCCACGCCCACTTTAATCCAATAAAATGATCTCAATTTCACCAAAAGATAATTCTTCCATCTTCAAGCATTTTCCACGAAATATCCGCTCATTTCTAGCCAACCATAGTGACCACAACAAAGCACTAACACATGCTACCCATGAACGGACAATGCAAATGTTCGACAATAAAATCAGTCAAACTAACCGGGAAAGGCGTCGATATATTCCACCAATTGCGCAGCCTTACCCAATATTGCAGCACATTCGGACATTCATAGAATAGATGTGCAATCGATTCTTCTGATGACTCGCACCACGAGCATCTACTTTGTTCTGCACTCAATGCCAACCCGTGATGTCTCAGAAAATCCGCCGTAGGTAACCTCCTTAACCATATGAACCAAAGGAACGCCTGCACCTTTGGTGGTACCAAAATATTCCAAGTGAAACAGTCCCCCAAATCGTCATCACCAAATTTATCCATCAGCAATAATTTGGATAATGCCTTCACCGAGAAAATGCCATGCGCATCCGCTCGCCAAATTAACATATCCTGTCGAGCCTCCCATAATGGTACCCTCGCACCAACTTTTGTAAACCATGCAGCCGATCCAGCTCAAAGCCACGTAACTGGCGTCTAAAAAATGACGTCCACTACCCATGTTCCAACGTCCCCCCTACAGCATAATCATGAATCCAGGCCAGCTTGTTAATAGATAGCATAAATAGTCGCAAATAAATGTCTTTAAGTGGTTGTTGCGTAATCCAAGGATCGAACCAAAATAAGACCATCTTCCCATTCCCAATTTTCCACTGAAAACCTTCCATTCCCATATGATGCTCAATGCTAATGTCACAAGAGTTTAACACAATCTGTTTCCACACCCCGACATTGCTGACAAATTTTCCGTATTGAAACGCCACCATTGAATATTTACCCCATACTTGGTTGTGATCAATCTTCGCCACAACGAGTCACAATCCTGTGCGTAACGCCACATCCACTTGGACAGCAAAGCCTTGTTTGTTATCCGCAAATCCGCCACCCCAAACCTCCCAAATGTCTAGGCCGACACACAACATCTCAGCCCACCCTACTCATCTTCCGTTCGAGACCAACACCCCCCACAAAAATGCACGCCTAATTTTATCCAATTGTGCAATAACCCCTTTAGGGACCGTGAATAACCCCATATAAAAAATAGGAAGTACTGAAAGAACGGAATTTACCAAAATGACGCGTGCAGCGAATGAGAGTGATGTGCGTTTCCATCCGGCTAACTTGTGCCGAAAGTTAGCAATAATAGGCTCCCACACCGACAAATTTCTCGGATTGGCACCTAACGAAAATCCTAGATAAGTAAAAGGCAGCCCCCTGCTTGCATCCCAACATCTTGACCACCAAAGTACCCAATCCATCCTCCACATCAATTGCATACAACGAGCTTTTTGCGAAATTAATTCGCAAGCCCGAACACACCTGAAAACAATGCAAAATTCTCTTTATGTTCCGTGCCGCCTCAACCGATGCCTCAAAAAATAAATGGTGTCGTCGGCGAACTGTAGATGAGTTAAGGATATCCCCGACACTACCTCCACCCCACGCACCAAACCAGCCGACTCGGCATTACCCAACATCAAGTGCAATGCTTCAGCAACTATGACAAATAATAGAGGCGAGAGTGGGCAGCCTTGGCGTAATCCACGCCCCATCCGGAACTCTTTAGTTGCGCTGCCATTCACCAAGACTGATAGGCGAGATGAGCTGATGCACTCCTTAACCCATTCCCTCCACCTACTACAAAATCCCATGCGATCCAATACAGAATCAAGAAAAATCCAGCTTACACAATCGTAAGCTTTGGCAAAATCAAGCTTCAGAATAAATCCCCCACCACCACTCTTCCGCAGCGAATGAATTACTTCTGTAACCAAAAGAACCCCATCTACCAATTGACGGCCTTTTACAAACGCGGATTGTGAGTCACTGATTAAACCTCCCAGCACACGTTGTAGCCTATTTGCTAAGCACTTAGCCAATATTTTATACATTGAATTCACTAGGCATATTGGACGATACTCACCTAAACATTGAGGCGATTCCACTTTCGGCAACAACACAATGAAAGCACAATTGGCACCCTTCGGTAATGCCCCTGTTGCATGAAAATGCCCAAAAAAAATTCAGCACATCAAATTGCACCACCTCCCATCCTTTTTTATAAAATTCAAGCATGAAACCATCCGAACCCGGCGCCTTTGAACCATCACATTCCCATAATATATTTTTAATGTCCTCCAACGTGAAAGGCTGGACCAAAATCTCTTTATCCATGTCATTTATTCTGCGAAAAACACCCTCAAAATGCCACTCGCCCGCCCAATTATCACTAGCAAAATGTTTGGTAAATGTCTTCACCACAAAGTTCTGGATCGCCGCAGGCTCAGTAGTCCACACACCATCAATCACCAGCCCCGGTATGTAGTTTCGAGCTGTTCTTAACTTTGTCGTCTTATGGAAGTACGCCGTATTACGATCGCCCAAACGTAACCATGTTGCTCTTGATTTTTGCCGCCACATTGATTCTTTATTTCTCAGTGCACGCCACAATGCGCACATCAACCTACGCCTTGCAGCCTCTATTTCTTCACTCGCACCCCCCTCAACCATGGCCTCATCCGCATTATCCAATTGTTGTTGCACATCCGCAATCAATTTATTCACATCACCGAGATTGTCCTTATTCTAGCCTTTCAAAAACTGCTTCAAATATCTCAATTTGACAACAATATTTTCATTTCCCACGCCCACCTTGGTTAAACGACACCATTCCTCCAAAATTTGTCTAATGTTCGATAACCCATCCACCCAACAATTGAAAAATCGGAAAGGACGTGGTCCCCAATCATTGTCATCGCACTTCAACAACAGAGTGTGGTCCGAAACACCCCTTTTCAATGCTACTTGCTGTATGGATTTAAAAGCATCAAGCCAACTAGAAGAGATTAAATAACGATCAATTCTGCTGCACTGGTTACCATAGCCAAAACAAGTAAATCATTTACCTACTAACGGTAAATCCCGCGGCATGTACGAACTCCCCAAAAGCTTCCATCTCCGCAAACCTATCCGAAACCCCTATACGATCAATCTCATATAATATAGCATTGAAATCGCCCACTACGCAACATGGCCCCTCAAACTCATTTAATCGGGGTAATACAAAATCCCAAATTAATTTTTGCCCCGCTACGTCCATAGGAGCATATATCCCTACAATGCAACACTCCATATCTTCTTGCTGCCAACGGCCTTGAAGCATAATAAAATTCGGATAGACAACAACATTAATCAAATTAAATTTGTTACCTTCCCAAATAAACAAAATGCCCCCGGATGCTCCCATCGAAGGCGATACTGCCATCTCAAAACTATCAGAGTACCACAAAGAAGACACCCACATCGACGGCACATCCTCTAATTTTGTCTCTTGCAAAACCACCATGTCAACCTGATTTTTCCGTATGACTTCACCAACACTTCGACGTTTCGCGCCACCGCCCAAACCTCGTACATTCTACAATAATATACGCATTAGTCACAAACCTCAATTTTCCCCGGCTATTACCCGAGAAATATCCTTGATAATATCAACTTCTCTCCCACTCGATTTCACCCCAATTAATGACCCCAATTTTACTGTTGTCGCTGCCTCACTTGAGATATCCTGAGCTCGCTGTGAACCACACTCTTGCCCGTCAATCCCCACTGATTTGGAAATACGACGTGACCACCTTTCACCCAAACTTTGCCGTTTCTTCGCTTTTACTTCACGGCCAGCCTCTTGGTGATTCTCAATGGCATTTATTCTTCTAATTTTGCAAAAAGCCTGACCAATCTTGATTATTTCCGTCGCACCTAGCCCAGCCTTGGAGTTGCACGAGTGAACAATCGGAGGGGAAAGCACCTCCTGTGAATTAGAATTTCCCCAATTACTCGACCCCACTTCCTCCTCTTTTTTTAAATTTGCTATCCTTGCTATGGATAGACTTTCATATTATTGAAATTCCTCAACCACTGCTAGAGTCCTACCACTACACTTTTTCTCTATTGTGGGATTATCCACATTCAACGAATCTGCCAATCTTCTACCCGATGAACTTGTCTCCACCGGATGAACATGTTGCAATGGTGACCGGGCATCAGCTTGCAACCCTCCATTCACATATTCAGATTGTACCCTCATCGTACTCTGAATTTCCGGCCCTTGCGGTTCCAGCCAAGCCTTATTCATTACCCAAACTACGCGATTATGCCCTTGTGAATATTTTGTCGTTTGTTGCAAATCATCCAGACCATTGGTGGCTACATTCGCATTCACCATTTGCTCTTCGCCGTCCATGTCTGAGCCTTGTTCCGAATTTTCCTCCGTTGATCTCCATTCACAACAATCACACTCCACCTCCGGACCCTTGCCGTCCATCTCTAACACATGTACCCAATATTCAACCTTGTCCACCGTTACACGAATTCTTTCCTCAATTCGGTTAAAAGTTGTAGTCTCTACCATAATTCTGCCGCTATCGAACGATGTAGGCGTTTCCGTATCATCATCTAAACAAATCAATGAGCCCCATAAATTGGCGATGTTTGTAAACGTTTGTTTATGCCAAAGGTGTATCGGCAGCCCTACAATCGACAACCATACTCTCCTTGAATCGACTTTAATTGACGGTGACCAAACCTCTATCCGATCAAAGCATTCCTTAACCCGATCCATCTGCAAAATTCTATCGCGAACAATTGTCGACGTGCACATCAACAGCATCATTTGGCCGGATAAACACATGATGGAAAACCCTTCATGTTTTGCTATCTCCAGCCGCTCGGCTAGGGTTTTTATACTACATGGCGTCAAGCACCATCCCACCGCACACCACTGGAGCACAGCCCATTTGTCATCATTAACGATGCCCTTTACTTCTCTGTATTTGGTTTTTCCCTCTTCCCCGATTGTCGCCGTCGATAGGCGCTCATTATTCCTACTCGTCATCGGTTCTGCCCTTGATCCTCCACTCGCCCCGCCCTCTCCTTTTCCTTGAGACATTGTTGTTCTACCCTTTCATGCCAACGAGACTCTCATTCGAGCACCATAGATCAATTTCTTATCCAATCTCTCTATCACGCGATCAACATCTTCTTTCGATGCCGTATGCACAAAACCAAATCTGTTTCCATCTCGTGCCAACCGATTAGGGATGAACGCATCTCTAACGACTTCGTGTCTATCGAACACTTGCCACAAGCCCTTCCAGTGAATTGTCTTTGACAAACCCCCTACATACAGCGTCCACACCCGCTGCACAGTCGAATCGCTCTTACCTTGATTGCCTTTAGATTTGGCGGCTTGTTCCCTAGCGAGTCGCTCCCACAAATTTGTCTTTCCCATAACTCTTCTTGCTCATTGGCAAATGTTATTATCAGAGTTTGATATTGCTAGAAAGTAATGATGAGTTTCTTGGCGAGATGTGCTTCAGATGATCATGAGTCCCTAAACTTTAATCTCCCAAACGAGGATATGATGTGTATAACAAATGATTAAAGGGAACAAACCCTTGGAAGATTATGGTTGAAAGATCATACAATGCCTTTTTCTGTATAAAGTATATTAAGTTCAAAAACCTCCTAAGACACCATTTTATCCTGGTTATGATTGATCACCTTACCAAGTGGCTGAAAGTTGCTTCCTATGTCGATATTACACATGTAACAACTTGGAAGATGTTGAACAAAGATTATTTGTCGATCTGGTATCTCAGAGAGAGTTGTCATTGATGGTGCTTCTAATCTAAAAAACAATATGATATAAGAGGTTTGGTGAACTATTCAAGACAAGTCATAATAATTCTGTGATCAATTGCTTAGAGACAAATGAGGCAGTAGAGTCGGCAAACATAAACACCAAAAGATTACCTCAAAGACTTGCAAAGACTGACATGATAAATTACCATTGACCTTGTATGTATTTTGATCCACGATGTGCACTTCAACATGTGTAACATTGTATTCTTCGGTCTATGGATGGAAGCAGTATGACTAATTGAGGTTTAGGTTCCGTCGCCTAGTATTGACAGATGTAAGATTGGACGATGCAGAACAAGTAAAGCTTGATAAGGTTAGTTGAATCTCATTAAAGAGAGGAAACTAAAAGTAATTTGACATGGTTAGATGTACCAAGAAAGAACGATACGAGCTCACAATAATGAAAGTTCGTCCAAAAGAATTTCGAGAAGAGGATCTAGTGCTTGAAAAGATCTTTCCAGTTCATAAAGATTTTCGTGGGAAATGGATGCCTAATTGGAAAGGGTTGTACATCAAGGAGACCTTTTTCTAGAGGAGCGTTAATTTTAACCAAAGATGATCGGAGATGAGCTAAGTAATAAACTTAGACTCGGTCAGGAAGTGTTACGCTCGAAGAATTAAAAAAGAGATTGCAAAAAGGAAAAAAGGAAATAGCGGAGTGAAAAACCCAAAAAAGGCGCTTCACAAAATGGAAATATCTACAGTGAAAACCCAAAAAGGGCACCTTAGATACAAAAAAAGAAAGAAAAGAATCAAAAAAGGAAAAAAAAGAAAAAAAGAAAATGGGGGGTTCAAGATGAAAATTCGAAAAGGGCGTCTTGAAACCAAATGAGGATTTGAGCTAAAAACCTGAAAGGACAGTTCAAAAGCATTTGAGATTAGGCATCTGACAAGGAACCTTCTCGGAATCTACAATTTTGAGTAAATTTGAGGTTGGAAGGCTCTCTTTCAGTTGAAAGGCTCTCGCTCCTTCATACAGTGGATACCTGGGGCATTGCATTGAATTTATCATGTTTTCCATGACTTATCAAATTATTCCAATTTGTTAAAATAATATTTGAGTCTTTCACTTATCATTTCAACAAGCATCTTGCATATAAATCGATTAGATATAAGAAAAGCAAAGGATTTCGTGGGTATTATTATGATGTACTAATCCTTTAAGTGCAGACAGAACAGGAGGTGGCCTCGGTACTTGATTAATGATGAAAAGTATGACGAGAGAAATGACACAACTCAGAGTGATATAAACATTTAAACAAAGCCGCAAGAAAGTAACACAAAAAACCTTGAGGCAAAAACAACAACAAGATCAATCTATTAAAGGTTCATCATATTCAAAAGCAAAGATCATTACGTTTGGAGATTGTTACTTCTAAGGCATTGCAAGACAAGAAAGCTTTGTGAATGCTAGAGCGAACAAAGATGATAGTTGGATTCGAGATTGGGGCAATGCCGCAAAGAACTTCCCAGAAGAATATGTTTTCTTTCGATGAATAGAACCCACAAGCTGAAATAACAGACGTGACGATCCCTTTGAAATCATGAAAAAGAGCTCTGTAAAAAAGTTGAATAAAGACGTAGAAAGAATGGCTTCATAAGAAAAGAGTTATCATCAACATATGAGCTTTTCCAACGTGAAGTGCGTGATGAGATATGAAAAGAGAAGAGCTTATGGGAAGAATCTATGAAAAGCAAGTACGAGTTCCATCAGCCTTATTTAGAGCAAAAGGAAACATAAAAAAATGAAGACAAGGTGAAAAATCTCAAGGAATTTTCAGAAGAAAAAGAAAAAAAGAAAAAGAAAAAAGAAGAGAAAGAAAAAGATGAGATGAAAACCCAAAAGGGCGCCTTGTGAAAAAGAGAAAAAGAAGAAAAAATGAGGTGAAAACCCGAAAGGGCTCCTTGAGAAAAAGAGAAAAAAGAAAAAAAAATCAAAGTGAAAACCCAGAAGGGCGCTTTGAGAAAAACAATCTAAAGCAAAAAACCCGATGACACGCGTCGTTACTTGCATCAAAATAAATCCTTAAACTCAAATAAATAATTCAAAATAATATAGTTAGAGTAAGGGTCGATCCACAGGGACTAGGGAGTTCCAACACCTATTCGTTTTGACTTAGACCAAGAAACCTGCAAATAATAAAAATGGGGGTTTAATAAACTAATTCGAGTAATGGAAGTATAATAAAAGTTAAAAGAAATATTAAAATAAATTATGGAATGAATTAGCCTCAAGCTTCGCTTTGCCACAACTCTTCTCGATCACGAAAATAGATTTTGCTTCAACCTTCTTGCGGTTACAGTCTACAAGGCCCAACCCTTGTAACTTGCTTCTCTACGGTAAACTCAATTCTGAGGGCAATCCTTGAAGTCAAGTGCTGAGTTGATTAGCTACGACCATCGATGCTAACACAAGTCTGCATTAGTGCTAGAGAAGCCCGTGCTCAGATAGTTGTCTCGACGAGAATCGTTTCCGATTTTGATTCCCATTAGCGGACCACCACTAAGTTTGTTCTTAAGGAGTTAAATTTTCTACAAGCCTATTGTCGTCCCTAACAGTGGATCTGAACCATTTCTAATCCGACGACGCCTTCAGAATGAAATAATTGAGATGCCTAAAGGTTAGGCCGATTGCCTAACCAATTTTACAGAGAATCGAAAAAAGAAATGTTGGAGGAATGAAGAACTCTTCTAACCTCACGAGGTAAGTCGGGTTTGGCATTGCTTTTGGCTAAGGGAAATTTAGCTAAGCATGGTTGGTGAAGAAACCATACTTAGTTTTAACAAAGGAAAAGAAAAATAAAAACCAATAAAGGTAAAAGAAAAGAGATATATTTAAGCTCAAGATAAATGAAGAACAAGAGTGAATTCCATCATTAGTTTCACCCTAAAGTGAGGTATTTATAGTAGTCTAAAACCCTAAAAATCACTCCAAAGTGATAAAGATAAAAAATAATTCAAATTAATTACATAAGATAATGATAAAGTTTAAAATTTAAATCCCGCTAATAAGAAACGTGATATGCGACTGAATAGTTATCACGCTACTGACATCGGCTTCTAAAAGGTGCTGACATGGCGTCCAGTCAGCATTCAGGCCCCAGTTCATGCCCAACATCCAGCCACAAATCTGGATTTTCTGCAGTTCCCATCATTTTCCTATTTGTTATGCATCCACCAAGTTCTTCATGAGAAAACACGAAATATCCCACAATTAAGATCCACAAATCATCAATTTAAGCACAATTAGGAATAAAACGACGACTAAACTAGCTACTCATCAAATTTCCTCTCACATATATGATGCTTGTCCTCAAGTATCTCAAAATTAAACAAATTTAAGCTCAATATCCCATTCTTAATTTCACATGAAAGAAAGTAAAGGAGCAAAAGAGAAACGACAAGACTTAGAAATAATTTAAGCAAAAATGACATTCCAAATCCATGTTAACAACAATGATGCAAACCAAGTACACTCAAAATGTTTAAGGGTCGAAAAAATCACTCGAGCCAAAACTAATTAGAGCATTACCATAGGCTTGTGGTTAAATCTAATCTGCACTACTAAGTATGAATGTGATGCAAAAATCAAGAGGTCTTAAAAGGGTTGTAACGAGTGTAAGGTTCGGGTAGGATAAAGGCCGAAAAATAGGGGTTAAAATTCAAGATAAAAATCATCCCAAAATTCTTATTCGATACTGTTTTTTTGCTGTGTAGATTCGAATAAATTCTGCATTGTATTTTCTGTAGTTTTTTTTTCTGTTGCATATTCGAACAATTTTCTGCACTCAATTTTTTTTGCTGCAGTGTATTTTCTGCATTGTTGGACTGCACTGTTCGAAACTGCTCTTTTTTTCCTGCACTACTCAATTCCAAGCTAATTTTTTCTGCAGTGTTGATTCGAATCTATTTTTTAAAAAATTTTGTCTTGAAAAAAAAGTGACAAAAAGAGGGGGAAACAAAATTGGTGTGGTTAACTAATAAGGTAATCCAAAGAAAACGGTTAAGGCTCAAAATTGTTTCACTATGGGATAATAACAAGGGGTAGGCTTTTTGGGAAGAGAATGAGGTTAAACCTAATGCCTTTATCATATTAATGCATCACAATCAAAAATGTAATCTTGAAAAGTATTTAAACCACAATTCTAGAATGCAACTAATTAGCTAGGCACACTAAAAAAAACAAAGAGTAAAAATAATGCATGCTCATTAGGCTCAAAAGCTCTCATGAAGTGTATTGTGTATATAGGTAAGCATCATGTCAATTAACGAAGTAAGAAATGTCATGACAAGGGTTATAAGAAAAATTTCAAGCATGCCATAATCTATTATGCAACCTAAAATTTCTAACAAGAAAAAAAAACCAAAGTCATACGGAAACAAAGGGACTAGGTGAAACAAAGGAAATTAAAAAGTAACTTAAATTTAAATAAAATCAAGAACAAGAGAACAAGCAACCGAACAAGAAATTATGAGAATTTGGCATGGATACCCACTCCCCCTCACTTTAAGCATGATGTCTCATTATGCAAATAAAAATGAAAGAGAGGGAATGAGAAAACTCCCTAAACTAGTTACGGCCACGAAGTCTGACGGGAGCATGCGACAACACCCTCCTAGGACAAGGGGCTCCGGCCGGTTGGGGAGATGGCGAGCTTGCTCTCTGGTCCGGACCATGGTGGTGGCGGCTAAATGCATCTAAATGCATTCAAAGACTTGACAACATTAATCCACAACAACCGAAATCAACATCAAACACCTTCCAAACTAAACCTAGCCAAAACCTAAAGGTTTAATCCATCAGTTACCTTCAATTAACATCCAAAACAATCTAATAACATCCTTATACCTCCATCATTTATAGAACAACCACAACTCTTCAAAAAAACTCATAACTAACAACTTTAAAAAATTAGAGATTCACCTAATTTTGGGTTTTCATTATTAAAACTAACATATTAACATTATAAAACATCAAAATCATGATTAGAACCAATCAAGAACTCAACAAAACAGATCTAAAATGAAAATCAACCAATCTCATCAATTAAACATTGATTTAACTAATTTTCTATAAATAAATCAATAAAACTCATTAAAAAACATTAAACAAAGATCAAATACTTGAGAATTTCAGTAAAGCACCTTTCATTAGAGGAGAAGAACAAATCTTACCTCTAATGAGTGAATTTCCTCTCAATTAGATGTTTTACTCTTGTAAAACAAATGGGAAACAATGAGATTTCAGAAAGCAAGATTAAAAAATCCATTAGAAATCAAAAGTTTAAGAAATCAAGAACATTACCTGAAATCTTTGATGAAAAGGAGAGTGTTGGGCTGAAGAAAATTTGAGAGAAAAATTACGTCAAAAGTAGTTTTAAGAAATAACTACTTCTCTTTTATTAAATTGAGAGAAAAATTAGATTAAAACAATTGGTAAATTAACTCCTTAAAGATTCTAAATTTTGACCCTTTCACAAAACAGTCGCTAAAAACAATTTTGCATTCTTTACATTTTGGTCACTAGCTCAAAATGTCCAATTTCCGAATTCCATTTTCAAAAATGACTTTACCAAAAACATTCATATATTAAACAATTATTTTAGGATATTTTTCCATATTTTTATCTCACTCAAAATTTTTATTATAATTTTATCCTGAATCCGACTCGAATCTTTAATTATGGTTTACCAGACCGTCTAATTAGCCTAGAAACTCCTATGCCCAAAACATGGGAGTTACAATAAAGGTAACCACTAAAAGTACTCGATGCGAGCCTTATGAAAATGATAATGTGCATTCCAAACTCAAACTTTGCATTCATTAAACACATAAAAATAAAGGTCGAAATGACACCGTGTCATCCGAGATAAATGCAACTACACTCACCTCAGTTCAAGCTTAAAATTATTTTTTCTTATTCTCCTCCTTTGTGGTTTCCTTTATTTCAATTTTCTCTAGCCAAACATTAAAGAAACATATCATTCAATACACTAGGTAGCTTGTATTGTCCTTATAGGAAAATTTCTATAAAATGTTCTAAACCCAGAATTCGATTTTATTTGTTTTAAATGAAACTAAATTGATTAAACTTTACAACCATATAAATTATAGCCTCGAATTCATCTTATACGATTTATGGTTAATTTTAAAATCACTATTGATGCTGTTTTATGAACAGACTGCTACCTTGTTTTCATGACCATCACCAATTAAAAAACTCATATATTTTAATATACAAATCGAAATCAATCACCGTTTATTTTAAATGAAATTAGACATACACATGATTATTATCATATAAGTTTTTCTCCCTAGTTTGACTCAGAATTTATTATCATATAATTTTTGAACTCACTGCAATGTGCACATTTATGGGCAAAATTCCATAAGCTGAAATTTAACTTCATTAACCTCTTAAACAATAATTGTAAGCATAATTAATCTTTTATAAACTAAGTTCAAAGACTAATAACACATATGTTCTAATTCTAATAAAAATGGTACCACAAGATAATCAAAGGGTAGAACTCACCGAAATTTGTATTTAATTAATGAATTGATAACTGATTTGCAAAGAATTATAACTTCAAGGTTTAGAGTTCTATGAAGCTTCATCCATGGAGTTTTGCAAATGAAGAAGATGACATCTTTTTTTCCTCACTATTGCTTTAATCAAGGCTTAACCCTTAAAATTTTCATCCCTTGCACATAAGTCAAAAAACTTTACTTTTTTCAATTTAATCACTAAATATCTTTTGACTTAATTTTACTATTAATCACTCCAATTTTCTATTTCTTGTACTAAGAACTCAATAATTTATATTCTTTCAAAATAGACCTTAACTTCTTCAATCTTTTAAATTGATCTCAATTAATCAAAATGAATTTTATCGAATAATTCAAGAAATGAATTTTAATTATCGAAAAGTAAATTCCGATAATCATAAATCAAAAATCTATTGAGCCGGGTTTTGGGATGTTACATTCATAGCATGCAAATTGTATCCAAAGTTATTTTGTATCCAAGGATTGCATATTTTGTTTTCAAAGATGAACAATGAGTTACATAGATCCATATATCATAGTCTAAAATAAAGATTGAGCAACTCCATATCATGTACCAAAGCTATAACATATTCCACAGTGACTCATATTCCCATAATCTTCAAAATTCCTTATCATAGTGTAACCACATGCATACTAATCATAAACATAGAATTTGCTTACCATGCTTACCATACTTGTGGTCATATGTGTCCTCTAATTGAACTTTCAAAACACGTCATAATTATAATTCACAAAACATTACAAATGAATTCAGGATGGCACCAATCTCGAGACTCAAACTCCACTCACCGAGACTACCAAAGCTAGATTTCTCTTGAATGAAAATTCCTTGACTTAAGGACTTAGCTTTTCCTTGTAGATTCGATGTCTCTTCGATATCGGTTTGGTCTAAATAAGAAATTGACATCGAAATCATTAATCCCATATTCAAAATATTTAGAATTATAAGTTAAACAAATTAAACAAACTCCTAAAGTTGAGATGTAGGCTTTAGAGATTCCTAACTCAAAATTTCATGGGAAATCCTAGTTACTCTTGAATGCAATCTAAATCATTAGGAATCCTTATTCAATCGAAACTTAAGCTATAAAGAATTCTCATAACCATTTTGAATCCAAAGCTCGGCAAGATTCGATGTTTCAAGATAACTAAGAGATTAAGCTTACCACACATTTGATTAGGACTTGAAATTGAAGGCTAATATGGAAGAAAATTAAAACTTAAGCTTGGTTGAATAAGATGAACACTAACCTTTTTTTTTCTTTCTGTTCCTTCCAGATAGTCATATTGACTAATTACCCAATTTTCCTTAATTGAAAATTGAAAGAATTGGAAATAAGGAAACCTAATTAGGACGACTCATCCTTCAATGGTCAAAATACCACTTTTACCATTGAATTTTACACCTCTTGGACTTTGGTTACTTAACTTCATGTCCTTTTACTTTAGTCACTAATTTTTAATACTTTGGGATAGAACTTAATACTCTAATATTCGAATAATCCATGGGTCCAATTTCTAATCTTAGTTATCGGAAAGTAAATTTTGATTACCGGAAATATGATTTGTTACTAAACCAGTTTTAGAGGTGTTACAATTTAAAAATTCTAAACTCAATAGAAAAAAATTCTCCACCTCTTCCACATAATTCCTAAGGGTATTAATCACAATGAACATCAACGAAGTCCAAGTGATGCTCAAACTTGGATATAGTAAGTGACTTAATCAACATATCCACGTGATTATCATGAGTGCTAAGTGCCAACTTTGCTCACAATAATATCACCATGAGCTATAGCATCACATGCGCATCGATTTTCTTTGTCCTCTCAATGTTGATCCTCAGTAAGGAACACAACACTCTAACAATCAGAAAATATTGTAATGATATAAAAATATTCACTAAGTTCACCAAAAGAGTCCCACAACCAAATAACTTCTGTGCATGTCTCAGAATCTCATATACTCAGTAGACAAGGTAAATGTAGTATGCAAAGTGGTTCCAACTGATGCCACAACTCTAATAGTAAAGACACTCCCTATGAGAGACCTTCTTTTATCCTAGTTTATAAATCCTAAACTTAGTTATTTTTGGCACCTTTAGACCTTGGTGTTGACTTAGGCTGCGTTTTTAGTTGTTGACGGCGTCCCCAACGCGCGTTTGCTCCTCATTTCCTCGCCAAACAATCCTCAGTTTAGTCACCAACGAGAGTTTGCCCATCAATTTCAACCTTCAAACGGGTATTTGATGGCAGCTGAATTTTTTAACTTTTCACAACGGCCGTGGGCCCGTTTACCACCTCAACGACAAAGGAAGCCTTAGTCTATTATCATTTAATGGATTTATGTAGATATTTTCATTTCATTTCATTAAGCTTCATTAAGAAAAAGGTGAATCCCTACTTCTTTTAATTAATGTGTCCATTTATTGCCTTTGCATTGCTATGTAATCTATTATTCCTATGTTGTGAGCTTGTATAGACAATGGGGTTAAAGTGCCCATTGATGTTCCGAGATGACGGTTTGAAATGGAAAAAACAAGAGGGTTGGACAATTTTTGTCGTTTTCAGGTTGCCTTCTTCGTCGTCAGGTTCGCCATCGTCCCACGACCAAAACCCAGTCCTTCTCTCGCCGAGCTGCCACGCTATTCGTCGTAAGTTATATAATGATCACCAAATTACCCCTTTTAAGGTCAAACGACTAAACTGCCCTCGGGCAGTAATCTGAGGAAATGCTTTAAGAATAAAAGGTCTTAGACATTTTTATGGATGAAAATAATTAGAAAAGCCTTGAAAGTTGAAAGTGTAAATTTCCACACTAACTTAACATTAGAAGAATTACTAAAATACCATGTGGGTTAAAAATTACTAAAGTGCCCTTGTGGACTAATAGGCCCAATATAATGAAATGAAGGACATGGTAGAGCGATTAAAATTTCATGCGAGTAAAAATGGTTAAAAGCCAATGTAGTTGTAAACTTTCGAGAATGCCCTTATGATCAGATAGTGGGATTAAAAGCTAAGGAATTGGTTAAAACATGTTTCAATAAACGTTAATTGAATTAGGGTGGCTTGTGGTATGTTGTTAATACTCAAAATATAAATCATATAATAATGATATTTAACTTTATTATTAATAGAATTAATTTATGATGTGGAAATGACAATTCTGCCCTCATTATTTAGCCTATAAATAGTGAGCAATTTTACTCATTTGAGACATACCTAAGCAATAGAGTTTGCTTTAGAAACACTTTATTTGGTTTTTATAAACCTATCACGAGTGATGATTTTGAGTTGAGAGAAGAGCAGTACCATTAGAGTCCTTAGGGGGTCGTTCGTCCATTGTAGCGATTACACACATCGGGGCGAATTCGCTTCTAAGGCAGTGGTTAATACCACGACACGGTTTGGTTTGGTTTAATTATTTTATTATTTTCCAGTCAGTGTTAACGCCTTATTTTGCAGCAGTCTATTTTTCCAACAATTTAAAAGTAAATTCAGTGTTGCTGTCGAAATGATTCGTATCATTGGTGTTCTCATGCTCACGAAAACCCCGAGATGATACCACTATAACTTTGGTTAAAGGTTGGTTTTTTTTGGGGGTGGGGGGAGGGGGGAATGGATAAAGGACGACAAATATACTCAATACACTTAAAATAATAAGTCCAATATTTAAGAGCATATAACGTTTAATATATAATATTAAATAGATTTAATAGTTTGTTACAATAAAATGCAATGAAAAAACGGTTCAAATTTCACGTTCCTACAAACGTCATAGCATTAAAGTGCTATTTTAAAGCTTTATATTAAGCTTTATATACAAAGTCCGTTAGAAAAAAAAAAACAGTTTTAATGTTGTGCTCTTAATTATAGTATTATCAGCTCAAGTATTTTAAATGGTTTTTATTATTTTACATTCATGCGTTGACACTGAATGTATAAAACTTTGCATTATGGTTGTTTAATCATGTGTTGTAATTACTTATACTGATTAGATTGTACTGTTTTAATGAGTTTTGCATGAAAACGTTTAAAGAACGATATGCAATGTTACATTCAAGATATACGTTAAAACCTTTAAATGCTTATAAAGCTTTTGCTTTAAATTTTGCATTTAAACGACTATTATTGGCAGTTGCAAGACTTTTAAGTTTATGCATGAATGTTAATTATAGCCATTATTTTACATTTTATATGGCTTTAAGTGTAGACAATGTAGTATTTAAGCTATTCTTAAAGGGCCAATTTATGGTTGATAATTGGTTCTAATAATTTTATTTTGTGAAGTTTATAAAGAACACAAGATAATTGAAATTCTGGAGAAAAGGTTCAGAGCCAATGATGAATAATTCTTCGATCAACTATTTTTGAGTTGTCCAAATTCTGGTCCAATCTTACACCTTGCTGATGTATTGATTTTTCCCTTGTCGTGCTAACAATCTTTTGTGAGAAATTTAAACAACATGACAGTTGAAGAAAATGTAAGAATATGATAAATGATGTAATGATTCTCAAGTCAAATATTCTTATCGAGGAGCTTTTCATATTCTGGTATGAATCCCATAATTTATTGACAATAAGAGGGGAGTCTTAAAGATAAGAATTTCAATTACTATCTATAAATTATTTTTGAGAAAATTGTTGTTGGTAAAATTCTCAAAGACTAATTTTGTGAAATCTTTTTTGATTTTAGAATTAACAGGTTTTAAAGAGATGTTAATTCTTACGAAGAGATCGAAGATACAAATATGGTGAGAATGAACAAAGTCTACTTGAAATTGTGGTTCTACCTACAAGGTCAGATTATTTAGACTTGTCTATTAATTCATGCTTTTTATCATGTGAATTTATATTGAGCCTTTAAGCTAGTCTTTAACTCAGTGAGCATGTTTTAGACCATGATAAAGACTAAAGGCTAGAATGAATGACTTTTCTAAGTAGTGAGCCTTATATTAAGTATGCTTAATAAGATACTATTGTGAGTAAAAGTATCAAGCATAATTCTTTAAGAGACCTTAATTAAAGAAAGAGAAAATTTATAAATGACTTATTGAAAAACATTATGAAAATGCATGTCTAGGATTGGTTCTATTAAATACATGGTATATAAGCGTGCCTAGTGCACCACCTCTCTTTCATGGTAACCTACCTGGTGCATTGTTCTTTAATGTGATAACTTTTATAAAAATACTATGACAAATAAGATCTCTTCAAACTTAGTGTACAAGTTAAAAGAGTTGAGATTAATTTGGTTGAGCAGAATACCAAATTTAGTCATAGTAAATAAAATATGTGATGGTCTATTCAGGGCTAATATGCTGAATAATATGAATAAGAATTTGATAGACATTAGTGCTACTAAAAGTATGTTGTAGCAATTAAATCTCTTTGAGTTATTTTCCTAAGTAGATGAAAGGAAAGAGATGATATATCTTAAGAGTTGTATTGAAAACTCTTGTAATAAACTTGAGATAATTTTTCCTGTTGCTAGAAAAATTTGTAAACTCTTCATAAATATTTGCATAATATTCTTAATTTCTCGAATTAGGAGAAAGTTAAAATTCTCTTTGAATGAGATAAAAGGAATTTCATAATCGTTTGAGATTATGTATACTAATCTTAATGATTAATATTTCTCAAAACCTTGAGAATATAATCATGTGTAAACAAGATTTGAGTTTGTTAAAATATCGTGTTATGGTTAAAACTCATAAAAAACTTTACTCTAATATGATTGAATATTTGTTTACACGTTGTTCAAGACACTTATGAATTTGTTTCTATCTTAAAAATGTTAGAAATGTGGGGGTGTCTAGCAATAGTCGGTTTGCCTGACTTTAAGAAAACCACTATCAGTTCTAAAACTGTTGATGTAATGTCTATAAGGTATGCTACAAATAGTGCCGCATACAGGTTTATGTCTTTACATGACTTCTCAATTTGTGAATCTAGGGATGTTGTGTTCTTTAAGGACTCCTTTCCTCTTAAGAAACCCAGATTAAATGTTGAAACGCAACGAGAAAGCCATATTTCTGCTTCTTCTAGTATCCCTACCAAGGAAACTCTAGAGTTTGAATTAGAGCATAGAAGAAGTAAAAGACAAAAGGTAGCAACTACCTTCAGACCAGATTTTATAACTTCCTTTATTACAGGAATTAGTGATTTAGACTCTATAACCGAACCTATAGCTCAATCTTTCCTTTTAGATGATGATCCAAAGACATATAATGAAGCTATAAGTTCAATTGATGCTAGTTCTTGGAAAAATGCTATTGATGATGAACTAGAATCAATAATGTCTAATCACAGTTGAGAGTTGGTTGACTTGCCTAGAGGATTTAAACCTATCAGTAATAAATGGGTCTTTAGAAAGAAACTTAGACCACATGGGCCAATCTAGAAGTATAAGGCAAGACAAGTAGTCAAAGGGTTCACTTAGAAGTTTGGTATTAACTTTTTTGATACGTACTCTCCCGTAACAAAAATCTCAACAATCCGTGCCTTGTTTGCAATCACATCCATTCATAAGTTGCATGTACATCAAATGGATGTAAAAATTGCATTTTTGAATGGAGATCTATATGGAGCAACCACCAAGTTTTGAGACATTTGGTATGGAAGGCAAAGTGTGTAGAATTAAAAAGTCTCTCTATGGCCTTAAACAAGCTCCAAAGCAATGGTACGAGAAATTTCATAAAACCACGTTGAGTTTTGGTTTTATTGTTAATGGAGCGGATGCCTACGTGTATTCGAAAATGTTTGGGACTGATTGTGTCATCATAAGCTTATATGTGGGTGGCATGTTGATATTCAGTACTAACACTGAATCCATTAACAAAACGAAAAATTTCTTGTCTTCTAAATTTGAGATGACTGATTTGGGAGAGGCTGATGTGATCTTAGGAGTAAAAGTTACCAAAACTGAAAAATGATTTTCTTTAAATCAAGCACACTATATTGAGAAGGTGTTAAAGAAATTTGACAGTTTTGATGTCATCCTTGTTCGAACTCCTTATGACTCTTGTATCCATCTTTTTAAGAATAAAGGAAGTAGTATTTCCCAAGAAGAGTATGCTAAAATTATTTGAAGCCTTATGTTCTTAATGAACTATACTCGACCTGATATTGCCTATGCAGTGAGTAGGTTAAGCAAATATACTCATAATCCTAGTGGAGAGCACTAGATTGCACTCAGATGCTTACTTAAGTATCTTAAAGGTACTATTGACTGGAAACTTGATTTTGGTTGCTTTCCTTCAGTCTTAGAGGGATATTGTGACGTCAACTGGGTTACCGATAATGATGAATTAAGCTCCACGAGTGGGTATGTCTTTACCTTAGGTGGTGTAGCGATTTCATGAAAGTCTGCTAAGAAGACTTGTATCGCTCGCTCTACCATGGAGTCAGAGTTTATTGCTCTTGACGTAGCTGGGCAAGAAGCCGAATGGCTTAGAAATTTGTTAGTAGAAATTCTATTATGAGGAAAACCGACTCCTCTGGTGTCCTTGTTGTGATTCACAAGCGTCGATATGTGTGGCTAAAGTCAAGCTTACAATGGTAAGAAAAGACATATTCACATAAGACATGAATCAGTGAGACACTTAACGGAGTATTCTCTTTAGAGTATGTGAAGTCAGAAAGGAACCTAGAAAATTCGCTTACCAAAGGGTTAAGTCGGAAACTGGTCCTAAATTCGTCGAGGGGGATGGGTTTAAAGCCCATTGGTTGAAGAATTCATGGTGGATACCCAACTTAGTTATCTAAGTTCAATGTGGTCAAACGAAACCATGGAAAGACTCATAGTGTACATTTCTCATTACCTATCCCTATGACGAATAATGTACATGCACAGGTTGAGCATTGTTGCTCTTAATAAATTCATAGCCCAGGTTTTGGGTGGTCTTAGTGAGAAAGACTTGATGAACTTACCGACTTTGGTTGAATAAACTACTCTTAATAAGTTTATTTCCCAGTATTGAGTGGGTAGTCCTATCGCGAAGGACTGAATGAACTTGCCGCTAGAAAGGATGAGTTTTCTTAAAACTCTTAAAGAATTCAATCCCAAGAGTTTGGGTTGTTCTATTGAGAAGAACTTATTGAACTCACCGATTAAAGAGGTTGAGTTTTTATTCTTAATGAATTCTTATCCTAGAGTTTGGGTGGTTCATTTTATAATTGAACTTGAAGAATTCACCTATTTATTTGAGAGGATGAGCTTAAGGAAAAAGCTATTAATTATTTTATAACTCTTATTTGAGTTGTTTATGTTGAGATAAACTTGATGAAATAACCTATGTAAGTGAGAAGGACTAGCCACCTTCTATGAAAAAAATTGGGCCGTTTTTCTAGTACACTTACTAAAATCCTGAGGAAATATGCTATATATATACATTCGTATATATACTTTGTAGACACATCGAGGACTTTGGTGGATGAAGGGGTTAGTGGTGTGTTATGAGTTTACCCTAATCTTAAAAAGTTCAAGACTAGTTTCACTTGTCTAAGAGAAGGATTGCTCATCATCACTATGTACTAGTTCAAGATACGTTCACTAGTGCTTAAGCAACTAATCTCGTTATTGCTCTTCTCATGTTTTAACTTCAATGCTTTCATATCTACGAAGGATATTTTTTCGCATTGGCGGAGGATTGTTGTTAATACTCAAAATGTAACTCATATAATAATGATGTTTAATTCTATTATTAATAGAATTAATTTGTGATGTAGAAATGACAATTCTACCCCCACTATTTAGCCTATAAATAGTGGGCAATTTCACTCATTTGAGACATACCTAAGCAATAGAGTTTGCTTTAGAAACACTTTCTTTGGTTTTTATAAACCTATCACGAGTGCTGATTTTGAGTTGAAAGAAGAGCAGTACCATTAGAATCCGTTCCATCTTTCGGGTGTACGAAATTTAGAGAGTCGTGCTAACCTCAGGGGGTCGTTCGTCCATTGTAGCGATTACACACATCGGGGCGAATTCGCTTCTAAGGCAGTGGTTAATACCACGACACGATTTGGTTTCGTTTAATTATTTTATTATTTTCCAGTCATTGCTAACGCTTCATTTTGCAGAAGTCTATTTTTCCAACATGGTAAGCCACCCAATTAATTTGTTGAATAATCATGATAAAGGCCAGATTAGTCGTTTTACATTTAATATATTCATGATGGAAACAAAAGCATCCAAGCTTACTCACCCCTTAAAGGAGGTTACTAGCTTTGTTGTTAATTTTTTTTAAAAAAATTAATTAAGTCTCTGAACTTTTTTCGTCCAATTGAGCCCTTGAACCAAAAAAATTAATCAATTAATCCTTTTGACCAATTTTGACCATTAAATTTTGACAGTTTTTTTCCTTTAGATACTACTGGCACATGATATACTACAGTTCTATTATGTTGTATTTACTGATTTTTTTATAAATTTATAAGTCTTATAGAATTTTAGAACTTTTAAAGAAATTTTTAAATAATATAAAACTTTTGAAAATGTCAAGTGAAAACACGTGGCATGATTGCACCAACATTTCCAAAAAAAACTATCAAGATTTAGTTATTAAAATTGGTCAAAATGATTAATTAATTAAATTTTTTGGTTTAAAGACTTAATTGGGTAAAAAAAAGTTCAAAAGTTTTTTACACCTCTAAGCCTAAATTGTTCAACTATCTATATTTGATTTATTATGATAATTCATTATTTATTAGTGAATGCTGGTGGAAATTTGGGAAAAGTAATGTTAAGATAGGAAATCTAGAGAAATGAAATATAGTTAATAGCCTTTGAAAGAGGGACCCTTCTATAACATGACTAAACCTAACCAAGGGTCCTACATGAGGAATCTTCTAAATGATCTTCAATAATAAGGCATGATATAATTTTTAAGTCCAACCCTTTGTGTTGCTTTTTCACTTTGTTATTATATTGATTTCTACAAATGGTAACTATAAAATGAGTTAAGCTCTATCAGGCTGGCAACCATGAAAAATGATTTTGGAAGTCATTTTCAAGCTTTTTATTTTATATTTTGGAAAGGGAAAAATGTTATCTAATCATTCAACTATGTATAATATAGTTATACATAATATATATATATATATATATATATATATATATAAGTAATAGTTTTCGTAAAGCTTTACAATATAATGTTTTCCTGATAACTTTTAAACATATTCCATTTTTTTAAATAATGAATTTTACTTAATTATATATATACATTAATTATATATATTTACATTCTAATAATTAATATTGAAAATAATAAAGGAAAAATGAGAGTGGGGAACGAGGGGAGATCGCAAGGGCAATGACGACAGGTGTGGACTCTGTTCATCGCCAACCTACCGGACCAATTGCATTGGAAGGGTGTATGAAAAGTGTTTGATCACCATGGGGTAGTAGTAGATGTGTTCGTGCCAAAGAAGCGAGCGAGAGATGGTACGAGATTCGGCTTTGTCCGTATGGATTCAAAGGCGGACGCATATAGGATCATTGAACGTTTCGACAGATTCTGGTTATACGGATCGAAGATTAGGGTTTCGATGGCAAGGAGGGAAGGGAGGAGCATGGATCGGAGAGGGGGAACACGTCGTATGCTAGCGGCAGTGTAGAGGGAAAATCCAAGGGATCCACGAAACAAACGAATACGAACGACAAGAGATCCTTTAGAGTTGCAAATGATCGAGGGGATAGGAAAACGAAACCAGTAGAGGACGAGAGTTCTCAAGCGGAGAGGCGGAAACATGCGATGGGGGTGATTGATGACAAGAAATGGGGGATCCTTCAATCCTGTAAAATAGGCTATTGTCGACAACCTTATCAAGTGGCTGATTTAGCCAAAGAACTTTACAAAGAGAAGATAGAGGGTTTTCGGTGATGCGTGTGGCAGGGTCTATGATGTTGCTTATGATTGAGAGCAAAGTAATTCGCGTAGAGGTATTGGCATCCGGTAACCTCGATAAATGGCTGAAAAATGTCATGGAATGGACGCCACAATTGGTGATGCCAAATAGGTGAGTGTGGTTATCGGTAAGTGGTCTGCCAATACATGTTTGGTCAGAGGAAACCTTCAAGAACATTGCGGCAATTTGGGGAGAATTAGCTCGCATAGATATGGAAACGTTGGCACCTTCATCATTTGAGCGAGCACGGTTTTAGATTGAAACGGATTGGAACCTTCATATTGATGAAACAATTGAATTGACAGTGGTTGTGATAATATGTTCCACATACGCGTGACGGAAGTCGAAGAAGCGGTCAGGCCGAAGTGTGATTGTTGCTGTGAATTGGAGGTGAGATCCACGGGAAAGGCAAGCACACCGACAAATGAGGTGGAATGGAAACTTAACTCGGTGTACAACGAGGGCGAATCCACCCGGGGAGGGACTTTTGTTCCAAATTCAATAACAAATGAAGACAAGTTAGCTTCAGGGGGACATGAGCACGTTGATAGTAGATATATTGATCGCATTTGGGAAGACAATAAGATGGTGGAATGGAGGGTGAAGAGTACAACGAGCTGGATGGAGGAGGAAAACGTGATGTTGGTCAATCGGGAGAGGGAGGAACGATCGAGCTGTGATGTGTTGGGCAATATCGATGATTTCAATAGGGAGAGTGTCTCTCGTGATCACACGAACCAGGAGTCGGACAAGGGCAATAGCCCGCTGGTGGATGGGCCGAGAATAGAAATACCTAGGGCCAATAAAGCTTCTGTGATAGAAGTAAATGGGGAGAGTCGTCGAGTGAGGCAATTAACAGAAATTTATTCAAGTCTGGCTCCTACGACGGTGCAATCGACAACAAACAAGGCCCTAAGAGGATAAGAGGAAGGCCGAGGAAAAATAAATCAGAGGTACCATCAGAGGCAGTGGCTATCACGAACGGTTCTTTATCGGATTCGGACTTCGTCTATCGAAAGCAAGCAATTTTAAGGGAGGCGCAAGAAACAGTTGATCTGGGTAATGTTATTGGAGCAGTAACTAACGGTAGGGAGGAGGCGATTGTGAAGGACATCGCGCACATAATTGAAGCGCACGAAAAGAAGAATTAGGAACGAAGGATGAAGATGTTGACGTGGAATGTTAAGGGGATTGGCGCGGCAGCGAAGAGGCGAAGCATTCAGCGAGTTCTACGACAACAACGGTGTGTTTTGGCTCTACTTCAAGAGACCAAAATGGAGTTGGTGACGGAAAGCGTGGTCCGTCAATTGTGGTACACGGACACCTTCAAATTTGCCTTTGCGCTATCGGTAGGGAAATCGGGTGGGGTGTTGGCAATTTGGGAGCCGGCGGGTTTTAAGATGGATGTGGTAGAGTCAAGGCCTAATATGGTGATTATCGAAGGGAGAGGGGTGTACGAGAATTGGCAGTGTGGTGTTGTAGGCGTTTATGCGCCATGCACAATGGCTGAGCAATATAGGTATTGGGAGGAGCTGTTGGCAGTGGTGAGTGGAAGGGATTTGAATTGGTGCATCGCGGGGGATTTCAACATGGTAATGAAACCAGAGGAGAGGCTCGGATGTGTGGAATCAAATCGAGGTATGGACATTTTTTGTGATTTTGTTGAAAGAATGGTGTTGCTAGATATGCCGTTGAAAGGAAAAAGATATACGTGGTTTGGACCGGGTAGAAAGTGCAGTAGATTAGATAGGTTCTTGGTATTGCATGGCTGGGTTCAAATATTTGATTCGATTGTGGTGCGAAGCCTCCCAAAGGAACTCTCGGACCACTCGCCTATTGTGTTGGAGAGTGATGCCATGGATAGTGGTCCGAAACCTTTTAGATTTTTCAATGCGTGGTTGAAGGAACTCCCTTTATTAGAGACGGAATGGAAACGATTGACAGAAGACGATGGAATGACATCGATTGTTCAAAAATTAAGGAAGCTTAAGGGTATGGTGAAGAGTTGGAATCACCACTGTTTTGGTGACATTGAGCAGCAGTACCGTGAGCTGGTTGATAAAATTGAGAGTGTCGACGCGCGAGCTGGGTGTGGGGAGGACAATTCGGATGAGTTGGCAGAACGGAGGGAGTTGCATTCAAGATTATGGAAGGTGGCGAATCTAAGGGAATCGTTATGGCGGCAAAAATCTAGAGGATCATGGTTAGCGGAGGGAGATCGCAATACTCATTTCTTCCATAGGGCAGCGAAGGTGAGAGATATGCAAAACACAATTCCAGGAGTGTATGTCGATGGACGATGGATCACTGAGCCGCAGAGGTTAAAGTTTGTGATCCGAAGGGAATTTAAGAAGCATTTTTCTAAGCCTAAGGCCATGGGATCGTTGCTTCCGGAAGTGAATTTCGCTAAGTTATCAAGGGAACAAAGTGAATCAATGGAATTAGTATTTATGGAGGAGGAAATAAGAGCAGCGGTATGGAAATGTGAGGGGGCTAAGGCCCCGGGTCCGGATGGGTTTACGTTCGAATTTTTTTAAGAAGGGATGGGAATTTCTCAAGGTGGATGTGTTGCATTTTGTGACGGAGTTCTTCCAATCGGGGCGTTTACCGCAATGCGTGAACTCAACCTTTGTGGTTTTAATAGCAAAGCGGGATAGCTCGAAGGGGATTAGGGATTATCGTCCAATATGCTTGTTAAATTCACTTTACAAGATACTTGCGAAGTGTTTAGCGCAGAGGTTACAAAATGTGCTACCTATGCTCATCAGCGATGTCCAAGCCGCGTTTGTGAGTGGTCGTCAGATTTTGGATGGGATCCTACTAGCTAATGAAGTTATACATTCGATGAAGCATGATCGGTTGGGCAAGGGAGGAATAATTATGAAATTGGACTTCGCCAAGGCGTATGACTGCATCAGCTGGGATTGTTTGGGTTGTGTAATGCATCAGATGGGGTTCGGGAAGCGATGGGGTGAATGGATTCGTGAAGGTGTTGAGTCTGCGAGGTTGTCAATCTTAGTCAATGGTAGTTCATCAAAGGAGTTTGCAATGCGGAGAGGTTTGCGCCAAGGGAATCCCCTTTCCCTTTTGATGTTTGTAATGGTGGCCGAAGTTTTACACTAATTTCTACTAAATGCTGAGCAGCGGGGGTTAATTCGAGGGATTCACGTGGCACGAGGAGTATCTATTTCGCACTTACAATTTGCGGATGACACGGTGCTATTTATTCAAGGTGAGATAGAATATGCACGACATCTCAAGCGTGTTCTCACTTGTTTTGAGTATGTGTCTGGACTACAAATAAATTATGAAAAATCATATGTGTATGGCATTGGATTGGAGGAGGAATTTTTAGTGACTATCGTGGATATATTGGGATGTCAGCGAGGGTCCCTCCCGATGAAATATTTGGGGATTCCGTTAGGGGTGCATCCGAGGGGTGTGGAGATATGGAACCCTCTTGTTCAGCGTTTCCGACAAAGATTACCAGGCTGGAAGCGGGATTCACTGTCATTTGCAGGAAGATTGCTGTTAGTTAATTCCATGTTGTCAATTTGCCGGTGTACTATATGGGGGGTTTTCTTAATCCCGAAGAGGATAATTCTGAAGATTGACTGTATCCGTAGAAATTTTTTGTGGGGAGGGAAGGAAGAGCGTGCGAAAGTCAGTAGAGTAAGCTGGTTGGTGGCTTGTCAACCGAAACGGTTTGGAGGTTTGGGAGTGGTGAATCTTCATACCCGAAATTTGGCAATGTTAGCCAAGTGGGTGTGGCGATATGCTCATTCGGACGGTTCCCTATGGAAAGAAATTATTGTGGCAAAGTATGGTAAAGATGTCCTTTCGTGGAGAATGAATTCTCGGGGCCAACTACGTATGTCGTCAATATGGAAACAAATCGTAGCGGTTCAAAGTGACGAATACGTGGCCCGATTTTTAAACGCCACCCAATTCTCATGGACATTGGGTGATGGTACTAGTATTCTATTTTGGCGAGATTGTTGGTGCCTTGCGGAACCATTGAAATATATCTTTCCCCGGTTATTTAGTTTGGCTAGCAATAATATGGCAAGGGTATGTGATTATTTGGGACTGCCGAAGGACGAGTGGACCAGTTGTTTTAGACGACCTTTGCGAACATTTGAGGCTGCCCAGGTACATGAGTTGCAAGCTTGTGTTGCTGGTTATTTGCTGTGTGATCGGGCTGTGGATAAATTGGTATGGGTTCATGATGTGACAGGGCAATTCTCGGTGAGTGCTTTACACAAATTAATGGCAACATTTGGGTTAAATGATGCGTCCGATGTTAGCATGATATGGAGGCTGCCGTTGTTACCGAAAATTCAGTGCTTCATTTGGTTTTTATTGTTGAACCGGCTTCCAACTTTGAGGATGTTGCAGAAGCGAGGAATTCCGCTGAGGATGGATGGGATTGGATGCCGATGGTGTGAGGATGGGGAAGACAACGCCGACCATATTTTTGGGTAGTGTGAGATTGCATGGGGGTATGAAACATGTTCTTCGGATGGTGGTCAATGTCGATCGTTCGACCATGGTGCATTAGTGAGTTTATTTATCAATGTTGTGTGGGTTACTTCGATGGTGATCTGCGTACATGGTGGATTATAGGGTGCGCGAGTGTTTTGTGGTCACTGTGGCTTTCCCGGAATGAGCTGATGTTTAGGGATAAGAAGGCTTCGTGTCAATCGATCTTTTTCATGGTACAACTACAGTCCTTTCATTAGACATGTGCATGGTTTGAGGTGTTGCATTCGAGCGAAGCAGCTTGGTGGGAGTGCCCCATTTTGTGCAGGCCATCGCGAATGATGTGACGCGATAGTAGGGTCGGTGTGGTATGGGTGCCGCCTCCACAGGGGGTGTGGAAATTCAATGTGGACGGGGCATCCAGGGGAAAGCCAGGTGAGGCCGGTTGTGGAGGAGTTCTTCGTGATTGGAACAACCGGATAGTGGCTTTATTTTCGGGGTCCATCGGGGTGGTCGATTCCAATGTTGCTGAACTTCAGGCGATTGTGTATGCTTTGCGGATGGTGCAGGATCTTAATTGCGATGGGGTGCATTTTGTGGTAATTGAGTCTAACTCGGTCGTTGCAATTTCTTGGATATTAGGCACGGAACGTCGACCTTGGCGTTTAGGAAATTGGTTCAATCGGATTGACGATGCGTGGGAGGCAATGCCTTTTGTTTGCTTTACTAATGTTTTTAGAGAAGCCAATTGTATCGCGGATGCATTAGCAAAGAGTGGTGTCTTGCGCTCTAAGTGGGTGTGGATGCATTGAACGGTGTTTGGGGATTAGTTAGATTGGGTTTGTCGCTGTACCATATGCACGAGCACTCTTTTCCCCCACTTAGGCTTAGGGGGGTTTTTAATGAGGCCGATGCAATGGATTTTGCATGATTTATTCAATAAAATCAAATCATGTTGCTGATCAAAAAATATATATTTACATTTTTATTAAACAAACATTTATAGAGAACTATAATTCTTGATAACTATAAAAGAATATCGAATAAAGTATAAAAGTGGAAGTAAGCCTCCCAGTATGAAAACATGAGGATTCACCTTCTTGATCAAGTTAAGAACTTTATTCCTCCAACTCTCAACAACCACAGTCTCATCGAGTACATTTGTAAGCTTATACATGTAGTTCACGACAAGCACCTCATCACGTTCAATATAAAGTCCTCTATTTGAATGGCATCCCATTTCTGTGCAATAGCATGAAATTCAAATGGAGATATCAACTTTAGAAATCAATCTTCTGAATAAAGGTTCTTCTTTCCCTGCCATCCGTCCCTAGAGATATCAATCTTCTTTCACATCTTTCTCAGTTTCGATCGGCATAATGTTTCAATTTGTATCCAGCAAAAGATGAATACGTTTCTCCGAGAACGTCATAAAAGGATTTCTCAACAGCCTTAAGTGCTACTGATACATGCATGAGAGGGGTGAAACTAATCATCTTGGAAAAGAAGTTAAAATTGTTTTGCAAGTCAGAAACATCAGTCAACTTGCGACCCCTTTATGGATGGGATCCAAGCATTTATGGGTCAACATATCTTCTTGAAACTTGTTCGGCTGTCAACTATCTTTCCAACGGATCTTGAAACGCCTCAATCGGACATCTAGAACTCAAGATACGTCTATTTTAGCAAAGACAACGCATGCAGAAATTCCTATACGAGATTAATACAAGAGTTTTGGATAATTATGAATTTTCAAGATTTTATTTCATTATTTGTAATTTGAATCAATATAGGATTCTGCAATAGCTATTAGGATCAGATTTATTTAATTAGGCTTTTATTTTTAATATTAATTTATTATCATAAGTTACTTATGTAATTAGGAGATTAGATTTCAACATTTATTTATTGTATTTAAATTCTTAAGTTTACTAGGATTAGAACTTCTCCAAGGCTTATATAAGAAGGCTTCAACCACATTGTAATTTAGATTTGAATGATTAAAAAAAGTTCTCGTTTGAGTTCAGACTTGCAAGAAGTATAACTTGTGTTCTTTATTTTAGAAGCGATTCTTCAAGTTCGTCAGAATTTGTTGTTGATCTTCACACTCCTGCTTGCCTAGGTAACTGCGTCTAGGAGGGTGGGTTAGAGCCATTTGAGGTTGCTTTTTTGGTTAATTACGATCAAGAGGGTGTCGAGGACAATTGGTTCATTTATCTTCCATCTCCATCGTCATCCCCTATCTTCAGCCATCTTTTCACCGATCCAACATTTGCGCCAACATCCTTATACGCTTCTGCAAGTTCAACGTTCGTGTATACGGGGCCGTGTTCGTATCATCTACTAGGACTCTTTAAACATACATGTCTTATATCTCGTATCTTCTTCCATTAACATCTGATTTATGTACTCAAAATCCCATTGCTAAAGTCGTATTCATGTTGTGAATCTTCCACTTCGATCCCACTCGAGCTTGTATATTGGATGAAAACCCAAGAGCGTCAAACAATTTTTGTCATTTTCAGGCCCCCTCTATTGTCCATGTAACATGCGACCACCGTCTCCGGGTTGTCATCGTCTCGCGACCAAAACATAGTCCACCACTCGTCGAGCCGACGTGCAATTCACCGTGGAGAGCGTCGACAAGCTTCGACGAGGAGAAACTTTATTTCCCAGTTTGGATTTGAATGGTTTTCGATCGTTTTCAACTATCCCAAGCCATGATAAGTATCGAAAAGCCCTTCCTTTTAATTTTCCACGTCGATTACCGTAGTGTCGTGATGTTTTCCAGCCATCCGGAGTTGCGTGTGGCAATCATGCGTCGCCGAAGGCGATTTCTGACCACCATGGTTGGTTCTTCATGAACTGAGCCGATTCAACTCTAAACTGGCCTAGCCAAATCGAGCCTGGCACTTTGGATTGGCATGCTTGGCCCAAAACCAAATCGGCCTACTTAAAGCCCAAACGCCTATAGACCAATATGACCAGCCCGAGTCCGACTCGACCTGAATTTACTCGACCTGAATTCGACACGTCCGAGTCAAGCCTTTGACCGAGTCGACCCAGACGAGTCGACTAGTCAAAGTCAAGCCGTTGACCGAGTCAACCCATTGACCGAGTCAGCCTAGCTGAGTCAACCCAACCAAGTCAAGTCAACCCTATTGACTGTTGACTTTTGAATTTGACCATTGAATTTGACCTTGAGAGTTGACTGTTGACCTGACTGTTGGATTTGACCAAAAGTTGACTTTTTTGGAAAGTCATATTTTGGGATTTTTGACGTCTTGAGTCCGATTTTGAATACTATTCCGTGAAATTCTAACCCAAAAGCCTCTGAATCTAGCTTTGAACTCGATCATGCATATGCAATTAATTATTTTGTTTAAGAGAATTTATATTGAGTTATGATCTGACTTAAAGTGTATTTATTTAAAGGTACCAAAGACTCCTCTAATCGACTGTCTGCTCAGCCCAACTCCTCTCGATCCTCTCACCCTCGCTCACCCATAGTTACTAGTATGATCTTAGAAACTTAGTAAATTATTAAATTAAAATTATTCTCATGTAGTGATCATGTTTCGTTATGATCTAGGATCTAGCACCGATGTGCAGCGTAGTGAGGTAGGTGCCTAGTAGACTCTTCTGATCGACCGTCTGCTCAGCCCAGCTCCTCTCGATCCTCTCACCCTTGCTCACCCATAGTTACTCGTATGATCTTAGAAACTTAGTAAATTATTAAATTAAAATTATTCTCAGGTAGTGATCATGTTCCGTTATGATCTGTGATCTAGCACCGTTGTGCAGCGTAGTGAGGTAGGTGCCTAGTAGACTCTTTCGACCAACTTTTTGAGGTGTGTTCCTTGTATGCTATATTATGTTTTAAATGAAATGTTTGAAATGATTTCTCTGAACCGAACATGAAATATTTCCTTTGATTTTAGCATGACAAATTTATGTCCAAAAGTATGTCGTTATGCCTGAATGAAAGCATGTTCTTTGGTTGCTATTTTAGTGAAAAAACATATATGCTTGTCTCATGATTTCTTCTATTACTATCTACTATATAAAGACTGATTATCGATGGGGTATATACTATTGGGATATATTATGAAGTCTCTACAGGTTCAGCCTTGATTCAACTATTAATTCCTTATGGACCCAAGGTATCCCCTTGGATAGGTTTGACGCTTCGGCACGGGTAATTCCTTGTGGACCTAAGGCAGTTCCTTAGGTTGACTCCTACGTCCATTAAGACTAGGGTAAGTCCTTATGGATGCAGTTCTTGGGAACTACATATCGATGTATGGTTGAAGGGTAGTTAAGTGTAAGTAAAATTGTGGTTGCCTCATTAAAATACTTTTTACTAAAATGATATACACATGTCTGAAATTACTTAAATTTTTTATCATGCACTTATTGGAACACATTGAGCTCCCTAGCTCACACCCCTAAATATTTCCTATTTTAGATACTTTTAGATAGGCTTCCCGGACTTGGCACCTAAAGGATCGACACATTCAATACACCTCTTTTGTTGTAATGTTTCTATCTTCTAGACTGACTTTATTAGGGTGACATGAGTATATATTTTGATATGACGTACTTTAATATATTTCCCGGTGTAGCATTATTTTGTAACTAAATTCTAAAATGGATTTAAACTAATTAACTTATATTACATATTTATGGTTTATAATTATTATATGATTTGAACTCTAATCTTTAATATTTTTCATGGGAAGTTTCGGTTAGGGAATGTGACCTTCCGAAATTAGACCTAACGCATAGGCGAGTCTAGGGGTTACATTTAGTTGGTAGTAGAGCTTTTGGTTTTAAACCTCGGACTTTAGATGGGTTCTAATTAATAATATTATATTTTTACAAAATATTTTACAATTGTGTTGCAAAGGGCCATGTCACCACGGTTCATATGTTTAAGTATGTACGGTACTCCAGTGCAAATTCTAAACCTAAGTTTACCCTTGTGTAATGAGCCCTGAGATCATCAGATGAGTACCATATGAGGTTGTTGACCTGCCCATAAGCGAGGTCGATCCTCTAGATTCTCCGATCCGACCGATGATTTGTCTAGAGACACATGGATCAGTTAGGTCTGGAGCTATGTAAGAGATATTTGGGAGCCGTATCTATGCTTTATGAGAATGGCCACATCTAGTCGGAGTCTGTAGTGAGCAACATCCCTGCCACTCGTTTGACCTGGCATTTCTTCAAGGAATAATTTAGGAGTCGTTTCATTAGAGAGCGATATTTAAGAGAGATACAAGAGTGGTTGAAGGATTTTTTACAGGGGGATATGACTATTTCAGAGTACGAGACAAAGTTCTTGAACCTATTGAGCTATGGTTCCAGTTTGGTGCCCACTAAGAAAAACAAATGTCGCAAGTTTGCACTTGGTCTTAGACATGGTGTTGTAAGCGGGTTATTCCCTTTCATGACGAGGTGTTTGATTAGCTGGTGGGGATGGCGAAAGATTTAGAAGAGGTAAATTTATTGGCCACAGATGGTGACAGAGTAAATCAAGAGCGATCTATGAGGCCTTCTGTCCTCGAGTCTTCTACATGTCCTGATAAGAGGAATCATACCGCCGCTTCTCAAAGGAATAAGGCTAGATCTAGGCTTGTGAGACCCTCTGCTCCAGTTGTTAGTCGAGTTAATTCGTCTGGTTTCTCTCCACTACCTTCTTGTGAGTATTGTGGAAATCGACATAGGGGAGAGTGTAGGAAGAAGATAGGTGCATATTTTCATTGTGGATCCATGGATCATTTCTTGAGAGTTTGCTCACATCCTCCTTCTACAGCTCGTACATCCTCTGAGACTTCTGCTCATTCACATGCTTCTGTTCAGACTCTGGCTAGGGGTCGTAATCGGAGTAAACCTTCTAAGTCTGCTACCAAGATTAACAATAGAGCCTGATCACATCAGAGTAGGGGACCAGTTTTATATTAGGCTAGACAACTATATCTTATGTATGCTACCAGATGTTGGGATGAAAGAAGTGAGACAAATTTCATTATAGGTGCATTTACCATTTATTATGTTCCATATTTTGCATTGCTCGATAGCGGCTCCATCCAATCCTATATTTTGAGATATGTATCCCGATATCTTCAGATTTTGGATATAGTATACAAGCATTGTTTTGTTGAGGTTCAAGGGGAAATCTTTCTGGTCGACCTTATGAAACATCCATTAGCGGAGTTCGATCTGATTCTAGGCATGTATTGGTTGTCTGAACCTTGAGTTAGTCTGGATTGTGTCAAAAAAGGCTGCCTTAAAGACTTGTGATGGTTGATAAGTTGTATTAGTTGGTGAGCGTCGTGGTTATTTGCCTATGTGGTGTTTGCTCCGACTGCTAACAGGTTGATCCATAAGGGATATGAGACATTCATTGCTTGTTTTCTGAATACGAAGGGTTCTCTATCCAAGATTGAGGAAATTTGAGCAGTTAACGAGTTTCCTGATGTTTTTCCTAAGGAGTTTCACAGGTTATCTCTGGATAGATATGTTGAGTGTGAGATTAAGACTTATCAGGGTTCTGCACCTGTGTTCATGGCTCCTTATCGATGGCTCCTAAGGAGCTTAAGGAGTTTAAAGTTCTGTTGCAAGAGTTACTTAATCGAGGTTTTATCCGGCCCAGCTCTTCACATTGGGGATCTCCAATTCTCTTTCTTAAGAAGAAAGATGGTTTACTTTAGTTATCCATTGATTACCGAAAGTTGAACAAGTTGAGCGCAAGAATAAATATTTGTTACCCGGGATTGATGATTTATTTGATCAATTTCGGAGAGCCAGAATTTTCTTGAAGATTGATCTTTTTGGGAAACGCCGGTACACCCCATGACGCAGCGAAAAATTATCTGGTGATTTCCGCCAGTGATCCATGTACAAGAGATGAATTCAGAGTGAGTAGGGATGAAATATTATCGTAATAAATCTGGTATCTTGATATCATTAGAAAGCTAGGATAAACCAAATCGAATCCAGGTCGTCGCAATAGCGCTCTGATCTCTACGCAATCAACCCGAACGAAACGAACAATATTTTCTCATCTCTAACTGTTAGAGAGGTTTTCTGAAAAAGCATACTTTGGCTGCTAGACCTTATGCCTTTATATAGCATTCAAAAACCTAATTCTAATTAAATTCAGATTCATTAAATATACAATATGTTTAACCGAATATAATTAAATATGTAGAATCTAATTCTACTTTAATTCGAATTCATTAACTATACAATATATTTAATCGAATATAATTAATTATGTAGAATCTAATTCTACTTTAATTAGGTTTCTTTAGGGATATATATATTTTAATAGTGTTTGATAATTACAATAATTATCTAATTATTAAAATATATATAAACGAGATTATCTATAATTACAATAATTATAATAATTTCGTCTTTAATAATTATTATGTGTACAACAAGTTTATACACATGCTATCTAGTCGATATATGTTTGTTTCAATCATAGGGTGTGACCCTTGTAGGTTCATGTAACGTTAGTAGTAATATCTAGAACAATTCTAATATTACAAACAATGAGTGGCATCTAGCAACACATCATTGCTACCTAAGTTACATGAAGTCGTGGTTCGACTTTACCTTTTTCCGTGATTAACTTCTTTTATGTATTACATCCGTTTGTCCTTATATCTAGATCGAACACAAGTCATGGATTAGTCACACTTGTATAGTCCATCTAATATTTCTTCATATCTTGAGTAGACTATGATAAACGGATAACTATGATATCTCATATCAATTTATTCGAGCAAGGCCATGCATTTTCTAGTCTCACTAATCAAATGGCCTATGATATTACTCCTATTATGTAGGAGGGAGAAATCTTATATTGGTCAACCCTATTTCGCTATATAGAGTGTAACATATCCAATATTAGTCTTTATAGTGTAGTCTGTTACAACACACGCTTGACTGCATCAAAATATGTCACTCTCGATATTGAAATAATGATGATTTTAAGTTTGAGGATTAGACACTTAGTTATCACCATGAGCAACGCTGTGACTGTCACATAATAATCCAAAAAACATGCACATAGCGGGTCGGTCCAGTCTGTCGTTCTCTAACACATACTTATGTATTAATTTTGATATCTCTATGTCAATAACAACACTTTGTTCTCAATCAACTACATATTAGTCTTAATATATTATTGTTGTCCACGCCCACAATAATTCTCGACTAAGGACATTCAAGAATAACTATATTATTCTAAGGACTTTATTACAATCCAGTTTATTTATAGATGCATAGAATAAGACTGAAATAATAATAATAATGACTTTATTAATAAACAAGATAAAATAAGTATGTCTTTTACAATCATCTCATGATTGGTCTTTGGGCATACTCCAACAATCTCCCATTAGTACTAAGACCAATCACTCATGTATCTAACACCAAGAGACTTAGTGTGACGTTCATGCTTCTTCTGTGTCAGAGGCTGTGTCGGTGGATCCGCGACATTGACATCCATTGGTACTTTGCATATTTCTACATCTTCTCGATCAATGATTTCATGAATAAGATGGTAACGCGTAAGTATGTGTTTGGATCGCTGGTGAGATCTGGGTTCTTTTGCTTGTGTGATGGCTCTGTTGTTGTCATAATGTAGATCTATAGCATTTGATATGCTAGGCATGACCCCTAGTTCAGATATAAACTTTTTGATCCAAACAACCTTTTTTGCATCATTGCTTGCTACAATATACTCGACTTCTGTTGTAGAATATGCTACTATATCTTGCTTAGAACTTTTCCAGATTACAACAACTCCTGCAAAACACAAAACCCGATTGCGATCGAGAATCATCCTTATCAGTTTGGAAGCTTACGTTAGTATAACCTTTTATACTTAGTTCTTCCTCACCTCCATGCATAAGGAATGTATCCTTAGTTCTTCTTAAGTACTTAAGGATGTTTTTTACTATAACCCAATGAACTTCACCAGGATCTACTTGGTATCGACTTGTCATACTTAGTGCATATGATACATCCAGACGTGTACATAGCATGGCATACATGATAGAACCAATGGCCGAAGCATATGGAATCTTACTCACGTGTTCCCTCTCTTGAGGCGTTGAAGGACACATTTCCTAGGAGAGCAAAATACCATGTCTTATAGGTAAGAATCCTTATTTAGATTCATCCATACTGAATCTTTTTAGTACTTTGTCTATGTATGTATTTTAACTTAGTCCTAGGAGTCGTCTTGATCTATCTCCATAAATCTTGACTCCTAATATGTCGGTTGCTTCACCCAAGTCTTTCATAGAAAAACATTTTCCTAACCAAGTCTTTACAGACTGTAAGGTAGGTGTGTCATTTCCTATTATTAGTATGTCATCCACATACAATACCAAGAATGTAACAGTGCTCCCACTAGTTTTCTCGAAGTTGGAATCTTCGTTTTAACAGTGCTCCTCATTAAAACGAAGATTCCAACTTCGAGAAGCTTGCTTCAACCCATAAATGGATCTTTGTAGTTTGCATACTTTTAGGGCATCTTTTGGATCGACAAAACCCTAAGGTTGGGTCATGTACACATCATCATCTAATTTTCTATTAAGGAAAGCGATTTTGACACCCATTTGCCAGATCTCATAATCTAATATGCAGTTATTGCAAGCAATATCCTGATAGATTTAAACATAGCAACAGGGGAAAAACTTTCATCATAGTCTATACCATGAATTTGACAAAATCCTTTAGCGACCAATAGCCCTTTGTATGTTAGTACATTGCCATCCATGTCGGTGTTCTTTTTGAAAACTCATTTGCACCCTATGGGCTTAACCCCTTCGCGTCGGTCGGCCAAAGTCCATACTTGGTTTTCTAAGATAGAATCCATCTCGGATTTCATGGCTTTTAGCCATTTCTTAGAGTATGGGCTCTTCGTTGCTTCCTAATAAGTCTTAGGTTCATCTTGGTCTATGAGAAGAACGTCTCCATGCAATGTGACAAGAAATCCATGCAACATCAGTATCACATGCATTTTCAAGCCTATAGAGATGGTTGGTGACTTGATTTTCAGTACCTTTTCTATCAACTACCTCAATATCAAATTCTTGTAGTAGTAATATACATCTAATCAGTCTATGTTTAGCATCTTATTTTGTTTCTAGGTATTTAATGGTAGAATGATCAATGTGCACAATAACCTTAGTTCATATTAGATATGACCTAAATTTATCAAATGCAAACACTACAACAAGTAGTTATTTTTCTGTGGTTGTGTAATTTACTTGTGCCTCATTAAGTGTACGACTAGCATAATATATGACATGAAAAACCTTGTTCCAACGTTGTCCAAGAACAGTACCAACGACATATTTGCTAGCATCACAAATGAGCTTGAATGGTTGTGACCAATCAAGGGGCACTACAACTGATGTAGAAATGAGTTCCTTCCTTAAGGTTTCAAACGCAGCATGGCATGGCATTGGGAATTCAACAAATGCATGATGAGTCCCTATACAAATATTGGGAGAGATTCAAAAAGTTGTGTGTAAGTTGTCCGCAACATGACTTATCCGAGCAAACACTCCTTCAATACTTATACGAAGGAATGTTGCCAATGGACAAAAAGATGGTAGATGCAGCAAGTGGTGGCGCGCTTGTTAACCTGACTCCTGAAAAAGCTCGAACCTTGATATCTACGATGGCGGCTAATTCGCAGCAATTTGGTTCTGCGAGTGAACCCAACCGACGGGTTCACACAGTAAGCACAATTTCATTAGAGAATAAGATAGACAATTTGACTAATATTGTGAATTCTCTTGTTTTAGGGGAGTTAGGAGCTGCTAAGGTATGCGGAATATGCACTATGCCAGATCACGCAACCGACTTATGCCCATTGCTGTGGGATACATCTGGTGCCCAAGTTAACGCCATACACAACTTTCTCGGACCTCCCCAAAAACCCTATAGCCCTCAGAGTAATACATTTAACCCCAGTTGGAGGGATCATCCAAACTTGAGGTATGGTAATAGGAATCAGAATTTCCAAGCTAGACAACAACCTCCCGACCAAAATCAAGCTCCCCAAAAATCTTCGCTTGAGTCTATTGTTCAGAGGTTAGAATTTTCACAGGAAAAGTTCCAGAACCAAAGACAATCTCACCTTCAGGAACTAGATAAACAAGTTAGCCAATTAGCTCAAACAATAGGGCGTCTAGAATCCCAAGGGAAATTACCATCACAAACCGAAACCAATCCAAGGGAAAATGTGAGCGCGATCACTCTACGTAGTGGAACTGTGATAACACCTAAACCGCCCAAGCAAGAGAAGCAAAAATCCGATAGTCCCTCAGAGCACCAGAACGAAAAACCTCCTTCCACTACAGGTAATATCAAATCTAAAATTCATGTTTCTACTTACAAACATGTTCCTTCTTTTCCAGGAAGATTTGCGAAACGAGACAAAAAAGAGGAAGAGAAAGAGATAATGGAGATATTCAAAAAAGTTGAAATCAACATTCCCCTTTTAGATGTTATTAGGAAGGTTCCTAAATATGCAAAATTTTTGAAAGATCTATGCACAAATTGAAGAAGGTTATCGGGAAAAGAGAGAGTCAACCTTAGCGAGAATATTTCAGCCATCTTTCAAAAGTCGCTACTGCCAAAGTACAATGACCAAGGAATGTTTTCAATCCCTTGCAAGATTGGAAACGTCGACATTGAAAGAGCAATGTGCAATTTGGGCGCCTCCATCAATGTTATGCCTTTAAGTGTTTATAGAAAGATCTCAACGGAACCATTGAAGGAAACTAAGGTAACAGTACAACTCACTGATAGATCAATAATTTATCCCGAATGGGTATTGGAAAACATCTTGGTTAAGGTAAACAATCTCATTTTTCCCGCTGATTTTTACATTATTGATATGGAAAATGATTGTAGTAACAACGGATCGGAAATTTTTCTTGGACGTCCCTTTTTATCAACTGCACATACAAAAATCGATGTCCGTAACGGCATTTTGACCATGGAATTCGACGAAGAGGTGGTGAAATTTGATGTATATAAGGCTATGAAATATCCTAATTCTGTCGCAAGTCTTAATTTTGTTGATGTTATAGATCATTTGGCTAATGATTGTATCGAAACTGATTTATTTTATGACTTTTGTAGGGAATTGGAGGATCTCGACGATGAAGACATAGGGGAAACCATCTCTACTCTTTCTTCAATTTCAAATTTTCTATTAACTTCATCACGATCTAAACCTCTTCCCTCAATTTTGCAGGCACCACGACTGGAGATAAAACAACTCCCATCCCATCTCAAATACGCATTTTTAGGTGACAACCAAACATTTTCGGTCGTTATTTCGAGTGAGTTATCGCAGCAAGATGAAAGGGAATTAGTTGCCATTTTGCACACTTACAAAAAGGCAATCAGATGGACATTAGCTGATATCGAAGGCTTAAATCCATCCACTTGCATGTATAAAATTAAGATGGAGGAAGGCGCGAAACCAACAAGAGAAGCGCAACGACGTTTAAACCCACCCAGGATGGACGTTGTAAAGGAGGAAGTACAAAAGTTACTCGACGCCGATGTAATCTATGCCATTTCAGATAGTAAATTGGTGACTCTGGTCCATGTCGTACCAAAAAAGACTGGAGTCACAGTTGTTGAAAATTTTGATGGAGAAATGATTCCGAAAAGGGTACAAAATGGGTGGAGAATGTGTATCGACTACAGGAAACTTAACTCTCAAACCCGAAAGGACCAATTTCCTTTATCGTTTATCGATCAGATGATTGAATGACTTGCTGGAAAATCACATTACTGTTGTCTTGACGGATTTTCTAGATTTTTTCAGGTTTCAGTAGCACCGGAAGATCAAGAAAAAACTACATTCACTTGTCCCTTCGACACCTTTGCTTATAGGAGAATGCCTTTTGGACTTTGTAACACTCCAGCTACTTTCCAGCGTTGCATGTTGAGCATCTTCTCTGACCACAACGAGCGAGGAATAGAGGTATTCATGGATGATTTTACCGTTTATGGTAATTCATTCTATAACTGTCTTTCAAATCTTTCTTATATACTTAACCATTGCATTGAGTATCACTTAGTTTTAAACTATGAAAATGCCATTTTATGGTAAGTAAAGGTTTAGTACCTGGTCATGTGGTCTCTGCACAAGGTATAGTCGTTGATAAGGCAAAGGTTGATGTTATTCGCTCACTTCCATACCCCACTTCGGTGAGGGAAATTCGTAGTTTTCTTGGTCATGCAGGATTCTATCGGCATTTCATAAAGGATTTCTCCAAATTAGCGCAACCTCTTTGCCGCCTGTTACAAAAAGACGTGCAATTTGACACGGATCAGGCTTATAGAGAATCATTCGATGAGCTTAAGATGAGACTTGTTTCCGCTCCAATCGTACAACCTCCGGATTGGTCATTACCTTTTGAGATCATGTGCGATGTATCCGATCTAAGCATAGGCGCGGTTCTTGGGAAAAGATCTAAGGATGGACCACATGTGATTGCCTATGCCTCTAGAACCCTCGACTCGACACAATGGAACTATTCGACAACGGAGAAAGAACTTTTTGGTATTCTTTTCGCATTAGACAAATTTTGCTCTTATTTGTTAGGTACTAAAATCCTTATTTTTTCTGATCATGCAGCCTTGAAGTACCTGATCAACAAAAAAGATTAGAAACCACGGCTGATTAGATGGATACTCTTGTTGCAAGAGTTCGATCTTCAAATCAAGGACAAAAAGGGCAGCGAAAACTTGGAGGCGGACCACCTAAGTCGTTTGGCCACATCCCTGACCGAACCACCTTTGCGAGAGAAATTTCTGGACGAGTCATTGATGGAGGTAAAGGCGACATTTCCTTGGTTCGCCGATATGGCAAATTTCCTAGCCACTGGTAAGATTCCTGATAACTTGTCACAATTTGAGATTAAGCGTATTAAAAGAGATTCGAGATATTACATCTGGGATGATCCGTATTTGTGGAAATTGTGTTCTGATCAAATAATTCGGCGTTGCGTAAGTAATAACGAGGTAACATCTATACTTGAATTCTATCATTCTTACGCTTGTGGCGGACATTTTGGCCCTAAAATAACTGCACACAAAATCCTTGAGTGCGGTTTCTTTTGGCCTACTTTGTTTACAGATACTTACAATTTCTGCAAAACTTGTGACAGGTACCAGCAGGTTGGGAATTTAAGCCGTCGAAGCGAAATGCCATTAAACCCAATACATATATGTGAAGTTTTTGATGTGTGGGGTCTTATTACATGGGACCTTTTATTTCATCTTATGGAAACATATATATTATTTTGGCAGTTGATTACGTTTCGAAATGGGTAGAGGCGAAAGCCACCCGAGAAAATGATGCGAAAACCACAACTAATTTTTTACGTGACTTTATTTTTTCCAAGTTTAGAACTCCTAGGGCGATCATTTGTGACAGAGGAACACATTTTGTTAATCGAATTGTCGAGGCTATAATGAAGAAATATGGCGTGACGTAACATATATCGACAGCCTATCATCCGCAAACAAACGGACAAGCAGAGGTTTCAAATCGGGAAATCAAGTCAATCCTAGAGAAAATTGTTAAACCTAATCGAAAGGATTGAAGTTTGAAATTAGTTGATGCGTTGTGGGCATACAGGACGGCCTACAAAGAACCTATCGGCATGTCACCTTTCCGACTTGTCTTCGGTAAACCTTGCCATCTTCCAGTCGAACTTGAGCATAAAGCATTTTGGGCAGTAAAAGAGTGTAATATGGAGATGAATGTCGTTGGCGAAACACGAAAACTTCACATTCAAGAGCTTGAAGAAATTTGCCGAAATGCTTACGATAGCGCGCAATGTTATAAAGAGAAAACTAAAGCGTTTCATGACAAGCACATTTCATTTAAATCTTTTTCTATTGGACAAAAAGTTCTCCTATTTAACTTAAAGTTGAAACTTTTTGCAGGAAAACTTAAGTCTAAGTGGAGCGGACCATTTACTGTAGTCAACACTTTCCCTCACGGAGCTGTAGAAATTGAAGATGGCTCGGGTGCCCAATTTAAAGTAAATGGGCAGCGACTAAAACCTTTCTTCGAGAGCACACCGTTCGGACAAATTGAAGAAATCACCTTGGAGGAACCAAAAATCTGAATAATAAATTTGTCGAGCTTAACGACATTAAACAAAGCGCTAAATGGGAAGCAACCCATTGGTTTATTTTTCGTTAATTTTTATTTCCTTTCTTTTAATAATTTATTTTATTTAGCATGATTTATTTTCCTTTATTTTTCTTCATCTAATTACTTTACTAATTTTCTGCAGGATTTTAAAACTTTCACAGCAAGCACACTTCAATCCTAAGATGAAGTGCACCGTTTCATTAGAACCGATGCATTTTAGCACACCCAATAAAGCCGGTGCACTTTAGCCCATGCCCTTACACCCTTCATTTTTCCCTTCTTTCTCTCTTTCCTTTCTTTCTTTCCCGAAAACCACCAAACCCTAAAAACACGACACACCCAGACACAATTTCCCTCAGCCACAATTCACCATGCCCCGCACACGAAAACAAGCTTGTCGACATCCCCAAGAACCACTGTTGGTCATCAGCGGACGACGTCGTCTTGCACCGCCACAATTTATGGCGATCAGCAACGACTTCGAGCCAATCCCCACACCTCCTCCTCGTCGTGGTGGTCGTCAACGGCAAGTCCCCAGCCCCCCAAACGAGAATCCCATCCCTAGGCTTCCACCTCACCTCCGCCTTCTTCCCCAACCACCAGCCACCGTTCGCGGCTCTCTCACAGCACCGCTGGACCAAGCTCCGCCTGCCATCCACCTCCCTCACGGTCACCATCACCGTCGTTCCAGTCAATGCCCACGGTGGACTCATCAACATCCTCTCGGCAACGCCAATCCAATACCCAACAGAGGCACTCAAATGTTCCCCCATTCTCCATTCACTCTGCTGAATCCAAACAACACCCCGAGGTAAACTCTACTTCGATACTCATTCGCCCTTTACTAATGTACCATCCTTCCTTTGGTTTTACAGAGGATTTTTCAGCTGAGAACCCTTTGGGACAGTAACCAACTTCTTCACAGTCACATTCCGAGCATTATTCATTCAATTTCCAAGAATCAGATTCCCATCGTTTTGCATCGCCACCAGGCAGTCCGACGGCAGCATCAGCAAACCTCGAACGCAACCGACGAGGACGACACTATGCAGTGTCTGCCGAGGAAGAACTTAGAGGTTATCTCCACTTTGAAAATGACCAGTTGGTCCGTTTTCATGACATCTGACGTCGCCCATTTAGGGTATGTAAGTTCATTCCTGCAACAACATTAGAAAACCTTCATATATCTGACTCTATATTCAATTATTTCACTACTATTGGTTGGCAATCATTTTCTGGAATCAAAACTGGAACCTTCTATGAATTGGTTTTTGAATTTTACTAGACCTTTTCATTTACTGAGTCTCGCTGCATTACTGTTAACTCTTCTGTTGTTATCTGCTTTCGATTGTGCGGAACTCAATTTAGCTTGTATGTCTCTAATTTTAATCTTGCCATGGGATTCATGACGGATGTCACGAATCCAGGGTATTTAACATCTCTGCTTAAGTTTCCTGCAGCATTTGACACTGATGAGGCCTTTTCTGCTCTCACTGGGCTCGCTGATGTGCCATTCGACCCTAAATCGACTAAAGCTATCCACCTTCATGTAACACCCTAAAAACCACCCTAGTTAGAATTATAGAAAACGACAAGGATAGCGTAAACAATTTACAATTTAGTTAAGATTACAATGAAACCACAGAAGCTATGTTTTATTAAGATATAAATGGGTTAAACACTACATGTAAGTTCATATGTAAAATTAAAGAAATGAAGATTAATTTGTAACTAATATATATAAGTTAGATAATATGAAACGTAAAATAGTATACATATATATATGTATGATTCGGTGGGTTGTATTTAAATGTACATATAAGTATATCTATAAGTAAAATATGATAAACTAATAATTAAGTAGTTAAATATTATAATGTTAGTGGGATATTAAGTGGAATTATAACAGAATTTCATGGAAATAAACTAATCCATGTGTCCTTTATACAAGAGATAGTCAGCCCACTAAGGAAAGAAAGTTAACATGTGTAAACCACTTACTTCCATCATCATCTTTCTCATGCAAACCTGCCGAACCAAAGAGAGGAAAGGAGAGATAGAAATCTAGAATTCTTAGGCTTAAGGACATCTTTATTTTGCTGGAAATTGAGCTAAAAGATCACCTAGGATCATGCATGTAGGCAGATATCAAGTAAGTACATCATATGCTACCCGATTCCTATGGTGTTTTTATTTTTGTATTTGATGATTCTGGGTTTGAACCACTAAAAAAATATGTTATAAATTTTTTATTATGAGTTATCAATGCTGGGTTCATGTTATACTTGAATAATTTCTGGAAATTAAAGCATGAACATGAACTTAGGTATGAATCTGCCAAGATTCGTACTTGTATGATACCCTGTAGAAATCTGGAAAATTGAGCATGTTAGAGTGATTTCTGGAAAAAGTGTTCTTATACAAAGTTGTAGAGGACAAAATTTTACATGGAATAGAGGTATGGGTTGCTCAAAAATGTTAAGTATAGGTCTCTGAATTGGTGTTAGAAGTTGACTGGACTGAAACTGAATGAATTTAGAATCTGCTGGACTAAATTGTGAAATTCAAAATGTTTAGGGGTCAAAATGGTGTTAATAAATTCTGAAAATTTATGCTTGAAACAGGGGAGTCATGGAATGAATAAAAATTAAATGGCCAAGCTTGAATTAAGTCTCAATTGGTAGGTTAAATGCATTTAGATCACATGTAGGATTATTAAAGGATTAAAAGGGATTGTTTTGTGGAAATTGATAAATTGAGGACTTGAATGCTCTATTTTTAAAGATGTTAGAACTTCATTGTTATGTTAATACATGTAGGTTAATGTGGTTAATAGCTTAGAATCAAATGAATTGTGAAATATAGGATTTAAATGCACTAAAGTCACTAAGTTAAGCTTGGACAGATTAGACCCTGAAATTGTCCTGTTTTCAAATGTAAAACTGTATTAACTGGGAAATGCTAAAAATATGAGTCATACATAGTTTTAAAGGTGTGTTTATAAGCTTTCCAGAATAGTATGATATGCCTTATTTGGATTAGGGAATAAAAAGTTATGGACAGATTAGTGGACAATGCTCAAAACTGCCATGATAAGGACAGCTTGTGTGTTTATTGTTGTTTGCTTGATTTGGTTGGATTTTTGTGCTAAGGTTGATACTAATGGATGTTATATATGTTGTAATATGATTCAAAAGCATATTGGTGAAGAGATATTAGAGGAATCAAGGGGTGATCAAACCAAGAAGGGAGAGGCATCATCATTAAGGAGACAAACTAAGCTTGGAAGTATTTGTGAGTGTAGCTAGTTTAGGGTTGAGATTAGTGTCTCAACCAATGTGTTTATGTTTCTTGGATGATTTAAAATGAAGCATGTAATGAACTTAATAATGGATTGGTAAATTTAAATGCTAAGGAAGAAGGACTAAAGGAATGAACTATGAACTAGGTATATGATGCTATCTTGATATGCTAGTTGATGTCTATATGGGTTGCTTTGTGACATGAGTTGTTTGAGCCACTTGAATTGAATTAATGGATGATTTAGCTACTGTTTGAAGATGGTTATATGATTGAAATGATGCTAAATGCTTGCTGGAAATTTGATTGAGCATGGCTTGAATGTGCACAATGTAAACATGATTGAATGTGTACATGACTTTGTGATATGTGTTTGATAAACAAGTAAAATGCTATTGTTAATAAAGAAAGAAAAGTAAAGTCCTTGGTTTGATTAGTGTCTATAGGTAGAAGGGCATGCCTTAGAGTCATTGAGCTCCTCTGATCTTTGTTACAGGATGGTGGTTAGTCACCTATAAACCTGATAAGGTGGTTAGTCACCTTGATAATTGAATGGTGGTAAGTCACCATTGATGCCTATGCATCCTCTGTTATAAGTTGAAATGAGAAATGGATACTGAGTATCTAATGTTACATGTTACATGAAGACTTGATTACCTAATTCATTAATCATCCAAGGCAAAACATGATTAGAACAATGATATATGTTTAAATGAACAAGTTGGGTATTAGCCCTTATGATATGGAATGAATATGTGTACTTGGTTGAGATTTAAAATGAACTATGTTGTGATGTGAAACTATGAAATGTTGCTGCCAAGATGACAATGAGATTACATGTTGCTTGTTGTCCAATTTAGCTTGAATTGTACATGTGCTTGCTGCCCAAATTTGGCTTGAATTGTATATGTTGCTTGCTGTCCAATTTGGTATGAAATGTACATGTAGCTTGCTGCCCAAATTGGTATGTTTTAAATGAAATGGTTGCTGCCCAATAAGTCATTGTACATGTAAATACTTGCTGCCCTATTGGTTAGTACATGAAAATAACTTTGTTAACTTGGTTTTGATAGGCTAGTTAGGTATTCCAATATGTGCTAAGCCTAGCTAAGTAACTTTAAAGATTGAATAAGACTTTAAAAGATTGAAACTAGTAAAGTTTAGGGCTGCCTCACTAAGTACATTATGTGTACTTATCACTCTCTTTGTTTCCTTCTTCCAAAATAACAGGTTCGTTGATATCCGAAAGCCATCCGTTTTGTTCCGAGAGCTTCGCAAGCCAAGAACAAGTATGATATAATCTTGCTTAGTCTCCTAGTTGGTGGCATAGTCTAAGTTAGTTTGTCATGCATTATGGAACATGTAATTGTTAAGTTTGGTTTGTATAAAACTAAGACATGTTATATTACGTAATGACTTGATGAATGTTTATGTAAATATGGATATAATGATATGAATGAACTATGTTTGAAGTTAACTAAGCTTGATATGAATTTGAGTATCATTTATATGGTTCATGCCCTTGATGGATTTGAATGGTTGAGTATGTATAAGTATGTTATCTTTATTTGAATTAGGAAGGTTGCATCTAGAATTGTTGTGGATGATTTGTATAGTTCGAATGGTAATAGAATATTAGAAAAGTTTTAAATTGGCTCACCTATTTGCATTTATGATCTTGTTATTGGATAAATGATTATATGATTGTTTGCTTTGATGCTTGTTAAGTATGAATTCAATCTCATATAATTGTATGTTGATGTGTTGACATGTATGAATCTGTCCATCACCCGAATAGTAACATCGCTCGCTCGTAACCGGGTGAGGGGTGTTACATATATTGGTATCAGAGCTTCGGTTTAGTCGATTCTCGGACTAAATCGGGTCTATTGCATCATATAGGTTAAACTATGCCACCTAGGAGTTTTATATTGAACTGCTTGCGATTGCGCTCTCTAACTTCGATCTTTTCTGAAATCTTATTAGAATGTCCGAATCACGTTTGGCTCGTGATAATGGAAGTCCTCGGGAATCATCTAACGAGGATGGTAGCGTTAGGATGAAAACCAACGCTCCGGGACAATCTAATCCTCCCGAGCAAGCAGACCCTCCGAGAAGATCGGAATCGCGAGAACCGACTCCACTCGCTGAACCTAATCAGACAACTCCGACAATTCCGACTGTTCAGAGTGCTCAGCGGGAATGTCTCCTAAGTATGAAGGAGATGTTCGATCAATTAGTAATGAACATCCGAGGAGAACAACCGACTCCGGTGGTTGCTGCCCTGAGTCGAGCCCCTATCAACAAGCTCGCGCAACATCGAGCAACTACATTCACCGGTGAAAACGAGGAAAAGCCGGAAGAAGCTGAGAACTGGCTCGAAAGAACCACTCAAATCTTAACTCGTCAACTTCAATGTTTGGATGAACATAAACTTGAATGTGCGATTGCACTTCTAGCCGAAGAAGCTCTAAGTTGGTGGGAAACCACAACTCTGACTGCCCCTGCCGAGTCAGTTACATGGAAATTCTTCGTTGATGAATTCAAAAAGAAATATATTAACGAACAATACCTTGCTGATCGGAGGAAGAAGTTCTTACATTTGAAACAGGCCAATCGGCCGATTGAACAATATGTTGCTGATTTCTGCAAATACTGCAAGTATGGCTCGGAGTACATCAAGACTGAGAAAGATAAATGTCGAATGTTCATCGACGGGCTAAGTGATGAATTGAGTCCGATGTTCACAGCACTTGACATTATGGATTTTCAAATCCTTGTGAATCGGGCCATCGCCACTGAATCTAAGATGCGGAATGCCGAGAAACGAAAGAGTGGATTCCGAACTGATAAGAAGCGGAAGAGTGACGACAAGTCTCGGTGGTCTAAGAAGCCGAAACATCAGAAGGAATCATCCTCCACCTATATACCATCTACTCGGAATAATTTCCAACCCCAACACTCCAACAAGATGGCTACTCCGGTTGTTTCCGTCAACAGTACTGGAAATGTCGACAGACCTCCTGTTTGCAAATTCTGTCAGAAGAATCACTTTGGCCAATGCCGAGCCCAGGCGAACCTCTGTTATGCTTGTGGTGCTGACGATCATTACATCCGAGACTGTCCAAAACGAAATGATCAATCTTTTGTTCGACCGGCTAACCAAAGTTCTGTACCGTCTAGCCGAGGCAAACATCCGAGACAAGTTCAGTCGAACAATCTCGGGAAAGGCAAGGCTGCCCAATCAAAAGCCACCACTTATCAGGAGTCCCGAGCCCCAGCTCTTGTCTATCACATTCGTGGCAAGGAAGAAGAAGAGTCTCCCGATGTCATTGCGGGTACGGTTGAACTTAACCTTAAACCTGTTTACGCATTGATAGATTCGGGATCAACCCATTCATTTATATGCTCATACTTGTTAGATGAACTTAAATTGAAACCTGAAACTGTACAAACTGGGCTAATTGCTTCGAACCCTATAGGAGGTAGTATGCCTATAAATTTGATTTGTAAAGACTGTCGGATAACAATCCGAAATGTACCCTTTCCTTGTAATCTATATGTATTACCCAAATGTGAATTTGATCTAGTTTTAGGACTAGATTGGTTGGGAAAACATGAAGCCTGGGTAGACTGTCAAAACCGTAGGTTATATTTACGGGGTTTAGGAAAAGAATCCATTCTATTGATAGACAAGAAACCGATCTCTATTTTCGCCGCTATGGCACTGCAAGACGAGCTTGATTTCGGTTTACTTGAAATGCCTGTTGTATCTTAATTTTCCAATGTTTTTCCCGAGGAACTCCCTGACCTTCCTCCAACTCGGGAAGTTGAATTCAAGATCGAAGTTCAACCTAGAACTAATCCTGTGTCCATTACACCTTATCGGATGGCACCTGTTGAACTCAAAGAACTAAAGAAGCAAATTCAAGAACTCGAGGATAAAGGATTCATCCGACCTAGCATCTCTCCCTGGGGTGCTCCTGTACTATTCGTGAAAAAGAAGGACGGTACGATGCGACTTTGTATCGATTACCGACAACTTAATAAAGTAACCATCAAGAACAAGTATCCGCTATCGAGAATCGAAGATTTGTTCGATCAACTCAAACACGCAGTCGTGTTCTCTAAGATTGATCTTCGGTCCGGTTACTATCAAATGAGGGTAAAAGAAGAAGATGTGCCCAAAACAGCTTTCCGAACTCGATATGGACATTACGAGTTCCTAGTAATGCCATTCGGTTTAACGAATGCCCCTGCTGCGTTCATGGACCTGATGAATCGAGTATTCAAGCCTTATCTTGACAAGTTCGTAGTTGTTTTCATTGACGACATCCTTGTATACTCTCGGAACAAGGAAGAACATGTTGATCATCTTCGGATTGTGCTTCAGACGCTCCGAGATCACCAATTGTTTGCCAAATTCACTAAGTGTGAGTTTTGGTTATCTGAAGTTTCATTCCTCGGACACATCATTTCTGCCGAAGGAATCAAAGTCGACTCCAAGAAAATTCAAGCTATTCTTGATTGGAGACCTCCGAGAAATGTGAGCGAAGTCCGAAGTTTTCTCGGATTAGCCGGCTATTACCGAAGATTTGTGAAAGGATTTTCCACTATTGCCGCACCATTAACCAAACTCCTCTGAAAGGATGTAAACTTTGAGTGGTCAGAAAAACAACAACGAAGTTTTGATCAACTCAAGCAAACTTTGACACACGCTCCTGTTCTTATTCAACCCGAATCGGGCAAAGAATTCATAGTGTATAGCGATGCATCACACTCGGGTCTAGGTTGTGTTCTAATGCAAGAAGGCAATGTGATTGCATACGCATCCCGGCAACTGAAGCAACACGAATTGAATTATCCTACTCACGATCTCGAGCTTGCAGCCATTGCGTTCGCGCTCAAAATTTGGCGACACTATTTGTACGGTGAAAGATGCAAGTTGTTCACTGATCACAAAAGCCTGAAGTATTTACTCACTCAAAAAGATCTGAACCTTAGACAAAGAAGATGGTTAGAGTTGCTCAAAGACTACGACCTGACCATCGATTATCATCCCGGAAAAGCCAATGTTGTTGCCGACGCTCTGAGTCGAAAACCGAACCTCTGTAAGTTACTCGAAATCCTCGAAAATTCGAAAACAGTCAATCTTCAAATTTAAAGTGATCATTCAAATTCATTCTTGATAGTTAAGGAAGAATTTGAACACTTTCTTGTTTAGCAAGAAATCCTTCAAATGAAATTTTGTAACCTAAGTAACGTCTTCAATTTGTTTATTCGTAGCTTCTTTGGCTATCAACGCTCATTTCCGGCTATGCAAGGCTCAGAATTATCTGAATGAACTTCAAGTTCAATCTACTCTGATCACCAGGATCAAAGAACTTCAACAAATTGATCCGGAACTTCAGAAAATCAATTCTAAGCTTGAGTCTAATCCTGACTTCTCTGTTAAGTCGAACGGTCTTCTATACTTCAAAGATCGTATATGTGTCCCTAATAACAAAGAATTACAGGATGAAATCCTACAAGAAGCGCACCAAAGTTCTTTTTCGATCCACCCTGGATCAGTTAAGATGTACAAGGATATCAAGCCCTTGTATTGGTGGCCAGGAATGAAAACGACTATCAACGACTCTGTAGCAAAATGTTTGAACTGCCAACGGGTTAAAGCCGAGCACCAAGTCCCTACTGGTTTGCTCCAACCTCTCAAATTTCCGCAATGGAAATGGGAACGGATCACAATGGATTTCGTAACCGGTCTTCCTTGTTCGCCAAGAAAGTACGACGCTATCTGGGTGATTGTTGATCATTTCACCAAGTCATCACACTTCATTCCGGTGAGAATGAATCTCAGTCTTGAAGCCTTGGCTGAATTATACATCCGAGAAGTAATTCGTTTACATGGAGTTCCAATCTCAATAGTCTCCGATCGAGATCCCCGATTCACAGCTCGATTTTGGAAGACTCTACATAAAGCTCTCGGAACCAAACTGAATCTTAGCACAGCTTTCCATCCGCAAAGTGATGGTCAATCTGAGCGAGTAATTCAAATTCTCGAAGACATGCTCAGAGCTTGTATCATTGACTTTGGAAAGAACTGGGAGAAATCGCTACCTTTGGTAGAATTCGCCTACAACAATAGCTTCCAATCTTCGATTCAAATGGCTCCTTTCGAAGCGTTGTATGGCAGAAGATGTCGAACACCTTTATGTTGGTCTGAAATCGGTGATAATAAAGTTTTGGGACCACAATTGCTTCGGGAAACCGAAGAACAAGTTCAAATCATTCATTCTCGATTGAAGCAAGCTTTCGATCGCCAAAAGTCTTACGCCGATCTGAAACGTAGAGACATTCAACATCAAGTCAGAGATAAAGTGTTTCTTAAAGTCTCCCCGTGGAAGAAAGTATTCCGATTCGGCAAAAGAGGCAAGCTAAGTCCTCGGTTTATCGGACCATTTAGTTGAAAGAATTGGTCCTGTAGCTTATCGACTCGCTCTTCCTCCCGAGTTCGATAAAATACACAATGTCTTCCACGTCTCAATGCTCAGAAGATATCGATCTGATCCATCTCACGTTCTTGAGCCTGAAGAAGTTGAACTCAATCCTGATCTTTCATACGAAGAAGAGCCTATTCAAATCCTTGATCGAGAAGTCAAGAGACTTCGAAATAAAAGTGTTCCTCTTTTCAAAGTTATTTGGAGGAATCACAACGTCGAAGAAGCGATGTGGGAACCCGAGGACACGATGAAGAAGCAGTATCCTCATCTGTTCGATTCAGGTAAAATTCGAGGACGAATTTTCTTTAAGGGGGGAGGAGTTGTAACACCCTAAAAACCACCCTAGTTAGAATTATAGAAAACGACAAGGATAGCGTAAACAATTTACAATTTAGTTAAGATTACAATGAAACCACATAAGCTATGTTTTATTAAGATATAAATGGGTTAAACACTACATGTAAGTTCATATGTAAAATTAAAGAAATGAAGATTAATTTGTAACTAATATATATAAGTTAGATAATATGAAATGTAAAATAGTATACATATATATATGTATGATTCGGTGGGTTGTATTTAAATGTACATATAAGTATATCTATAAGTAAAAGGAAAATACTTTGATGCACAAGCTTGTGTAAACTTTAGTTTACACAAGCCCTTTAATTTTAGGGTTTAGGGTTTATGGTTTTAGGTTAGGGTTTAGGGGTTTAGTATGTAGGGTATATAATTTAAGGTTTATGGGTAGAATTTAGAATTTAGAGTTTAGGATTTAGGGCTTAGGTTTTAGGTTGCTAGGGTTTGTGATTTAGATTTTAAATTTTATAAAAGGAATGTGTAAAAAAAATTTACACAGCTTGTGCATCAAAATAAAACTCTAAGTAAAATATGATAAACTAATAATTAAGTAGTTAAATATTATAATGTTAGTGGGATATTAAGTGGAATTATAACAGAATTTCATGGAAATAAACTAATCCATGTGTCCTTTATACAAGAAAGTTAGGTATGAATCTGCCAAGATTCGTACTTGTATGATACCCTGTAGAAATCTGGAAAATTGAGCATGTTAGAGTGATTTCCGGAAAAAGTATTCTTATACAAAGTTGTAGAGGACAAAATTTCACATGGAATAGAGGTATGGGTTGCTCAAAAATGTTAAGTATAGGTCTCTGAATTGGTGTTAGAAGTTGACTGGACTGAAACTGAATGAATTTAGAATCTGCTGGACTAAATTGTGAAATTCAAAATGTTTAGGGGTCAAAATGGTGTTAATAAATTCTGAAAATTTATGCTTGAAACAGGGGAGTCATGGAATGAATAAAAATTAAATGGCCAAGCTTGAATTAAGTCTCAATTGGTAGGTTAAATGCATTTAGATCACATGTAGTATTATTAAAGGATTAAAAGGGACTGTTTTGTGGAAATTGATAAATTGAGGACTTGAATGCTCTGTTTTTAAAGATGTTAGAACTTCATTGTTATGTTAATACATGTGTGGTTAATAGCTTAGAATCAAATGAATTGTGAAATATAGGATTTAAATGCACTTAAGTCACTAAGTTAAGCTTGGACAGATTAGACCCTGAAATTGTCCTGTTTTCAAATGTAAAACTGTATTAACTGGGAAATGCTAAAAATATGAGTCATACATAGTTTTAAAGGTGTGTTTATAAGCTTTCCAGAATAGTATGATATGCCTTATTTGGATTAGGGAATAAAAAGTTATGGACAGATTAGTGGACAATGCTCAAAACTGCCATGATAAGGACAGCTTGTGTGTTTATTGTTGTTTGCTTGATTTGGTTGGATTTTTGTGCTAAGGTTGATACTAATGGATGTTATATATGTTGTAATATGATTCAAAAGCATATTGGTGAAGAGATATTAGAGGAATCAAGGGGTGATCAAACCAAGAAGAAAGGGAGAGGCATCATCATTAAGGAGACAAACTAAGCTTGGAAGTATTTGTGAGTGTAGCTAGTTTAGGGTTGAGATTAGTGTCTCAACCAATGTGTTTATGTTTCTTGGATGATTTAAAATGAAGCATGTAATGAACTTAATAATGGATTGGTAAATTTAAATGCTAAGGAAGAAGGACTAAAGGAATGAACTATGAACTAGGTTTATGATGCTATCTAGATATGCTAGTTGATGTCTATATGGGTTGCTTTGTGACATGAGTTGTTTGAGCCACTTGAATTGAATTAATGGATGATTTAGCTACTGTTTGAAGATGGTTATATGATTGAAATGATGCTAAATGCTTGCTGGAAATTTGATTGAGCATGGCTTGAATGTGCACAATGTAAACATGATTGAATGTGTACATGACTTTGTGATATGTGTTTGATAAACAAGTAAAATGCTATTGTTAATAAAGAAAGAAAAGTAAAGTCCTTGGTTTGATTAGTGTCTATAGGTAGAAGGGCATGCCTTAGAGTCATTGAGCTCCTCTGATCTTTGTTACATGATGGTGGTTAGTCACCTATAAACCTGATAAGGTGGTTAGTCACCTTGATAATTGAATGGTGGTAAGTCACCATTGATGCCTATGCATCCTCTGTTATAAGTTGAAATGAGAAATGGATACTGAGTATCTAATGTTACATGTTACATGAAGACTTGATTACCTAATTCATTAATCATCCAAGGCAAAACATGATTAGAACAATGATATATGTTTAAATGAACAAGTTGGGTATTAGCCCTTATGATATGGAATGAATATGTGTACTTGGTTGAGATTTAAAATGACCTATGTTGTGATGTGAAACTATGAAATGTTGCTGCCAAGATGACAATGAGATTACATGTTGTTTGTTGTCCAATTTAGCTTGAACTGTACATGTGCTTGCTGCCCAAATTTGGCTTGAATTGTATATGTTGCTTGCTGTCCAATTTGGTATGAAATGTACATGTAGCTTGCTGCCCAAATTGGTATGTTTTAAATGAAATGGTTGCTGCCCAATAAGTCATTGTACATGTAAATATTTGATGCCCTATTGGTTAGTACATGAAAATAGCTTTGTTAACTTGGATTTGATAGGCTAGTTAGGTATTCCAATATGTGCTAAGCGTAGCTAAGTAACTTTAAAGATTGAATAAGACTTTAAAAGATTGAAACTAGTAAAGTTTAGGGCTGCCTCACTAAGTACATTATGTGTACTTATCACTCTCTTTGTTTCCTTCTTCCAAAATAACAGGTTCGTTGATATCCGAAAGCCATCCGTTTTGTTCCGAGAGCTTCGCAAGCCAAGAACAAGTATGATATAATCTTGCTTAGTCTCCTAGTTGGTGGCATAGTCTAAGTTAGTTTGTCATGCATTATGGAACATGTAATTGTTAAGTTTGGTTTGTATAAAACTAAGACATGTTATATTACGTAATGACTTGATGAATGTTTATGTAAATATGGATATAATGATATGAATGAACTATGTTTGAAGTTAACTAAGCTTGATATGAATTTGAGTATCATTTATATGGTTCATGCCCTTGATGGATTTGAATGGTTGAGTATGTATAAGTATGTTATCTTTATTTGAATTAGGAAGGTTGCATCTAGAATTGTTGTGGATGATTTGTATAGTTCGAATGGTAATAGAATATTAGAAAAGTTTTAAATTGACTCACCTATTTGCATTTATGATCTTGTTATTGGATAAATGATTATATGATTGTTTGCTTTGATGCTTGTTAAGTATGAATTCAATCTCATATAATTGTATGTTGATGTGTTGACATGTATGAATCTGTCCATCACCCGAATAGTAACATCGCTCGCTCGTAACCGGGTGAGGGGTGTTACACTCCACGACCCAGCATTGCAATACATCCACCGCTTTCTAGCTTACAATTTCTCAGGACGAAATGACTCTTCTGGAGTATTGAGTAAGACTAAATTATTTTTTCTTTGGTGCATGTTCACTGCTTGTAAGGTAAATCTTTGTTTTTGGTTAGCTCGACAATTTGAAATTGTCATCCGGTCAAATCATTCTTTAATCCTCAGACCTTACATCATTTATTTAGCCTCTAGAATTGTAATTTTGATATTTCCAATTTTACTTATGCTTTTTCTATGGATGCTCTAGATGAAAGATGCTTGGGTTCAATGGGTTTACTTGACGGAACTCCTAACGCGTTTTCAATCACCGAAACACACGACAAGCCCCAACTTCATCACCACAACAGAACCGGAATGCGCAAAAAGCACCTAATCTTGCCGAAAGACTCTACACCCTCAAAGACAACATTGCAGAAATTTTTTCCTACCTTCGTCCGAACCGCGGTTGTGGCCGCGGACATCATTTACCACGGGGAGTACTCTTTACCCATCTCTGCCTTGTACTTTTTTTGTTTTTCATTTGAATTGGGGCAATTCACTTAAGTGAGGGGGAGGGTAGCAAACCGCTTGTCCTACTTGTCTGCTATATGTTTGATTTTGGTTTGACTTTGAGATGACATTTTTCTTGCCATTGCTTGATGTCCAGCATGTTATACTTGTTATAGTGCGTATGAATATTTGAATGTTGAAATTTTTTATAATCAAATGACATGAGCAAAACGATAGTTTGACATCTCTTTCAATTTGCCTTGATTGTGATAATTGGATTTCTCACCTAACTTAATCAACTTAGCCTAATTTTGTGAGAATTTCATCCTTGAGCATGAATCTTATTCTTTATGCTCGTTTTTCCTTGCTTGAGAGTGTCATCTTGAATTTAGGAATCTAGAACTTGTGACTTGTATGGGATTCGAGACTACACTAGAATGAGGTGCTTTAAGATGATTTAGGAATTAGATTTAGCCATTTTCTCTCTTTTACCTTTTTCTCATCGCTTAGTGAACCCTCTTGAAGCCTTATATCCCATTTTTCTTGACTTAACCCTCAAACCTTGTTCTTCCTCGACCAAACTTTTTGATTGATCAAATGTTAGAAATGTTGAGTTGATCAAACACTTGCAAATGGCCAAGAGGGGGTGAATTGGCAATTAAAATTTTGGTGAAGAGAAAGATTGAAAATAAAAATGACACAAGGGGTTATAGTGGTTCAAGTTCTCCAAATGAACTCTACATCCACTACCTTAGCTCCTACTGAGGATTTTCAAACAATTCACTAATTGAATTCGTCCCCTTTTCTTGGATGAGAAGGAAACCAAGCTTAATCCACTCAAATACAAAGGAAGAATTTGGTAAACTCAAATGTTTCCTCTCAAAGGATGATTGTCTACCCAATTACAATTTCAACAATCCCAAACTCACAATACAATTTGACAATTGAAAGACAATAGAGTTGGGTACAAGAATATAACTTTGAATAGCTCAAGGGTTTGGATTTTTTGCTTTGATGATGCTTGAATGTTCAATGGTTGTTGCTTGGTCAATAGAAGTTTGTTTTTATATCCTTGCATTGATTTCTAGCCGTTTGGGTAGTTGGGATAATCAATAGAGCCGTTGTGGACATTTTCCCGCATTAAATGTAGCTCTGCAGCCTACCATATCGGTACTCGGGAAGGGCGTATCGATACCTGCATCAAAGAGGAAAGAGCCGTTGTGCCTGAAAACAGAGCGTATCGATACCCATATAAGGCGTACCAGTACGGTTTTAAGGGGCGTATTGATACGGAGGTCAGTATCGATACGGTCCAAAGTTACTGGAATCCCAAGCTATGTTTGTATAAAAAGTGTATCGATACGCATACCAAGCGTATCGGTACGGTATAACGATCTTTTGAAAATTGAGAAACCAACCAACTGACAAGTAACGGTCAAATAATTAAATGCTCGATTTTTCAAAGATATGCTTATCGTATCGATACGGTTACTAGGCGTATCGGTACGGTTTCATGAAAACACTTGCCCAGATGAATATCATATCGATACGGTTGCTAGGCGTATCGGTACGGTAAGTTCAATAAAATTCCAGTGGCAAAATAGGGTATCGATACGCTAAGGGTATCGATACGCCTGGGCGTTTTTGCATATTTAGGTTTGAAAAGCATATGAAAAGACTTAGGGAAATATATGATTTAAGAGCAGGTCTTTAAATATTATTTTGTTCAAAAATATTTTTCAATTGTGAGACTTTAAAGAGTACTTAAAAATTTATTGTTTTGCAAATTGGTCCTTAAGTTTATGTGTTATATCAAAATCAATTTTGGTTTTACAATCTCCCCCTTTTTGATATAACAAAACAATAAATAAATTTTTAAGTTTTTGAAACTTTAAAAAGCTTTCTCCCTCTTACTTTAAGATAGATTTTCAAAACAAAAAATATTTGACTCTATGATCCTTCTCCCCCTTTTTGTTAGATCAAAATAGAATACAAGGATAATAGCAATATAAAGCAACAATAATTCATTAAACTTAAAGCAAGCATAAGAGTTCAAATTCATAAACTTCAAAATAAACATAAAGGTTCAAATGCATAAATGTCAAAGCAACCATCATAATCCAAACTCTTAAAATCCTAAAAACATAGATAATAGGCATAAACTTCAAATCCTAAAAATGAAAGTGCAATAACAATAATAAAAGACTAAATGGCCTAAGATGAGATGCATGATCTACTCGTCCCCTTCGTCATCATTATCGTCCTCGTCATCTTCTTCTTCATCTTCTTAAGAGGGTTGATTCCTTCAGGTTTGATTGATCCAAGCACCATGGAAGGCGGTAAGAGAGATATCCATGGAGTTTTGGCGAGCGGCCATGGTGTCGATCTTCTTTTCCATGCCTTGGACGCGATCCTCTAAGGATGTGAAACGATTATCCATCGCGGTGAACTTCTCATTTAGGAAGGTCATGAGGGTATCCATGGAGGAGGAATCAAGAGGAGCACGGTGAGAACTCGAAGAAGCACGAGAGGTATCGACCGGAGCAATGGGCGGAGGATCGTGAGCATTGCGAACCCACTCATTATCAACATAAGTGAAACCGGAACGAGCTAGGGAACGCTCATCGATAGGTAGGCCAAGGGTTTCGGGAAAATCATGTGAACAATCAATGCCAAGAGAATGAAATAGACAACTCAAAGTCATGGAGTAGTAAAAGGATGAGACTAGTTTGGTGTGACGATTTTGAACTAAGAAGAAAAGGTCGGCAAACATAATTTGACACAAATTTGGGCGTTTACCTTCTCTAAAACACTTAAGCCAAAAGTCATCCGTTTGACGAATAGTTGAATATTTCCCACCCGATGGACGGATAAACCAAGAAATAAGAAGGTGAAGGATACGGTCATGAGCATTTAAAACTTTTGCGGGACCTAAATACCCCGTACCCAAGGAATGTTCATCATCAATACCATCTTCAAAACCAAAGACATTACATAAAACCTTTTGATCAATTTGAAAAGTTTTGCCCATAATAGAAGATTCAATGGCAATTACATGCTCCCTAGGTTCATCATGTATGCATATGGCATTAGAAAAGAATACAATGACTAGGTTCCTATATAGGATAGGAGGAATATTCAAAAAGGTTAAGAATTTCCATTGCTTAATCAAAGGTAGGTATTGAAACTTGAAACGAGCAGAATTTAAAAAAGGGATAGACACAACTCGCTCTTCCCTAAGGTTCATTCCTTGAAAAAGTTTATATCGTTCCCTATCACTAGCCTCGGGAAAACTTAATTGGATAATATAAGGAAGATTAGGTGTAGGATTACCCTCGACATCCTCAATAGGATTGGAAGTAGAACGATGACGCTTAGTTCCCTTTTTCGGTGCCATAATCCTGAAAATACATCAAAAAGAATTCGAATATGTATGCAATTAACATCCTATTTGATCCAATAAATTCTAATAATTCAAGGTAATTTGTTAAAAAGAATTTTAAAATTAAAGAGATGTTCACAATTAAAAAAACAGTTTAAAAAATATCAAATATAAAATATATTCGAATGAAAAAAATTTAATTTTTGAAAAAATTTTGTGAAAAGGTGAAACCCATAACAATCAAACAAGGTTTGTACAAAAAATCAGTTGAAACAACAATTAAAAACAAACGAAAATTAAAGAAAAAAATAAGAGAAATTTTATACCTTGAATCTTAGAATGGATGAAAGAGAGGATGTGAATGCACAAGATTTGATGCCAAAGCTTTGCCTTGATGTGTAGAGTAAAAACCCTCAAGGAATTTTGAAGATTGATGGTAAATTTTGAAGGATTGAGGGGGTTTATATAGGGTTTCGCGGCTAGGGTTTTTGAGAGTAAAAAGGGGGTTTTGAGTTTTTAAAGAGTTTTAACACATACAGCCCTAAATAGCCTCTCCGTCAAGGCCGTATCGATACGCTATACACGCGTATCGATACCCTTTAACCCTAATTTTATATTCGTCGTTACTACCGTATCGATACGCGGGGCCGTATCGGTACGCTTGGCTTTGACTATTTCCCTTGACTTGTACCGTATCGATACTTGTTCATCTGCAAAAATTCCCAGTTATCAACCCGTATCGATACGCTTTATCCGTATCGATACACCTTTACTAGATTGTGCAGATTTGACAGATTTAAGTGCAAAAATCTAATTTGAAACGTCCCTAAATGCATGTACATGTCATATGAACAAGTTTTAATGGCTAAACTTAATATATACTCCCCCTAGCAACATGCATAGAAGCAAAAGGAACAAAATTAACACAAGCATGAATCACAAACAATTTCAAGCAAATTTTGACATTTTGTGACCTAAAAAGGGTCAAGAAAGGCTAGTTAAACCTAACTCTCTCTTAAGGGTCCAAAAGCGCTCTTTATCTAAAGGTTTTGTAAATATATCCGCTAATTGGTTTAAGGTGTCAACAAACTCTATAACAACATCATTTTTCAAAACATGATCTCTAATGAAATGATGTCTAATTTCTATGTGTTTAGTTCTAGAGTGTTGGATGGGATTCTTAGTGAGACAAATGGCACTAGTGTTGTCACACCTAGGGGGTATGTTTTCTATTTTAACACCATAATCTAAGAGTTGTTGCTTCATCCAAAGGACTTGAGCACAACAGCTCCCTAAGGATATGTACTCCGCTTCGGTGGTAGATAAGGCTACGCTATTTTGTTTCTTAGAGAACCAAGATACGAGCATACTACCTAAGAATTGGCATGTCCCGGAAGTACTTTTCCTATCTATCTTAAATCCTCCATAATTCGCATCCAAAAAAGCATGAAGGCTAAAAGAAGAATCCTTAGGATACCAAAGGCCTAAAGTAGGTGTGTCTCTAAGGTATCTAAAAATTCTCTTAATGGCAACTAAGTGTGATTCTCTAGGACTAGCTTGAAACCTAGCACACAAGCAAACACTAAACATAATATCCGGTCTACTTGAGATAAGGTAAAGCAAAGAACCTATCATGGATCTATAAAGCTTAGAATCAACACACTTACCTCCTTCATCTTTGTCAAGCTTTATGGAAGAACTCATAGGAGTGGCTTGAGGTTTTGCATTCTCCAAGCCAAACTTCTTGAGCATATCATTCACGTACTTATCTTGATTTATGAAGGTGTCATCCTTCCTTTGTTTGATTTGGAGTCCCAAAAAGAATGAGAGCTCCCCCATCATGCTCATCTCGAACTCACCTTGCATTAGCTTAGAAAACTCCTTACAATAACACTCATTAGTAGAACCAAAAATAATATCATCAACATAAATTTGAACTACTAAGATGTCATTTTTATATCTTTTTATGAAGAGTGTTGTATCCACCTTTCCTTTTTCAAAACCCTTTTCAATTAAGAAATTTGAAAGTCTCTCATACCAAGCTCTAAGAGCTTGTTTTAAACCATAGAGAGCTTTTGTAAGTTTAAACACATGATTTGGAAATTTTGAATCCTCAAAACCCGGTGGTTGTTCAACATACACCTCTTCATTTATAAAATCATTTAAAAAGGCACTTTTCACATCCATTTGAAAAAGCTTGAAATCATGATAACATGCAAATGCAAGTAACATCCTAATAGCTTCCATCCTAGCTACGAGTGCATAAGTCTCATCAAAATCAATCCTCTCTTCTTGTGTATAGCCTTGAGCAACAAGCCTAGCCTTGTTTCTCACTATATTACCACTTTCATCTAATTTATTCCTAAAAACCCATTTTGTTCCTATAGTAGATTGATCATTAGGCCTTTCAACTAATGTCCAAACTTTACTCCTCTCAAATTGATTTAATTCCTCTTGCATGGCCAAAATCCAAAAATTATCTTTTAAAGCTTCTTTAATGTTCTTAGGCTCAATACATGAAAGAAATGCAACATGATTCATTAATTTGAGAGAGGATCTAGTAGTTACCCCCTTGGATGGATCACCCAAGATTTCACCACCTTTGACATAGTTTAACTCCCTTGGGTAAGACACCTCCCTTTCCTCAAGAGCCAAGTCCTTCAAGGCTTCAAGAGGTGGATCTTGTGAATCCTCATCTTTGGTTGGAATCTCATCCACCTTTGACGTTTGTCCTCTATCAATGGCATCAATGATTCCTACATCATCATCATCACAAGATTCCTTCCTCGGAATGAGGTTATCGTTGAAAACAACATGTATTGACTCTTCAACAACTAGAGTTCTTTTATTAAATACACGATAGGCTTTAGAATTTAAAGAATACCCTAAGAAAATAGCTTCATCACTTTTAGCATCAAATTTACCTAAGTTTTCTTTACCATTATTTAAAACAAAACACTTGCAACCAAAAGGGTGAAAATAGCTAATGTTAGGCTTCTTAGATTTTAAAATCTCATAAGGTGTTTTCTTTAAAATTGGTCTAATCATTACTCGATTTATAATATAGCAAGCGGTGTTTGTGGCTTCCGCCCAAAATATTTAGGTGAATTATTTTCGCAAAGCATGGTTCTAGCCATTTCTTCTAAAGTTCGATTTTTCCTCTCAACTACCCAATTTTGTTGAGGAGTGCGAGGTGCGGAAAAATTGTGGCTAATTCCATTTTCATTTAAAAACTCATCGAAACCTAGATTTTGAAATTCGGTTCCATGATCACTTCTAATGTGAGAAATTTTAAGTTCAAGATCATTTTGAGTTATTTTAGAAAATGTGATGAAATTTTTTAAAGCCTCATCCTTTGTACTTAAGAATAGAACCCCAAGTATACCTAGAGTAGTCATCTACAAGCACAAAAGCATATGATTTTCCACCCAAGCTCATTGTTCTAATAGGCCCAAAAAGATCAATATGAATCAATTGTAAACATCTACTAGTAGAGACATCATTTATGGATTTAAAAGAACTTCTATGTTGTTTACCCTTTGAACATGCATCACAGATTTTATCATTTGAAAATTTAAGTTTGGGTAAACCTCTAACTAGATTAAGGGGAAATTAATTTTTCTAAGACACTCATGCTAGCATGTCCTAATTTTCTATGCCAAAGCCATGAGTCATGTTCATCATGTGCAACTAAGCATGTATGAGATGAATGGATGTCATATAAATGCACCATGTAAATATTGCCTATTCTATGTCCTATGAGCATTAGTTGATTTGTTTTAATGTTTACAATTTTGCAACCACTTTTATCAAATAAAACATTAAAACCCTATCACATAATTGACTAATGCTCAACAAATTATGTTTAAGACCGTTGACATACAAAACATTTTCAATGAAAATAGAAGAGTGACTACCAATGGAGCCTATTCCTTCAATGTGGCCTTTGGAGTTGTCACCGAAAGTTACTACTCCACCACTCTTAGGCTTTAATTCCACAAATCTACTCTTGTCACCGGTCATGTGTCTTGAGCATCCACTATCAAGGTACCAAGAATTTTTGCTTGAAGCTTTAGCCTTGTAGCAATGCTCCCCCTACAAAAAAAGAAATTAGGCCTTGATTTTTGGTACCCAAATCATTTTGGGTCCATGAGTGTTAGCCTTCAACAATTTGGTTCCCTTAGGAATCCAAGAAGCAATAGCATTCAAATCATTAGAAATAATGAGTTCTTTAGGAACCCAAACACTCCTAACTCTATGACCTCTAGCTTGCTTATTAAAATTTCTTTGTTTAGGTACAAAAGGTTTTCTTTTTACATATTGGGATTTAGAATGATTCTCTTTTTCAAAATTATTTTTCCCAATAGCAATAAATGTTTTAAGATTATCCACTTCCTTTGTGTGATAATCTTGAAAATCGGAAAGAAGTTTTTCAAGTTCAAGATTTTTAGTTTTAAGATCATTTGAAAGATTAACTAAAAACAAAACCTTCTTTTCCAATTCAGAGTTAGCTTTTGAAAATGTCTCATTTTGAATTTTTAAATCAGAAATTGTTTTCTTGTTTTTCAAAATGGACTCTTTGTATTTTCCTACTAACTCATCATACACTTCTTGCAATTCATCATAAGCATCTTGAAGTTCCTCGATGGTAAAATCAAAATTGGATGAGTGAGAGTTTACCTTAGGTTCATCATCGATGGCCATGAGACATAGGTTGGCCACTTCCTCCTCTTCCTCGGAAGACTCATCGTCACTCCAAGTAGCAATTTGTGCTTTGAGCTTGTTCTTCTTCCCAAAGCTTTTCTTTTCAATTGAGGACACTCGGAACAGATGTGACCCGGTTTCTTGCATTCATAACAAGTAATTTGGTCCTTCTCCTCTTCCTTGCTTTTACTCTTGAAGTCTCCCTTTCTAATGAATTTTCTTCCACGGTTTGACTTCATAAACCGAGTAAAATGTTTGGCCAACATAGCCATCTCCTCATCTTCATCCTCACTAGAATCGCTTTCTTGTTGTGAAGCCTTTAGTGCGATTCCAACTTTCTTCTTCTCAACTTCCTTCTTATCCACTATCTTCTTCTCTTGTTCTCTTCCCTTCCTCATAATCTCATGTGTGAGTAAAGATCCAACAAGAGCATCTAGCTTGAGAGTCTTCAAATCTCTAGCTTCAATAATGGTCGTTCTCTTGCCATCCCATGACTTCGGAAGAGAATACAACAACTTTCTCACTAGCTTGTCTTCGAGAATGATTTCACCAAAACCCTTCAAACCGTTGACAATGACCAAGAACCGATCAAACATCTTGGAGATACTTTCTTCGGGATCCATCTTGAAGTTCTCATAGCTTAGATTGAGTAGCCCAATCTTTGTCTCCTTGACATCACTAGTTCCCTCGTATGTTGTCTCGAGGGTGTTCCAAACCTCATTGACATTTTCGATTGAAGACACCTTGGAGTAGATATCCAGACCAAGTGCACAAAATATTACATGAAGAGCTTTGTCATTCACTTGCATCATTCTTCTTTCATCATCGGTCATTTCGACTTTGATCTTTGGGACGAGCCTTTCTCCATCTCTCCTCATGGGAATGTATGGACCTTCTTCAACTACATCCCACACCATATAGTCAGTAGACTTGATTAAGAGCCTCATCCTATTCTTCTAATAAGGATAGTTATCCCCATTGAAGAATGGTGGCTTGGTGGTGGATTGGGACTCATAGTTGGAGGTGGATGCCATTGCTTGACTTGTTGTTGATCAAACTCTCTAAGAATCGACTCAAGAGGGTTGTAATCCTTCCAATGAGTGTAGCTCTGACACCAATTGTTGAGTTGATCGAACACTTGCAAATGGCCAAGAGGGGGTGAATTGGCAATTAAAATTTTGGTGAAGAGAAAGACTGAAAATAAAAATGACACAAGGGGTTATAGTGGTTCAAGTTCTCCAAATGAACTCTACATCCACTACCTTAGCTCCCACTAAGGATTTTCAAACAATTCACTAATTGAATTCGTCCCCTTTTCTTGGATGAGGAGGAAACCTTACAATTACGATTAAGCTTTCTACCCAAAGCTTAATCCACTCAAATACAAGGAAGAATTTGGTAAACTCAAATGATTCCTCTCAAAGGATGATTGTCTACCCAATTACAATTTCAACAATCCCAAACTCACAATACAATTTGACAATTGAAAGACAATAGAGTTGGGTACAAGAATATGACTTTGAATAGCTCAAGGGTTTGGATTTTTTGCTTTGATGATGCTTGAATGTTCAATGGTTGTTGCTTGGTCAATAGAAGCTTGTTTTTATATCCTTGCATTGATTTCTAGCCGTTTGGGTAGTTGGGATCATCAATAGAGTCGTTGTGGACATTTTTCCCGCATTAAATGCAGCTCTGCAGCCTACCGTATTGGTACTCGAGAAGGGCGTATCGATACATGCATCAAAGAGGAAAGAGCCGTTGTGCCTGAAAACAGGGCGTATCGATACCCATATAAGGCGTACCGGTACGGTTTTAAGGGGCGTATCGATACGGAGGTCAGTATCGATACGGTCCAAAGTTACTGGAATCCCAAGCTATGTTTGTATAAAAAGTGTATCGATACGCATACCAAGAGTATCGGTACGGTATAACGATCTTTTGAAAATTGGGAAACCAACCAACTGACAAGTAGCGGTCAAATAATTAAATGCTCTGATTTTTCAAAGATATGCTTATCGTATCGATACAGTTACTAGGCGTATCGGTACGGTTTCATGAAAACACTTGCCCAGATGAATATCGTATCGATACGGTTGCTAGGTGTATCGGTACGGTTTCATGAAAACATTTGCCCAGATTTATATCGTATCGATACGGTTGCAGGGCGTATCGGTACAGTAAGTTCAATAAAATTCCAGTGGCAAAATAAGGTATCGATACGCTGAGGGTATCGATACGCCTGGGCGTTTTTGCATATTTAGGCTTGGAAAGCATAGGAAAAGACTTAGGGAAATATATGATTTAAGAGCAGGTCTTTAAATATTATTTTGTTCAAAAATACTTGTCAATTGTGAGACTTTAAAGAGTACTTAAAAATTTATTGTTTTGCAAATTGGTCCTTAAGTTTATGTGTTATATCAAAATCAATTTCGGTTTTACAAGAAATTATATTACTAGACAAATAAGTGGCTGCAATTCGAATAAGGGCAGAATTTTTCTAGAAAAAATGAAAAAAAAATGAGGAAAATAGAATAAAAAAAGCAATTGCTTCGAAAAGAAAAAAAAACAGTTTCGAAAAAAAAAGAAAGAAAGAAAAATATGTGTTTGCTTGCCCATTTTTAGCTCCTCTTTTTATCTTCACTGCTTATTGTTTGAAACTTCTTGCATTGATCATCTTCTTTTGCCTTTTCTTTCCATCTTTCTACCTTTTTTCTAAACCCACATTACACCTTGAACAAAAGACCTAATGATTTTTGCACCTCGATTTTAATAAAGTAGTGGAGAATTGAACTTGTTACAAGCCTATGGAAACCTTAGTTCATGTATGACTTAGAGTGTTTTTGCTTCACTTCTACCTATAAACACTTTGAGTGCTCTTGAGTGTATCTTGGTGAGGATTAAGACTAGGTTAGGATTTGATTAATACTTGATAGGCAATTGGAAGAATGAAGGGTTGTTCTTTGCTTATATCCACTTGGTTTGATTTGTGTTACTTTTATGATACTCCTTTTGTACTAGAACTATTATAATTATGTTTGATGCTTCTGATGGCTTGAGAAATGCATTCTTGGGTTAATATCTTTTTCGGACATACTTGAGGGCAAGTATGAGACAAGTGTGGGGGAATTTGATTAACTCTCAAATGTGACACTTTTTAATTGCTATTTTTCTAGTTTTTAGGATTTCTTGCTACCTAATCCATTTCATTTTGCTATATTTTGCGCAAGATACCTAATTCTGGAAAACAACAGCAAAAGAGGTCATTTTTGCAGTCTTTTTATTATTCTGGTCATGACTGGCATCGTGGGCACGACGCGTCTGACGTGGCAGAAACTTGGCGACTTCTATAAGATTCTGGAACGTTCTGGAAGACCTTATCAACTTATCCGTTTAGATTTCCTGTATTTAAATTTCAAAAACATTTGAATTGTTTATCTTTCCTTTATTTTGAATTTTCTTATCATTTATCTTTGTAAATCCAAGCCTATAAATACCACTTCTTGGTAAAGGCTTAGGCATCGAAATTAGTCTTCATCTTCTAGCTTGAAAACACTTGTTATTTCTAGTTTTTAATTGAAGTTCTCTTTTCTTTATTTTTATTCTTTTATGTTCTTTAATTATTTTTATGAAATCAAGTTAAGTATGATAACTAATATCATGCTTAGCTAAACTTCTTGAGCCAAGAACTAGCCAAATCAATTCAAATCGTGAGAATTGAACATTGCCTAAATTCCTTCGGGAATACATTTTTATCTTTCTGTTTAGGTAGTTTGGCAATCGGCCTTACTAAACTTTTTAATCATTTTTGAAATAAAAAAGAGCTCGTTGATCTGAAATCGTTTAAAAACATAGTTGGGAGGAAGGATCGGCCTGTGGCAATTTCAACTTCCTGTGAACAATCTTAGCGACGGTCCGCTAAGGAAAGATAAAATCAAAAGCGATTCTTTTTAAGACAATTTCTGAGTGGGGCTTTTCCTGTTTTCAAAATGAAATATTTTGACGGCGATAGACATGGTTAATTTGTTTAAGAACCAACCTTCAAAGATAGACTTGGGAGGATTGGTTACTCGAGAGAGAGGCAAGTTGCGACTGGTTGGGCCTCGCAGACTCTAACCGACATGATCCTTGGAGTAAAAATTCATTTCAATGATCGAAGGAATTGACAAGGCTAGCTCGAGCCTTTTTTGCATATTTGGACTTTCTTATTATTTTCTTTACTTATGCATTTAATTCTACTATTTCATTTTCACTCAATATCAAATCACCCCCATTTTTAATTTTTCTTGTTTTCACAGATATTCCTGGAAGCATTAATCAAAGCAACCTTCAATCAAGAATTCCGACTAATCTCCTTGTGGATCGACCCTATTTCCCTATAACTACTTAATTTCTTTATTTTATTATTTGTTGAAAGAGGTTAATTAATTTATTTATTTTGACGGGTAAAACAACGCTTGTCATTGTTCTAGCAGTAAACACAGAGGCTTCGGGATTTTGGAGAAGTCTTTGATGAATCTTATGTAAAAACCTGCACGTCCAAGGAAACTTCGAATGGCTTTGACGTTGGCTGGAGGTGGTAGCTTCTCTATTACGTCAATCTTAGTCTTATCAACCTCAATGCCCTTGTAAAAATACAATGTCCCAGGAAGATGCCCTTAGATACCATAAAATGGCACTTCTCCCAATTAAGGACAAGATCGGTATCTTCACATCTTTGCAACACATTTTCCAAGTTGCTCAGGAACCGATCGAATGAGTCTTCATAGACAAAAAATCCATCCATGAAATTTTCCAAGAAATCATCCACTATATCTGAGAAAATATCCATCATGTTGCGTTGAAAAGTAGTATGAGCGTTGCATAAGCCAAAGGGCTTTCAGTGGAAGGCATAAATGTTATAAGGACAAGTAAATGTTGTCTTCTCTTGGTCTTCAGGTGCAATTGCAATAAGGTTGTATCCTGAGTATCCATCCAGGAAGCAATAATATGGTTTTCTTGCTAACTTATCAAGCATTTGGTCAATAAATGGTACAAGGAAATGTTCTTTTTTCGTGGCCTTGTTCAACTTCCTATATTCAATACAGATCCAACATCTAGTAACGATTCTAGTAGGGTGGAGTTCATCAACATCATTCTTGATCACAGTCATTCCTCCTTTCTTGGGCACACACTGGACGAGACTCGCCCATGAACTATCTGAAATAAGATAGATGATCCCATCATCGAGCCACTTGATAATTTTCTTCATGACCACAGTTTTCATGATGGGATTTACTCTCCTATGTGGTTCTATCGAGTTTCTTTTGTCATCTGCAAGAAAAATCTTATGCATACATAAATTAGGGCTTAGGCCTTTTATCTCAGCAATAGTCCAACCAATAGCTTTTTTATGTTGTGATAAAACAATTAGCAGTTTAGCTTCTTGGTCAGGTTTTAAGCAAGCAAAATTAACAACCAAAAGTGTATCATTCTCCCCTAAAAATGCATACTTTAATTGTAGGGAAAGAAGTTTAAGTTTTACTCCTAAGAGGTATATTCACTTCTAAAATAAGCTCATCTACTTGAATATCTGCTGTCGAAGCTTCTCCCCTTAGCACCTGGCAATTAATCGTTATCTTCTAAGTTTGTTAAAATATTAAGAGATAATAGGCATGCAATGTCAACTGTCGTATGGAAAACAAATTAAGGAAAGTAAGCAATAGCAAGATAGACAAAAATGTCAAGGCATTCAACTATTAAAAGCTGAAAAATAGCTGAGCGTTCATCGCAAAAACATTCCCAACCAACTTAAGAAAATTAGTTCATGGTTGGGGGAACCATCAACACCATATCGTTTGAAATCAACACCATCGTAAAAACAAAATAAAATAAAAAGAAATGGACAAAGAAGGAGTTCCGTCGTTGCAGCCCTTTAATGGATCCAGAGCTCTCGGTCTTAGCCTGGTCGAACCACGATTTGCCTTCTTCACCACCATGTAGCCTGACGAGTGCATAATTGATCTATTTTATATGTCCTCATTCTTTGTATTTTGCATTTTTCAAGCTCATTTAGGTTGCATTTCGGTTAGAATATACATATTTGCATATAGATAGAGAGTTACACCGTCTGTTCTTTGATTGTCATATATATTGGTGCTTTTCATGGGAATGTGGTGTTTTGTGGTGCATGTGCAGGAAATCGATGGATGCTGGAGGATTGGTGGAGTAGGAGAAGAACAAATTGCATGGCTGGTCCTGGCGAGGCATAAAGAGTTGGAGATGAATCTATCTCTGCTCACGTGGACTTTCTCTCAAATAGACAACTTTTAATGAAACGGAAAACATTGGTTTTCTTTAATGAAGCCGCGCTTACTTTAAGGTACTGAAATCTTAGTTTCACCGTCTATATAAGTCACAATTTCATTTTTCGAATCTCTACGTTTAACCATAAGAAAATATGAAGTCACAATTTCATTATACGAATCTCCAATGTTTACAAAATTATTGTCGACTAACTTACAATGTAAATTACCTTATAAATCCATGATACCGGGTCTATTCATCTTTCATCGATGCGTACGAGGTTGGGGCCATTGTTAGGCAAAAACTTGGGCTAATAAGGAAGTTCGATAGCTGGTAGACTTTTAACGATTAGGGGTGATATACTGATATTTGTTCGCTTCAGTTTAACTTTTTTTTTAAAATTTAATTGTTCTTTTTAATTTGATTCGATTGTTATTTTTTAAAAATTAATTTTAATCTTTCATTTTTTTATTTTGACAAAATAATTTGTTTATATTTTTACATTATTAGATAAAGTTTTGATATATTTCTTCATAAACATTTATAAAAACGGTTAATAAATCTCATATAGTATTATAAGTTATTTTCATTATTTTAGATAAAAATGCTTATTTTTATATTATAAAAAATAAAAAATATATAAATTAAATAAAAATACAATACAGATCTGTTGGCATAACAACAATCGTTAAAATTGTGAACTTTACTTATTAAAATATTATACAAATAGAACTTCTATAAATTAATAATCTCTCTAAAATAATAATTTTTTGTCCTGATTTGGGCTCAAAGTTTAAATTAATAATTTCGATACATTAATAAAGTAATAATTTTTAAAAGATCTTGTATAAATTTATGTTTCCTTCAATATTATAAATTAATAATTCTATAAAATTAAAAATATAATTTTTTTGAGTGGATGTGGGGTGATCTCTCTTATACTCACATAATGCTTTACATACTTGATCTGTCATGGTTGGTTTTGATTTGGATTCACTAATTACGAATGTTTGATGTTGTTGATATAATAATTGATTTCCTTACCATACATGAACTTGCATTAAGTTTTAACTAGTACTACGTACTACAATGAACTTTGTAATTTTTAGGAGTATGTATTATATTTAATTAGTCACATTGTACATGAATATCATTCAATTACTCAATACAATGTATATGTTTTATTCATAAAGAATAATGTAAGTTCGTTGAATCGAAAAAAATCTCTTTAAATTAATAAATTATTAACTTATCGATTAATTTATAACTCTTTAAATTAATAAAATTATATAGTCCGGACATTATTAATTTATAGAAATTTTACTATAATTCAATTTTTTATTTGTTTTACTTCTTTTGTTTATCACTAGTACAAAATTTCATATCGTAATCTAACCAGAAATCATCCCGATCGTGTTGAGCCTCCTGCTGGCTGCTGCTATACGCTGGAAGATGCAAATTAAAGTTCTGTTGCCATTCAAGTAATTAGAAATGAAGAAAAAGATGACCAGGGACAGAACTAACAGCCCCTCTAAATATTTTGGTATAATGACATTTTAAGTACTTTTTTTAATTTAAGGTTAAAAAAAGTTTATTTTAATTTAAAAAGTATTTAAAATAAAATTTTTGTTTTTTTAATTTTTAATTTTTAATTTTTAAATTTAAATATTTAATTAGTTTTTAATTCCTTACAATGTTTGATATTAACTTTGTCCATAAAAATGATCCTCCCATCCATGGGCGGACCTACCGTAGTGCAAGGTAGGTCCAGTGACCTACTATTATTTTTTGAATAAATTACATTTGTAGTCATCAACATATTGTTATTTTTCTGTTTTGGTCATCAAACTATTATTTTTGGTAAAATCTTACTAAAATTATTTTTTTTTCTATTTTAGTCACTAATGTTACATTTTTTTCTTGGTTTGATCACCAATCTATTATTTCTTTTCTATATTTTGTCACAGAAATATTATTTTTTCGATAGTTTTTAACGACGGATGACCAAAACTGAAAAAAAACGTAATGTTAGTGGCGATTTTGTCAAAAAAAATCGATAACCAAAATATGAAAAGATATATAGGTTAGTGATCACAAGTGTAGTTATCGTATTTTTTGTTTAAATTAAAAGTCAGTCAATAAATTTTAATTTTTTATTTTAAAATTTAAATTATTTTTTTATCAAATAATACATTTGATAATCATGTCAATAATACATTAAATCTCAATTTAAATTAAAAGTTAACTTTTTAATATGTCATTGTTAATTGCCAGGTCAGTTTGAAATCAAACTATATTAACAATTTGGCCAAACGAATCATTCTCATCATTGGGATTGATCGACAACATCTCTATTTATCAGAATTCTGGCCTTGGTGGAGATTTTGAAATATTGGGGTTCTTTTTAGAAAAAAAATATTTTAATGTGTCATATAAGTATTTTAAAAGGAAGTGGTTGTAGTGAAATTCAATTAAAAGTTTACTTATTGTAATGAGAGTTTTTCGATTTTAGTGATCAGAGTGAAGACACCCTAAAAGTTCAGTGACTACCAGTGTCGTTTACCCTAAAATATTAAGTATTTTTTTGTTTAAATGAAAAATCAACCCTTAAATTATTTTAATTTTTACTTTGAGCTCATAAATTATTTTTGGTCAAAACAAGTATCCAAACTATTATTTTATAATTATTTTAAGTATATTTTTTTATCTCATTAAATAATCTTGGTTAATTACATTGATTAACTAAAATTTTGATTTGAAATATTTTAAATAATTACAATTTAATTTAAATAAAATTAAAAACTAGTAAAATATTTTTTAGTTATCAAATAAACATGTTTACCTCCAAATTTTTTTTCTAATCTTGTAATCATCTTCATTTGGAAAAGCACTTATGGTTTAAACCATTTTTGAAACCTAAATTCCCTTTTCACCTTTTTGTTCGATAAGTTGTAATCGATTCGGGTATTTGACATTTAAAACGATTTTGATTTTTGTAATTATTTTAAAAAATCCTAGAACTACAAATCGATTTTGAAATATAAAATTTATGCTTGTTTGCACAACAATTGTCACTATCAATACTTAATTTTACTAGAGCAAGTTTTTTCTACTCTCTAAAACACAATTACACCAATGCAAGATAATTCTTATTTCTCAAACATATTTACACAATATAAATTTATTTTTCAATGTTAATATCTCTTTGATTATAAAGCATATTTGTTTGCACAACAACTATTCCTTATTAATACATTATTACAACGATATAGAATGATTTTAGATTACTATACTGGTTAGTGAACTACCAAGATTAAAATTCTAGATCCGCCCCTGCTCCTATCTCTATAATAAAACCTGTTTGACACCAAATACAAGACTGGAGCCTCGCTCCATTAATGAGTAAGCAATTATGCATTTCCAAGTTGTCACTTCTTAGGTAGGACACGTCCTACTTTGTGGCATAATGTCAAAAAATATTTTTAATGTTTGTTTAAATAGTAATTTTATTGTTTATTATTTTTTGACCTTTAAAGTTTTATTTTAGGTCAAAATAAGTCTTTTGTAGATGAAAATCGGCAGTCAACTGACAATAAACAATTTGAAATGACTTGATAGGATGAAACACCATAAAAATTAATTTTACATTTTATAAAATTTTATAAAATTATTTATTGACTAATATATCATTTTGTAAAGTCAACATATTTGTTTATAGGACACTACAATGTCAGTGTACACTGGTATGTAGGTTTGTCACGTCATCTCAACCCTTTAATGTTAGTTGACTAACAGTTCTCATCCACGAAAGATATCATTTTAACCCGAAATAAAACGTTGATGATTAAATACTTCAAAAAATATAGGGACTAAAATAACCATTCAGTCAAATTTTAAATACATTTTTTTGGCAGTATGTTTTTTTAAGTGAACGACAATTATGCGTATGCAATCCCAAGATAAATCTCGAAGTTATAAAATAAAAACAAGATCTTTGTGCACTCGAGACCACATTATTTTTTATTTATGTTATATTATATCTTATATATAAATAAATCTAATACTTACAAAATTTATATAAAAATGACTTTCTATTCAAATATTTTAAATTTAATATCGCAAGTTTAGCCTGCTTAAAAACAAATACATCACGGACAATTTAGTCAAATTTTCTTTCTGATAATTTTATATCTTCCACTTTGAACTATCATCATACATTCTTGTCAATTAAAGCCAAAAAAAGTATTCCTAGTAATCCAGGAACTCTATTCAAGTGGGTCATTGGTAATGAGGGGGATGTTGTGGGCCTGGGGCATGCTGCCTATGCTGCGGCATTGCTACTGGGCTTGGGATGCTGAATCTTGTTTTGAGCTGAAAATCATATTATGGATATTTATGAAACAATAAAAAGGCCACGAAATACCGACTCTTGTTCAAACTGTGATGACGAAAAAGGAGTAGACGAACATTCTTCTAACAATGGTGCTGCCTCGTCTAATGTTTTATTAATCATGCTCTTAAAGAATGGAGGAATTGAAGGTTTTGTCGAATTTTGATAATTGTTTTTGTGTTGATCACCTTGGGCAATTCGGTGGTTTGGCAACTTGATTGTTTTTTTGCTACTTTAGGTAGGATCCAAATGTTCCCGTCAAATATTTATCATTCTCTTAAGGTATTATCTGTTCATAATAAACACACCTTGCAGATGTAGTTACTTCAATTCGGATCTCCTAAAATAAACAATTTACTAAGTTGAACTCGGGTTTCCTATCATAAGCTTTTTAATCCGGTAAATGGATTGTTAAAAAAAATCTGGTAAATGGATGCTCAAATAGTAATTCTATGCCTTTTGAAAACTCTTGGCTTGCCCAAATAGCAATGTATTCGAATCAGAATTAGAAAGTTCATTGACTCAAATTTAGGGAGGCTAATATAAATTACTTTCACACTCGTGCCTCTAAAATGAGAAAGACGACTCACATTACGATACTGACCAATAATTACGACCGTATATTATATGATATGAATGGTATGCCTACTATTGTTTCTGAGTAATTTAATAGTATGTTTTCATTAGAAGAAATGGTAATATATATTTAATAAACAAAAATTATATATTACATTATCTCTTTATTTGTATTATATATATACTAATATGGTAATATATATATATATATATTTGAAAAAAAATGGTAATATATTTTTATATATGTTGTATATGTCATGTTTTTATTGTATATGCTTTTTTTTGCAATATATATATATATATATATATATATATATATATATATATATATTTGTAATTAATTTAATCACGATTTCTCGTGCTTAAAATTAAGGCAATATTTCTTTATTAAGGAATTTGAGGGGAAGTGTCCCTAACGTATAAGAAATTATATCATGAGAAATTAAGGCAATATTTCTTTATTAGGGAATTTGTTTTTGTTTAATTTTTTAAAGATTTGAATAGAGTCAATTTTTACGTCATTTGAATTCATTCTTAAAATTGGAGAATTGTAATATGTTAAAAAGATGGAAGTGAACAAAATCAATGGATTGTGAGAATTGCAGAATGACTTCATTCCATAAGCTTGAGCTCAAAATCTGTGATTCAGAACGATCAGTATAAATGGGTTAACAATGTTGTTTATGCAAGTACATGTAAAACGAATGGTTGGATATTAATAGAGCTTAGCTTAGTTAGTTAGTTATTAAAGAAGTTAAAGAAACAATTTAATGTTTAGTTAGTATTATATAAGTGTTATTTTATATTGTATATTGGATTGACTTTTGTAATTTTGATTTCATTAATAAAATTTTCACGTTTTCTTTTCCTCTCGCGTTCTCTCACGCGTTCCCAATTCTAAAAATTAAGAAACCCTAGGTTTCAACATGGTATCAGCCGACTCTTTGTCCGTCGGTCGTTCCTGTTCTTCTACCGACGGCTCCTTCCGCAACGATGATCCTTCGGGGGAATATTATATTCATCCCAACAAAAACTCGGCTTTAGTCCTCACCTCTTCTCTTCTCGACGGTGCGAACTATCACAGTTGGGCTCGGAGTATGAAGATGTCCCTCATCTCCAAAAATAAAATGAAGTTTTGTCGATGAATCCATTGAAGAATCTGGGACAGACTCACCCAAGTACAAGGCTTGGTTCAAATGCAACAACCTTGTACTTTCCTAGTTGCAATGAGCCCTAACACTGGAGATTGCTCAGAGTGTATTGTGGTTCGACGCCGCGTATGATTTGTGGAAAGATCTGTTTGAGCGATTCAACTAGGAAGATCTGATGCGTGTTTCGGATCTATTGCAAGAATTTTATTCTTGTCAGCAAGGTAATGCTCCTTTCACAACATATTATACGCAATTGAAAGTTCTTTGGGACGAAATTTGCAACTTTAGGCCTTTGAAATCATGTGCTTGTTCTGCTATAAAATACCGTAATCAAGATTTCTTGATTCGGTTTCTTAGAGGGTTAAACGAAAATTTTTATACGCCTAAGTCTCAATTGTTGATGATGAAACCCACCCCTTCTATTAGTGATGCTTTTGATGTTGTTATTCAACGTGAAAGGTCCATTGTGGCTGCTATTATGCATGAATCGAATATTTTATTAGTAGATAGGGTTTCTGGGAAAGGTTTTGAATACACTAAATCTGATAATAGAAATTTCAGTAGAAAGTTCAATAATCCCAATTCTGCCAAAAGGCCTTTGTGTGTTTTTTGTGGTCTGTATGGCCATAATGTTGAGAAGTGTTATAGAAAACACGAGTTTCCACCATGGTATAAAAATCGTAATCAGCCTAGAGTTAACTAAGTAGGAAATCAAGGTCTGTCTTTTTGAAGGGTCTCATGATGTTAACAAAAATGCCCAAGAATGTAGTTCCCCTATTGTCTTTACTAAACAACAGTATGATAACCTACTGAGAATATTTTAAGAAATGAATGTTTCTATCCAGAATCTTCCTGGTATACAAAATTCAACTGGTGTTACTGATTCCAAGGTCAATGCCCTTTCTTCTGCATTTGATGTCCCTGCTGTTGATGGAGGTAGTGGTTTTGGTAATGATCAAACTTTCTCTATTTGTTGTTCAAGTTTTATTTCATGTTCTAGTGTGTCTTGGATATTAGATTCAGGAGCAACAGATCACATTTGTAATGATCTAAAATGCTTTAGTTCTTATTATCATGTCACAGATAAATTTATTAGGTTACCTAATAATTCTTTAGTTAGAGTAAGTCATATGGGTACTGTTAGGTTAAATGATTCTTTGGTTTTAAGTAATGTGTTCTATATTTTCGGTTTTGCATTTAATATTATTTCCATCTCTCAACTATCTAGAAATTCTGTTGCTTGTTTATTTTCATTTGATTTTAGTTCTATCCAGGACATGTCCACTTGGAGGATTATTGGTTTAGCTAAAAATGTCAATGGTTTGTATCAACTTGTTACTTCTATTTCAAGTAATTCTGCTTCAAGTAATTCTGTTTCAAGTTGTTTTTCAGCACCTTCTACTTCAAGCAATTCTGTTTCTTTGTCTATTGTTTGTATTTCATCCTCTGAATCTTTTAGGCTCACGCATTCTAGGTTAGGCCATCCTTCAATGAAAAGAATGAAGTATTTTGTTGATATAAATAAAGATTTTTCTTCTTTTCCTAGTGTTTTTGAATGTGAAGTTTGTCATTTAGCTAAGCAGAAACATTTACCCTTTCCCATAAGTCATACTATTTCTGAATCTATTTTTGATCTAATTCATATTGATGTGTGGGGCCCCTTCTCGATTAAAAGCATCTATAGTCATCTATATTTCGTAACAATTGTAGATGAAAAAAGTAGGTATGTTTGGATTTATCCTATGAAAGTAAAGTCTGAAGTTAGGAACATACTTGTTAGTTTTTATAATCTTGTAGAAACACAGTTTTCAAAGAAAATAAAATGAATTCGATCTGATAATGCAAAGGAGTTTGACCTTATTGATTTTTTTAATTCTAAGGGCACCGTGCATCAAAATTCATGTACATATACTCCACAACAAAATAATGTTGTGGAGCGAAAGCATCAACATCTTTTGTCTGTTGCTCGAACTCTTAGAATATAGGTTGCTTTTCCTTTATTTTTCTGGATCGATTGTGTTGTTCATGTTGCATATCTGATAAATGTTACACCCACTCCACTTTTAAATAATAAAACTCCTCATGAGCTTCTATATGGTACATCTCCTAAATTAGGACATTTAAAGGTTTTTGGATGCACTGCCTTTGCTTTAGTATTGCCTAAGCCTAGAACAAAAATGGATCCAAGAGCTGTTAAATGTGTTTTTATAGGTTTTCCTAAACCTATAAAAGGTTATAAACTCTATGATATAAATACCAAGTCTATTTTCATATCAAGGGATGTTGTTTTCTCATAATCTTCCTTTCCTTTTAAATCTACCAAAATTATCAATCAAATTGTTCTTCCCACATATGATAATTATATTTCTACTAATATAGTGTTCAGGGATGATACTCATTTTAATACTCTTCCTGACAATTTTGTTTCTCCTCTCATTAATTCTGTTAGTTCTGAACCTATTTCAAACTGCAAATTCTCCTGAATTTGTTCACTAGGATTTAGATTTGCAACGGGTTCAACAACCTGTTTACTCTCAATTAGCACAACAACCTATTATTCCTCCTGTTTCTAGGCCACGCATGGTTGTTTGTTTACCTTCTAAGTTTAGAGACTATGAAGTTACTATTTCAGGATCTAGGACATCACCACATAACATCAATAATGTTTCATGTTATAAAGCTTTGTCTACAACTCATAATACATATGTTAATAACATTGATATTCTTGTTGAACCAAATTCTTATTCTCAAGCCATAAAACATGAGTGTTGGAGAAATGCCATGGTTGATGAATTAAAGCTTTGGAAGTTAACAAAACATGGGAACTTGTTCCTCTCCCTCCAGGAAAGAAAACTATAGGTTGTAAATGGGTTTTTTAAACCAAATTAAAGTCTGATGGCTCTTTAGAAAGATACAAAGCCCGTCTTGTAGCAAAAGGCTACACACAACAGTCTGGGTAGACTTTTTGGATACTTTTAGTCCGATTGCTCGAATAACAACTATTAGGACATTACTTGTTGTTGCATCTTCTAAAAATTGGTTTATGCATCAGTTGGACATTAATAATGCATTCTTGCATGGTTTTTTGGATGAGGAAGTCTATATGGATTTACCTCCTAGTTTTAAACTTGATAAACATAGCCTTGTTTGTAAGTTAACAAAGAGCATATATGGTCTTAAGCAAGCCAGTAACCAGTGGAATGAGAGGCTCACCTCAGCCTTGGTTCGGCAAGGGTTTAATCAAGCTTCTGCAGACACTTCTCTTTTTGTGAAAGAATCATGTTTGACTTTCATTGCTCTTGCAGTTTATGTTGATGATATAGTCTTAGCTAGTCCTAATGAGCATGAAATAGCTACTATTAAAGAATATTTGCATGATTGTTTTAAAATTAAAGACTTAGGGAAGTTAAAGTACTTTCTGGGACTTGAGGTAGCTAGATCTTCAAAGGGTATTAACTTGTGCCAAAGAAAGTATACTCTAGACTTGCTTAAGGAAATTGATTTTCTAAATTCAAAACATATTTCGACTCCTTTACTTGCCAAGGCTAAACTTTCTAAACATGAAGGAATTCCTTTATCAGATATTACTTCTTATAGGAGATTAATAGGAAAGTTGTTTTATTTGACAAACACGAGACCTAATATCTATTTTGTTGTTCATCAACTCTCTCAGTTTATCTCAGCACCTACTGATATTCATATGCAAGCTGCCCATAGAATTCTTCGATATCTTAAGGCACCCCTGGACAAGGGATTTTCTTTCCTGCTAATAACCCTATAAAAATTAATGCTTTTTGTGATTCTGATTGGGCTTCTTGCCCTGATTCAAGAAAATCAGTTACTGGCTTTTGTGTTTTTCTTGGTTCAGCTCTTGTATCTTGGCGCTCCAAGAAACAACAAACAATCTCTCGTTCGTCTAGTGAGGCTGAATGCAGGGCACTAGCATTTGTTTCTTGCGAGATTCAATGACTGAGTTATTTACTTTCTAATTTACTACTTCATTTACTTACTCCTGCAAGCCTTTATTGTGATAATATGTCTGCTATAAGTATTGCAGAAAACCCTGTCCACCATGAACAGACCAAACACATTGAAATTGACTGCCATCTCATTCGGGAAAAGCTTCATCAAGGGTTGATCGCTTTACTTCTTGTTTCTATGCATCATCAGTTGGCAGATTTCTTCACAAAGGCGTTGTAACCTTCTCCCTTTAGTAATGCCATATCAAAGTTGGGCATACATGATATATATGCTCCAAATTAAGGGGGGGCTAATAGAGCTTAGCTTAGTTAGTTAGTTATTAAAGAAGTTAAAGAAACGATTTAATGTTTAGTTAGTATTATTTAAGTGTTATTTTATATTGTATATTGGATTGACTTTTGATTTCATTAATAAAATTTCCACGTTTTCTTTTCCTCTCTCTTCCTCTCACGTTCTCTCATGCGTTCCCAATTCTGAAAATCAAGAAACCCTAGGTTTCAACAAATATCTTAATCATTAATGAAATTTCTTCTTCTTCTGTAGCTACAATTTAAGTATAAACCATTGGATTATAGTAATTTCTAATATATGTAGATCTCCACTCACTAACTATTACTTGGTTGAATACCTTAAATTTTAGTCTTTTTGTTTCATTGTTTGAAATTGCAGCATAGCTCAGAGGACACACTATGCAATTCAAAGCCATATAGCATTTGCATTATTAATTTATTTGTCCTTCTCTTGAGAATTAATTGATTTAGTTTCTGAAGTACAAAGTATGTTCTTTGTAATTCAAACCCGAATTATTTGTGTAACAAATCCTTGTAAAATGCTAGGATTTCATGCTTCTGAAATTATAATGTTACCAGTTGGTAGCATAATTGTTAGAGAATAAAGATAGTTGCATATGCATAACTGTTAAGAGGACAAATCTTAATGATTAGGCTATCCAAATGGTGCTATTGGGATAATTTTTTGCTTTGTAAATGATATCGATGATATAAGAATGTTGTTCCGCTAAATGTATTTGTGCAAATAAATTTTTTTATAAAGAGTTCCTGAGCTAAAGACTTGATTTTCTTAACGGATGGTACCAGAGAATGCAGTAGAGACAGCTTGTCAGATGTGCCTTCAAATACTAAAGACATACATCAATCAGGCAAGAAGAAAACCAGAGATTAACGATGGTTGGAATAACATTCGGGTGACGGGAAATCGATGACACCTTCAATGCCTAAATCTCTTAGCCTTTCCTTTAAAGGCATTGCCTCACGTCAATTAAGGAAGGATGGAAGGACTAGTTTCATTCTTATTTACGTATGCAACCGAAACCAAAGTGAGGGGAAACAACATATTGTATAATTTTTTTAAATTAGGCAACTAGAGGTATTTATTTTTGTTTAGTAAATTTTTCAATTGGAATGTAAAAAGGAACATGAAGAAAAATAATATGATAGAGATAGTTTTTTTTGCTCCTCCAAACTGCTTTGTATTGTTATATTTGTTATTGTTAATAGGTCCATTTTAAAGCATCATGTTATAGCAAGTCATATTTTCTTTAGCCCAATATGATTCATTTATTGATATAAAAGGTTAAAATAACACTTGAGTGTAATTAACAATATCCAGAAGAACAGAAAGAGCGAGCAAAAAAAAAAAATACTTGCAACACTCTAGAACAAGCACTACATCAAAACAAGTAAAAGCGTCGCAAGAAGTGCCGCTGAATCGAACGCCGCAAAATGTAGTGGCGTTTTTGGATGACAAACGCCACTAAAAACCATCACTTTTAGCGGTGTTTTAAAAGACAAACGCCTCTAAATGCCAATATATAACGACGTTTTATTTTCCAAACGCCACTAAAAATTATAACTTTTAGCGGCATTTTAAAAGAAAAACGTCACTAAATGTCAACATACATCGCCGTTTATTTTTCAAATGCCACAAAAAACTATGACTTTTAGCGGCATTTTAAAACCCAAATGCCACTAAATGTCAATATATAGCAGCGTTATATTTTCTAAATGCCACTAAAAGTGATGGATGGACAACATATTTGTGATCTTTAGTGCCGCTTTCTAATTGAAACGCCGCAAAATGAGCATGACTTTCAGTGGCTTTTTTTTTACAAATGCCGCTAAATTGACTGATTTGCAAATATTATTTTCTATTTTGTACTGCCCAAAATTAACATGTAACATTATTCAATAACAAAAAAACTTGAAATTTAATTACGGCACAAATCAAATAGAAATACTTAACAACAAAAATAAATCAAAGCCTATAAACATTAAAGTGAAATGTAATGTAATTCAAAATTATTCACTGGAATAAACAAAGCATGAACCTTTGATAAAAAAACCTAAGCATGAACCTAAAAATCAACTAAGATGGTGGATTCAATGACTCTTTAGATTTGAACTTAGCAAATAGAAGCTTTCTTCTGTTGTTTTTCCATCCCAAAGTTGTGCCAGTTTATTATTGTAGTCCTGCAAAAAAAATAGCAAACAAGTGTAAAAAAAATCAACTCTGAATAGCTGAAGTGAACACCAAACTCAAAAAGTACTAAAATCTTTTCCTAGATTACAACACTATATTTCTAATGATAACATAAGTTGACTAAATTTGCGTAATAGCAGGCTTTCAGAGGTTCATTATTTCAAACATGAAATATAGAAAGAGTAAACATAAAAAGCAGATCATACCAAGTAAACAGCCATTCTACCACATCAGAAATGAAAAAGTACGAAATAAACAACAAAAACTAGGTTCATTACAGGTGAGGAAATGGGGTAAAAATGGCTAAAAGCTTAAGTACCTGAGAGTAATTGGCAGCCCCAATGGTGTGATCAATGTAAGAACTCCATTTATGGTCCTTTAATACGTGATCCTTATAGCATATCTCATCACACTCTAATAAACCTGCAAAGCACATAATTGTAAAAATAAAGATATAATTAGCTTCAAAAGATATATTGTTTCATCGGTGTATTATAACACTAGATTCACCAAGGTTGGTTACGACATCAAAGCAATGATTAAATCAGGTCCGGAGAAACATACAACGATTTTCAAACGAAAAGCAACAAACAATCAATACAAAAATGCTTACATTCTTCCCATGTCTCTCCATCCGCACTACACCCTTTTTTTCATAACACTCTCCCTACAAGAATTTGCATTTGTTAGTAGCATTCATAGATTGCTGACATACAAATAGATTTCTTAGATAAATCAACCATTGCTCATAATTCAAAAATAAAGGGAAATTAAAATGAAGAAAATTCCAAGTTGCCAGGTTCAAAATCATTAAGGAGAGCTAATTGTATCTCTTCAGGCCAGGTTCACGTTTATTCTCTACAAGTAACAAGTAAAAATTAAGAAAGGCACATGCCGCAACACTTGCAGGAGAGTGAAACCCCAAACCAACAAAACAAAAAGAGTATAATAAATACATCAAGGAACAGAATGGGGAGTGGTGAGGCAAACTTGCTCTTAGTTTTTTGTATAGCTTCAAATAGTACAAATCTGAACTAAAAATGTTCATCTATGAACTTGACAACATTAATTGACTACAAATTATGCAACACCTATGAGCTTTTAGTTTGTAAAGTTACAAATTTGTGTGGAGGAAAAAGTTCATAGGTATTTTGCTTTTAGTTTTTGTAATGTTCTAAATTATGCAAGATTAAACAACATTGACTTTGACATAAATATTCAGTAACTTGAAATAGAAAACGACCCACCTAGAAAAATATAAACTTTTTAACCATAATCACACTCCTTTTCCTACCAAGCCCATGTACACAATATACACTTGTCACATTTTGGATTTATGTGCAGGTCATCAAAATTAAGCCAAAACAAAACAATGATGTGTCGATATAGTTACATTACTTGTGGCAGCCTCGATTAAATGAAGATGAGATTGAATTGTGACAAGAGTGAGAACAACATACATGTTTAATTTTGTTCCATCATCTAATCTTTAAAATAACTTGTTGTAACGCACTGATTTTTGGCCTAGAAGTTAGCCGGTTTGTTTAGACGATTCAAGTGAACTAGATTAGGCAGTTAGTCTAGTTTCGGGAATTTAATCGGATTAAATGGTTTTCGGGCAAAATAAAATATGGAAAATATTCTAAAATAATATTTTAAATGTTTTGATGGTCTCAATTTGGAAAAAATAAATTGGGTTAGTTGACATTTTAAAAGTGGTGACTAAATTGTAAAATTTATAAAGTCGTTTCGGTGACTAAATTGAAAAAGAGTCAAAAACTTAAAATCTTTAAGGAACTACTACAGCAAAGTGTTTTATCAACTTTTCCCTTATTTTTAGTAATTTTATAATGATTTTAAAAAAGATTTTATTAATTATAATAAAAATGATTTAATAAAAAGATTTCTTAAAAAACCAAATTATTTTCTTACTAAACTTAACTTTTCTCTCATCTTTTCTCTCAACTTTCTCACTTACCAAACTAAATTTCTTTCATAAAAATGATGAGGAATCAATTGATTTGATTTCCTTTTTGATTTCCTAAAGTGATCTTTGATTTTATACAACAAATCTCATTGGATTTCTTGAAGCTTTCAAGACAATCAAGGGAAAAGCAACTTGTTAGAGGTGATCTTCTTAATTCCAATCTAATCAAAGGTTCTTTATTAAAATTCTCAAATTCTTGACTCTTTTGTTTTGATTTCTAACTTGATTTGATTAATAAATGTTGATATCTTGATTTAATTGAGCTTTAATGGTGGTTTAATTGATTAAATTAATTGAGAATTGAATTGGACTGATTTTGTTGGGTTTTAGATTGATTTTAATCATAATCTTGATGTTTAATAATGTTGATTATTGGGTTTTATCAATGGAATCCCGGAACTAGGTGAATTGCTATATTTTTAAGTTGGAAAAAGTGGAGTTTTGGGCTATTTTTGTGGTTAATTGATTGTTGGTGCTATAAGGTTGTTTGGAGGGTGATTTTGGATGTAAAATGATGATGATTAGATGTTTAATTCGTTGGGTAAAGGCTGGCAGTTGTTTAGATGAGTTTTGGCGATGTTTTCGGTTGTTATAAAGAGGCTATTGTTGGTTTATTGATAGAGGAAGGTGAGGAGGTGTGTTGAAGAAGAAAGAGCAATATACCTACGCACTATAATCGAAGAGCTTGCTGATGTTTGAAATTAACAATATAAATCTAAAATCTAGTCTATGTTTTTGATCAAACTAAAAATAAAAAACATAATCGGAGAGGAAGAGGAGAACGATTTTAGAGGTATGTTCAGGCTGACCTTTTGGTGCTTGGCTTCTGCTGTGGCCGTGCGGTTTGAGGGACGACCAAGCCCGACGGACGATCGACAGGGAGGAGGAGCACGACGACGAGAGAGAGAGAATGAACTCACTGCAGCGAGAAGGACGCGTAGAGCGACAAGGTAGGGAGTTTTAGGGATTTATTAGGATTTTGATTTGGGAACATTGAAAACTAATATTGATAATCTGTCAAATTAAAATTGTGCGCTTTACCTATCGCGGCGTTTGTAAATACAAACGCCACTTAAAGGGAATATCTTGCGGCGTTTCTCAAAAACGAAATAGAAATACATCTATTGCGGCTTTTACAGGAAAAACGACACTGTATATTTCGTTCTTCAGTGGCGTTTTGTCTTGTAAACGCCGCGAGATGTACAATTTTAGTGGTGTTTGCTCTATAAATGCCGCAAAAAGTATCGCTATATACCAACCTTCGTGTAGTGAAGTATTATTATACAAAGATCAAGTACTATGTTTAAAGAATCAAAACATATACTAAAAACATGTATCATGTTTGTTCTTAATAGTATTAAAATATAAATAAAATATGGAGACTTTTCCAACATAATTTAGCTTATTCTTATATAATTAACTAAAAAGATAAAAAAATTGAAACTCTATCAAAATCTAAAATTTAATGTATTAATGTAACTCTATCAATAGAAACTTTAATTTTTGATCCAAATTACCATCTAAGAGCTTTAACCTGCATCATTCGAAGAAAAAAAATATAAATATTATATATATATATAACAAATTTACACTCAAACAAAATAGAATTAAATATAAAGCTTAACTAACCTACAACTATAGTTTGGGATTTGGATGTCCTTCACTATATTTGTAAGATTCCTATGATTAATAACACATAAAATTAAACTTGAGAAATCAAACTTAAATAATGCACTATAACATGATCATATATTACATGTATATTTGGTGCATAAACAAAGTTATATGCATGAAGCATGTTTGATTCATGCATTCTCCATTCACTAGATGCCTATATTAAAAATAATTATAACCAATTACATTTGTGATAAATAGGACAATGACTATAGTTTAGAGTTTAAAAAGTAACATGACTCAAATTTAGAGTAGTAGCACTATTATTTTGTTACAAAATTATATGATGTAAGTTAGGAGCAGAGCAGTAGAGTACTAGCGGCTACTCGAACCCTAAAAACAAAAATTAAAAAAGATCATTCATTTAAATAGATTACAAAGAATACCGTAAATAAGTATTGTAAGTAAATACCATATTGAAAAATTGCATTGTGTTTTGGTACATAGGTCGATCAATATTGTTTACTGACAACATCATTAAAGGAATGATCTGCAATAAAAAGAAAATTCTAATAAAGTAAAAAAAAAATTATAGTTGAACAAAACATGTTACTGATTAATCCTATACATACAATATTCTCATAATTTGGAGCCAACAACATTATCTAAAGACTGCCCAATTGTTGATTGCTTTGCTTTTTGTGTAAAATACACAAACTTCTCAAAATAAATATAATAAAAAATAGAAATAAATTTAAACAAAAAATCACAATTACTTAATTTATTTGGTCGACTTGGATGCTTTTGATTTTCTTTTCTCAAAATGACCTTTAAGTCTAGCATTAGAAACCCCTTTTGGTCTAATGCATGGAGGATCTAAGACTGAACAATTATTATTTTCACATATTTTCTCAATCACATCACCATTCTCTGATAAATCTTCAATCGCTGACCTTCTCACATTGTCTGCAAGAAAAATAAAAATTATTACATATATTTTAAAGATTATAAAGCTTTATTATAGTTTATAACTATATATAACTTACTTGTTCACGTCACTACTTTTGATGTTTCTATCTTATCTTTCCCGAGTTCAAAATCCTTGTTGACACATAACTTTGTCATTTCTTTCTCAATTTTCAAGTCACCTTCATATAGAAATTTTTGACAAAGTTTTCTTGTCTCTTCATTTTTTGACTTTTTATAATAAAGTCATCGGTAAAACGAATCATGCGATTACGGAATACACTCTCAATGTCAGCATCAATAGTGTACTATTGTGAGAACTCGCCAACATTAATACCATGCATATTCTTCTTAGCATCTTTAGTCCATCTTTTGGAGATGTACTGCTTAGGAATTTTTTTGACATTTGTAACACTCAAAATCCGCAAGGCATGAGAGCAAAGATATCCACAACAATCAAATTTCTTGCAACTACAATAAATCTCCATTGTAGATGTGTCAAATTTAACTGTTCGTTGTCTTGAAACATTTTCCTCCATCATCATTTTATATGTATAAATTGTGCCATCTTGATTAACTTCCCTCCAAGTCAATGGAATTCCATCAAGAAATTCTTTCTGGAAGTACTTGAATATTTCATGAGTATAAACTTTCGATGCATGAACCAAAATACCATAATTTTTAATTGCACATGTAACTAATCCGTTTTTACATTGAAAATCTTTCTCGCCTTCAGAAGAACGTCATCTTGCAACTAAATTCTCAAACTCTAAAACGAATTCCGTGAGAGAAGTATTGCCCTTCGAAATACAATGTAAAACATTAATTGTGACTTCAACCCTCTACAAAGATTTAATTTAAGAAGAAAACATATAAATGCTAAGAGCACTACTCCATTTTCACAAAATTTATATAAACCATTCAACCATCTATGATCTTGAAGTGTATGGTCACTTGTCATTTTTTTTTCAATTTTGCTCGAACTATGTCTCTGATTCACAACCTTGCATGCATTTGTGAAACAAAGAACAAAATTCTACATTTGCAATAAAACTGCCAAGATGGGAAGGAGCATTCATAGAAATATGCCATAAACATAATATGTGACATGAATCAGGAAATCACAAACATAAATATGCCATAAACAAAATTCTACATTTGCAATAAAATTGCATGATCCTGATATGTCATTATGGTCTTTGTTGATTGATTTCCCATGGACTGCAAGAAAAACTTGAACAACCATGCAAAAGAAGCAGATATCGCATCTAATAGAAAAGCACAACCAAACATTATAGTTTGTCGATGATGGCTAATCCCTACAAATGGAGCACAAATCAAACTATACCTATTGGTGCGTTAAGTTGTATCGAAAACCACAATATCACCAAAACAATCATAATCAATTCTTGATCTACCATCTCTCCTAAAGAAATTGGTCATTCGATTTTCTTAATCAACTTGAACTACGTAAAAAACATTGAATCTTCACTTGCTCTAACCTTGAAGTGGTTAAGTAAGTTTTGGCCATCTCCCACTTCAATAACCATCATATTCTGTTTATTAACATAATTATAGCAACCTCGCCTCGTAAACCCAACATTTTTAGATCCACGTGCTTCATTTGACATGTAAGAATAAACATATGTAGGACGTATCCCAGCATTAACCATTGAACTAATGATATTAGCTTTGCTTTTCGGAATAGATCTTGCTAATCTAAGTAAATGTCTCTTAGAAGAAGTTACCAACTCATGATTATGCTCTGATATAAAACGAGTGATTATCCAATAGTTGTCTTGCACTGTAAATGAATCATTGTTGGACATCTAGTTCTAGTTTCCAATTTCTTATATTGATTCGTATTGATGTCATCCTCAAATTCATTGAAACCTTCCTTAGAACAATAAAAGTGTAACACCCTAAAAATCGGTCTAGTCGGAAATAGGTTCCGATGATCGGAATATCGGTAGTAATATATTGAAATCTTGATTTCCTAATATAGATTATGTTGTTATAATGTTACACGACCTTAAGTAAACCAATTCCCTAGTTAAGATTGCTTGGGAAATGCCAATATGATGCTTTTGAGCTAGGCGTTTCGGTACGGTCAGACATGTACCGAAACGATCTGGATAGGGCGTTCCAAAACAATTAAGGGCATATCGATACGATGTAATGGTAATAACTAACATTTTGGACTTTTGCTTACCCGTTCTGATACGGCCTCGAGTATATCGAAACGGTACCCTGCAGAAAACAGGGTAGGTGTCCTAAAGTCCAAAGTTGCGGACCTTAAAAGAGTCACCTACTTGCTTGGCATCTCTTCACATGTTTTAAGGCTGAGAAGGTGACTTTGATCAACATTTATGATGAAAGGTGGATGGGAAATAATAGATTAAGCAAACCCTTTGCAAAAGGAAATGCTTTGATTGGTCTCTTAGGGAGGCAAACCCTTGGGTGTAGGAAACTCATTCATTGGCTGATAGGTGAGGGGGGAATAAATTAGTAATTCCACAATTCTCTATAAATGGGAAGAGTATGAAGAGGAGTTGGGTTTTTGGATTTCTTACCGAGCCTAACTTTCTCCTTAACAAATAAGTAAACACCTACATTTTCATCTTCAACCTCAAGCTTTAAGCAAGCACCTCCATTGAAGACAAACCTAAGCTTTTTCTACCTTTGTTTGAGAGTCTCGTTTAATTTGTACAAAGTCAAGAAGGAGGATTTAAAGCATCGAACGAGGTATTATCGACCATAAAGCCTTAGCCGAGAAATGTGAGTGTAGTAGCGTCTCGAGTTAGGCAATGGCCTACTCAAATTTGTTGTTATATTTGTTAATACTAACCTTTGAGTTAGAAGTTTTACATTATTGATCGTATGTTGGTAAGTATACGGTAAGTATTGCATTGATTCCACGTTCATAACATGGTTATCATTTTGAAAGCATTGAAAGGTAAGAAGCTTGCCATGAATCATTGTTATTGATATGAAATGTTGTTTATGAATCATGAATGATGAAACATTGTTATTGGACCTTGGATTCGAAGTATTGGATACAATTGGCATGCCATAAAATTCATGAGCTCTTTGGTACGGGTGGACTACGGTCCTAGGGCTACGTCCTATATGATTTGGCAAGGCGGAGGGATGTATTGTGTATTGGTCTTTGGCGATGTTGGTGGGATGACCATTTAAGGATTTGGCGATGAGGTGGAATTCGTGTATCCATATGCCATGAATTGATCCAAGGGAATTATTGACTCATGATATTGATTTGCTATGATACTATGATATGATATTATGCTTTGTTATGAATAAGAAGCATGCCATGTTAATACACATATAGCATTATGATCATTTTTAGAAAAATGCTACATGGTACTTCATGATTCGTCCATTGTTATGTGACTAACTCACTAGGCAAAGTATGCCTAATGCATTCCATTGCATCCATTTCAGGTTAGACAAGTTCTGGGATCGAGATCGGAGGAGTTGAGGCGTTGCACAAGTCACAATCAAGTCCTAAGTAACGTATCTTGTTCTTTCGAACTCCTAGAAAGGTGGCAAGGTCTATGTACAAGTTTATTATGTTTCTTTTGGTGTGTCTATGTCATGTTTAAGTTTTTTGGTATGAATAGTTGAAATGAGCCTTCTATGTAGTAAAATATGGCCCTAAGATGTATGTTTTGTACTAAAAAGGTAAAATCGGACAAACGGATTCATATTGTTCTAAAACTTGGCATGACGGTAACTTTTACCCTTAAAATGTTGTGGATAAAGTTTCATTGCTATTGAACCCTGTTTACTAGGTTAAAATGAATTAACACCAGTAAGATTATGTCATTACAGGCCTAACCGTACTGAAACGGGTGATGGCGTTTCGGTATGGGTTAGCATTATTGGAACCTTAGAGAATAGAGTGTACCAAAATAGAATAGTGTTGTTTCGGAACATTTTTCCTTTAGAGGCCTTTGTTTAGATTCGGGTCAAAGTCAATGGTAGTCAACTCGTACCGATATTGGTCTTGCCGTATCGATACGATTATGAAAAAAAATTCAACAAGGTGGACCATTGTCCTCCTGTACCGAAACGACCCTGAGCGTTTCGATACAGGGATAGTTTTCTTTTTAGTTTTCTTAATGAATAATTGGTTAATAAGCATGTTGGTAAAATTTTGTAATATTGGTGAAGTGATAATAATAAGATTAAAAGTTGTCGCACGATCACCGCATTGTTCAGCTGTAACACGCTATGGCCCGGTTCTCTACCAAGCCGGGAAGGAGGTGTTACATTAGTGGTATCATAGCTAGAGTTTAGTCGGTTCTTGACTAAACCTATGTAAATTTGTATTGTTTGTTATGTTACCTTGCCACCTAGGAGTTATTTTGTCGAGTATTGTGACTTGTCAACTGATCCGATCACATTTTATATAGATATGTCTGAAACTAACGAAGCTTGTGATAATGAGTTTGCTTCTAAATCCTCGAGTCAAGGCGAGGAGGTACGAGAAGGAAATCCTCCGAACCCTCAAAACCCTCATGTTCAAGGTGTAGAGCCAGAAGCACCTGCGGCTCAAGTAGAGTGTTATCGGATATGTTTCAGCAATTTATGAATGTGATAAGGACTAACCAAGTTATGCAACCTATGTCACATGTTGCTCAACCTCTTCGAGCTCCTATCGATAAGTTATCTCAATACCAAGCTTACATCTTCATTGGTCGGGATGATGACAATCCTGAAATTGTCGAGTATTGGTTAGAAAATATTTTAAGAATTTTGGATAAGCAATTACGGTGTTCGGATGAACATAAGCTTGAATGCGCTCTTGCATTGCTTGCCGATGAAGCTTTACAATGGTGGGAGACTACCCTTCTTACCGTCTCCGAGGACACCGTGAATTGGAAATTCTTTCTGGGAGAGTTTTGTAAGAAGTATATAAGCGAATTCTACCTTGCCGAAAGGCGCAACATCTTCCTTCATCTTAAACAGGGTGGATGACCGATCGAACAATATATCCACGATTTTTGCAAGTATTGTAGATATGGTGTTGACTTTATCAAGAAGGAGGAAGAAAAGTGTTAAATGTTCATTGTTGGACTCAACGATGAATTACGTCCCATGTTCATAGCAGTGTGTATCACTAATTTCCAAGATCTTGTGAACATAGTTAAAGATACGGAAAGAGAACAGAGAGCTCAAAGAACTAGTGGATCTAGAAAATCTAAAAAGAGAAATCGAGATGAGATTCATTTCTAAGGATCTTCTAAGAAAGGGAAGCATCACAACTTGGAACAAAATGAATATTCGCAACTTTTCCAGTTTGAGTATGTTGCCAAATCTCAAGTTGTATCTCGTTCTCCATAGGATGTCAATCCTATTGAAAGCAATGTTGGTTCAAGACAAGATACGAGAATTTCTAAGTGTGATTTTTGTCAACAACGACACGAAGGGCAATGCCGCAAGAAATCCGGTGCTTGTTTCTTTTGCGGAAAGTTAGGTCATCTCATTCAAGAATGTCCGGAGAACCCTAACAAGCATGTTTCTGTAACGACTGATCCTGCTCAATCTTCTAGAGGCAAGGGAGCAAATAAGGGATCCTTCGGAAAGTAGGGAAGGTCGGGAACGTTGAAAGTAACAAGTAAACCCAAATCTAAAGCTTTTGCACGGATATTTCACATCTAGGGCAAAGACTTAGAAAATGATCACGACACCATTTCAGGTAAGAAGTTTGACCTTTATGTCTATGTATATTGTTAATAAATTTATGTTTAAGCAAACCTAGATAAGAACCCATCTATAGAGTACAAAGTATAGACTTTGGGTTGGGCGTATTGAAACAACCCATAAAAGCGTATCAAAACGAATATAATTGTATCGAAACAGTTTAACGGTCATAACCAAATTTTGGATTTTTTCTTGGTCGTATCGATACGGTTTGGATTGTATCGATATGGGTACCTATTCTTGAATGGGAACAAGAAAAATATTGAAGTAAGATAAGGAATTGATGACTCACCTATGTGATTGACACCTAAGCCATATAAATCCATCAGCATTTAGCAAGGTGTCACGAAGATATGAAGAGGTGAAGGGATAAACTTTGAAAAGCTTTAAAATGTTTCAATTGGTCCTTAGAAAGGTGGGTAAAAGACGAACCCTTTATTCTATATATTCATAGACTTTCTCAGCTATACCAAGGTCAAAACCCATATTTGTTATGAGAGATTGAAATAAGCATTCTTCTTGAAAATACCCTCATTCCAAAGTAATTTCTAGTTCAGTTAAGAAATCAAATGAGCCGGGACAAGGACTTTCTTGTAGTTTTTGTCAAAACAAACATCCAACAGAACAGTGTCAAATGAGACCATGAGCTTGTTTCATTTGTGGTAAAGCGGATCACTTCGTCCGAGATTGCCATAAGAAATCTTACAAGAAGAAACGACATGTAACTGCAAAACGAACTTGGCCTAAAGGATTAGGAAAGACAAATTCTTCATCTCCAAAAGATTCTAACCCCAAAAGTGCACTGATGATCACCCCAAAAATCGGTCTAGTCGAAAATAGGTTCTGATGATCGGAATATCGGTAGTAACATATTGAAATCTTGATTTCTCGATATAAATTATGTTGTTATAATGTTACAAGACCTTAAGTAAACCAAGTCCCTAGTTAAGATTGCTTGGGAAATGTCTATATAATGCTTTTAAGCTAGGTGTTTCGATACGGTCAGACACGTACCGAAATGATCTGGATAGGGCGTTCTGAAACAATTAAGGGTGTATCAATACGGTGTAACGGTAATAACTAACTTTTTGGACTTCTGCTTACCCGTTCTGATACGGCCTCGAGCATATCAAAATGGTACCCTGCAGAAAACAGGGTAGGTATCCTAAAGTCAAAAGTTGCGGCCCTTAAGTGAGTCACCTACTTGCTTGGCATCTCGTCACATGTTTTAAGGATGAGAAGGTGACTTTGATCAGCATTTATGATGAGAGGTGGATGGGAAATATTAGATTAAGCAAACCCTTTGCATAAGGAAATGCTTTAGTTGGTCTCTCAGGGAGGCAAACCCTTGGGTGTAGGAAACTCATTCATTAGCTGATAGGTGAGATGGGAATAAATTAGTAATTCCCCAATTCTCTATAAATGGGAAGAGTTTGAAGAGGAGTTGGGTTTTTGGATTTCTTACCGAGCCTAACTTTCTCCTTAAAAAATAAGCAAACACCTTCATTTTCATCTTCAACCTCAAGCTTTAAGCAAGCACCTCCATTGAAGACAAACCTAAGCTTTCTCTTCCTTTGTTTGAGAGTCTCGTTTAATTCGTACAAAGTCAAGAAGTGGGATTTAAAGCATCGAACGAGGTATTATCGACCATAAAGCCTTAGTCGAGCAAGGTGAGTGTAGTAGTGTCTCGAGTTAGGCAAGGGCCTACTCGAATTTGTTGTTATATTTGTTAATACTAACCTTTGAGTTAGAAGTTTTACATCATTGATCGCATGTTGGTAAGTATACGGTAAGTATTGCATTGATTCCACGTTCATAACATGGTTGTCATTTTGAAAGCATTGACATGTAAGAAGCTTGCCATGAATCATTGTTATTGATATGAAATGTTGTTTATGAATCTTGAATGATGAAACATTGTTATTGGACCTTGGATTCAAAGTATTGGATACAATTGGCATGCCATAGAATTCATGAGCTCTTTGGTACGGGTAGACTACGGTTCTAGGGCTACGACCTATATTATTTGGCAAGGCGGAGGGATGTATTGTGTATTGGTCTTTGGTGATGTCTGTGGGATGACCATTTAAGGATTTGGCGAGGAGGTGGAATTCGTGTATCCATATACCATGAATCGATCCAAGGGAATTATTGACTCATGATATTGATTTGCTATGAAACTATGATATGATATTATGCTTTTTTATGAATAAGAAGCATGCCATGTTAATACATATATAGCATTATGATCATTTTTAGAAGCGTGCTACATGATACTTCATTATTTGTCCATTGTTTTGTGACTACCTCACTAGGCAAAGTATGCCTAATGCATTCCATTGCATCCATTTTATTTTAGACAAGTTCCGGGATCGAGATCAGAGGAGTTGAGGTGTTGCACAAGTCACAATCAAGTCCTAAGTAACGTATCTTATTCTTTCGAACTCCTAGCAAGGTGGCAAGGTCTATGTAAAAGTTTATTATGTTTCTGTTGGTGTGTCTATATCATGTTTAAGTGTATTTGGTATGAATAGTTGAAATGAGCCTTCTATGTAGTAAAATATAGCCCTAAGATGTATGTTTTGTACTAAAAAGGTAAAATCAAACAAACGGATTCATATGGCTCTAAAACTTGGCATGACAGTAGCTTTTACCCTTAAAATGTTGTGCATAAAGTTTCATTGCTATTGAACCCTTTTTACTAGGTTAAAATAAATAAACAGCAGTAAGATTCTGTCATTACAGGCCTAACCGTACCGAAACTGGTGATGGTGTTTCGATACGTGTTAACATTATTGGAAGCTTAGAGAACAGAGTGTACAGAAACGGAATAGTGTCGTTTTGGAACATTTTTCCTCTGGAGGCCTCTGTTTCAATACGGGTCAAAGTCAAAGGCAGTCAATCCGTACCGATACAGGTCTTGTTGTATCGATACAGTTATAAAAGAAAAATGTCAACAAGGTGGACAATCGTCCTCTTGTACCGAAACGGCCCTCAGCATTTCGATACATGGATAGTGTTGTTTCGATACGGGTCAAAGTCAAAGGTAGTCAACCTGTACCGATACAGGTCTTGTCGTATCGATACGGTTATAAAAAAAAAGTCAACAAGGTGGACCATTGTCCTCCCGTACCGAAATGACCCTGAGCGTTTCGATACATGGATAGTTTTTTTTAGTTTTCTTAATGAATAATTGGTTAATAAACATGTTGGTAAAGTACTGTAATATTGATGAAGTGTTAATAATAAGATTAAAAGTTGTCGCACGATCACCGCATTGTTCACCTGTAACACGCTCTGACTCGGTTCTCTACCAGGCCGGGAAGAGGGTGTTACAAAGTCTTTGAAGCGAAAAGCATTGGTGCCAGAAACATACTTGTTTTTCCTCTTCGAACACTAAAACCCATACCATAACCATAATCTCTATACATATTGTAAGTCGCATCTTCACCATCTACCACAAATCCCATCAATTTATCGCTTCCATCTTTTTTCCTTTCCACACAATTCAATTTTACTGAATTTTCCTTGTCGCTATTTTTAACCATCTTTGCAAAAAAAAATGTCATGTATCATTGTATAACATTAGTTTGATCTAAAAAATTATGTAAAATTATTTTTAATAAAAGTTTCATAATTTATCGTCTAAATTTCATAACATGTCGACTAATTCACTGGATTTTCCTTCATAGTTTAAAAAAAATCTGGTATTGACTAAATTAACAATAGAAATCTATAATTTTAAAAGATCAAAAACCAGTGATGATAAACTTTTTTTTATTAAACTAGTGAAATATGACAATCGGTGATAATTGTTTGAGAGGCGATAAATAAATACAAATAAACTAGTGAAATATCTTGATGATAAAAAAATATTCGCAGTTGCAACAGAAGTTGGTAAAAATCCAATACAAATAAACTATTACATGTATAAACGAATAAACAAAGTGTAAAAACCAATATTGTATATATTACTTGGTAAAATTTCTAGATTCCTTTGATGTAGAAATTGGCCAATCAACGAGGAGCAATGGTGGGTTTGGGAAGGAGAATGTTACATCTACCCACTGGGTCATATACCCAGCTGATGTGGCATATGATGTGGCAATTATTAGATGCAATATAATAAATATTTTAATAAACAAATTTCAAGGTTATAAATAAACAACTTTTAAGGTCATAAATGCAATATAATTAATATATATTTATCCAATTAATCATTTTCAAAATAATAAATGTTATATAATATTTTATGGGAAATACGTGTTTGATATTTGGCATAAAGACACTTAAATGTGCTATTGTAAAGCAGCCTTTTAAAATTCTGTCATTTAACACCCTTTCATTCCTCAAAAATTACAGTAGCTTAGCTCCTCTAAAAATTGCAGTATTTGAAGGAGTTTTGCCATGCCTTTGAGTTGTTCCTGTTCATCTTCAACAAAAGAATTCAAGTACAACTCAAGTGTAAGTCACTTATTGTTATTAATATCATACTTTTTTTACCCGTAAACAGCACATTAAAATTTTTTTTGAAGTGAATATATCAAAAAATAAATAAAATTTATTTTATCTTATTCTTATTGTTTTTTAATTACATAGATACTATGTCATTATAGATTTGCTATTGTGTTTTGATTTCAAACTTTGCATTATTATATTTAAGAAAGGTGCAATGATAGATTTAAACATCGAATATACTACTCAAGGTGGTAACAATGACGCTTCTTCTACGGACTTTAGCTTTGACTCAGATTCGGATATGATAAGAAATGAGATCGAAGAAGGTGACAATTTGACGGTAGATGAAGGTTGCGAAGTTGTAGTCGATCAACCTACACCTACTACACATGGAAAGCTACTTGCTAGTCCGAATGTAGGGATGACAATTGTGTCTTATGATGATGTAATTGGTTACTATCATGAATTTGGAAGGCAAAATGGGTTTCAAATAAAAATTAGAGGATCACAAAGTGCTAAAGGAGTTGAAGGTGACAATGTCAATGATTGCACAAGGGTAAGACTAGCATGTACAAAAGAAGAAAAGTTTATTCCCAAAGGAAAAGACCCGTCAAAGCCATTGCGTACTCAAATTACCAGTCGTAAAGCTAAAATAACAACCACATTTGACAAGAAAACTGGGCAATGGAAACTGACCATTGTTGTGTTGGAGCATAACCACCCATTGGATCTCTCAAATTCTAAATTCATGCCTAATTATCGATACATTAGTCCATACAACAAAGAGATTATGTTGACTAATGAAAAGGTCGGGGTACCTATTGGTAGAAATTTTACCACATTTGTAGTGCATTATGGAGGGTATGGTGCAGTTCCTTTCTCTGAAAAAGGTTGTAGAAATCTGGTGAGTAAGCATAGAAGTTTGTGTCTTCAAGAAGGTGATTTTGCTGCTATGGAGAAACATTTTATAGAAATGTCTTCTAAAGATAAAAATTTCTTTTACATGTACGACACAAGCGATGGTGGTACACTTAAAAATGTATTTTGGACTGGTGGAAGGTGTAGAGCTGCATATGAAGATTTTGGAGATGTTGTATCATTCGATACCACTTACTTGAAGAATAGGTACATGATGCATTTTTGTCCATTTATAGGTTTGAATCATCATAACCAATCGATTATGCTTGGGTGTGCTCTAATTTCATGCGAAGATACAAACAATTATGTTTGGTTGTTCAAGACATGGCTATCGTGTATGGGAGGAAAAGCTCCACATTGTATTATTACTGATCAATGCATGGTTATAGGTATTTTTTTAACACTTTAACTTTAATTTTAGTTTTTTATATATATTTTTAATTCCATTTTAATGTTCTTAATTAGTAAGCATATAGGAAGAAAAGGTGTCATCTTTTTATTATAATTAATGTGAATTTTATTTAAATGTTATTTCTAATTATTTTATATATGTTAACTTTTAAATTACAGGAAATGCAATTGAGAAGGTATTTCCAAATACAAAACATCGATGGTGTATTTGGCATATTATGAGAAATGCCAAGAAACACTTGAATTTTAATGAAGATAGAGATAAAATTCGCAAGGAATTACGACACGCTCTACATGATTCTCTTAGCATTGAAGAGTTCGAAAAGAAATGGGAAGAAATTGGTGTCAAATATAAGCTGCAAGAGGTCAATTGGTTTAATGAGATGTTTAATTTAAGACATCGATGGGTTCCTGTATTTTTCAAGGGTGACTTCTGGGCTTCAATGTCTAGTACACAATACTATCTCGCATTGGGTAAACGAGCAAATGAGGATGAAAATGAATCTTTTAGATCAATTAACAAGCCAACTTTGTGTTTTACCGAGTATGTGAGTGAAAGTGTGTTTCAACGTCTCTATACATCAAAGAAAATTGAGGAGTTTCAAGGACAAGTACGTATGGTAACATATACTAGTGCGAGAAAAGTCCAAGATGATGAAAGAGTATGTGTGTATGAAGTGGTGACAAAGAAGGCTAAATGGCCACATCGACAACAATTTAAAGTGACATTGGCTAAATGGCCACATTTATCGATCTTGTAGATCCGCCTTCGGATCGAACCACCTTTGAAGTCCCTAGTGTTGTCGTTCAGCACAGAGGAGGATAAAGAACCCCTAAAAGAAGATTGTTTTCTACTGAACCATAAGTAAGTTGCATGTAAATGTTGTTTGGAGTATTTCTTTCAATCGAATAAAATTAATAAAATTTGATTCTTTTATGGATTGATATAAACAGTTTAATTTGCGTCTTATTTTTTCTTTATTAAAAAAATAATTGGAAAATAAAACTTCAGTCTTCTCTTGATATAAAACTTCTGTAATTCGACAAAATACAAATATTTTTATTTAAAACATTAAACTGACCAAACCGAACAATAATTTTGTATCATCATCGCTTAATTTTCACTTTTAGTTTCACTTTGTAGCTTACTATTCTGAATCAACATTAATAATTTCTGGAGAAATTTTTGGCCCATCAGTCTTCTCTTCAGCAACTTCAACTTAAACTTTCTTCTTAGATGATGGAGGAGTACCTTCAAACAGCTTCTTCTTTTTCATATTTTTTCCTTTGAAACTTATCGACGGTGAAATACAAGTAGGAGCCATATATATTTCCTCTTCAAAAATCTTCATCAGCATCAAAAGTGGAGAGTCCATTGCAATAACCATCTTCATCTTCGGACCCTCTCCCATATCCAATAAACGCTTGATAAATTGTTTAATTTCACTGTTCAGTTTGGTGTAATTTGATATGGTTCCGTCATAGAGAGTTTGCAGACCATTTGAGGAGATAGGCACGTTCATTGGAGTTTTTGGAGAGGTAAAAAAAATTTCCATTTTCACTATTTGACTGAAATTGGGTGAGAACATAAGTTTAGATAATACTTTATATAGTAAAAATGGTGAAGACAAATAAAAAAGGGTGTTGTTTGATACAATGTATGGGGGTAAATTTCGAAGAGATCTTTTCAAAAGTCTGCTAAGAATTTATTAGGACTGGTTTCAAAAAAGATGAGTTTTTTTTTTAACTAAGTTGGTTCGATCCAAAGGCGGTTAACTAAGTTGCCATGTCAGATGGGTAGATTACGTAATTTAATGAGTTTTTTTAACTAAGTTGCCATGTCAGATGGGTAGATGACCCACTGGGTTAACTAAATTTTCTCTGTTTGGAAATATAGGTAAAATTTTCAAATTTCTATAAAGTAAAAGTTGGACAGTCGGCGATTAGCAGGGGAGGGTTTGGGAAGACGAGGGAAAATAGTTTTTTTTTTTTACTTTTTGTGTTTTAATATGTAGGGTAAAAAATAAATGATTTGGACAATACTAACATGTAAAATATTAATGACATGTATTAATTATATTGGTTAGGACCATATCCTAGGTGGTAAGTAAGGCCCATGATATAATCTCTCCTAACGTATTGAAATTCAACTTTCTTGATAACTCGAAGTACGAAAATATCCTTTTGGAAGTTACATTTCCATAATCATGTATATTCGTACTTTTGAAATATTAAAAAAACAAGGCAATATTCTTTTATTAGATTATTATGGGTGGTATTCCGAACGTATGGGTATGCTATCTATCTATCTATCAGAGTTTGAAGTGCCCTAAAATATGTAACATCCAATTCTTTCAAAATGCATTTATGGATTAATATTTAAATTAAATTCAAATATGTAACATTCATTGCTAAGATAACACGTAATCAACTAGTTATCGATTTACGAGCATTGTGAGGAAGCTGATCGTTCCTCATACATAACAGACACACGAACCCATTTTCTGATTCCATAGACCAAAAAAATTATTTTAATAAATTTTATAAAATATTTTTTATTAAACAGTTGTGTTATAATATGGCTACATGGCCGATTCTAAAAAGAAACGGCTTAAAAACGGCTAAAATGAGACCTTGATTATTAGGCCGTTGGATTGAGCCAAAATAATAGCAGGCGTTGGATTAATAAAAAGATAAAATAGAAATCGGTTAACCAGTTTCCTTAGAAATAGAGTAAAAAGGAATTAAAAAAGCTGCATCGGGGCCTTAAGGGAGCGGGAAATTGAAGGATTGGGGTATTTTCACTTTGAAACACTTTGAAAGCTTTGAGCGGCTGCTTTTACAGGATTTTCAATTGTCAAGTTGATTTGGAAGGAAGTAAACTTTTAGGTAAGATTGTTGTTATAAATTCATAAAATTTCGGTTACAGAAATCTCATTATGTGTAAGGATAGAGAGGTTTTTTTTCTAGGATTTTGAATGAAGTTATGGTTTGGGATTATGTGTGAAGGATTTAGGGTGATGTGTATGTTATTTTTGGGTCAAAATATTCTTAAAATATTGGTAATGGAAGTACATGAGTAACGAAATCAAGGTTTTTTTCTATGCAACCTAGCTTATTTTTAAAAAGAGCTTCATGTATTAGCATGGTGAACTGTTCCTTACTTTAGTGTCACCGAAATAAATAATATAGTTAGAAATCAGAATGTTACTTAATTGAATATATGAAAGGAGAAAAGAATTTTAGGTATTAGTTTATTGTCTTTTTATTATTTATTCAAGTTAATGTAAGATAACTTAAAAAATTATCTATTATTAATAGTACCACTTATATTACATTGTTCCTAATATGATGATAGAAGCCTACATTCTTGCAAGTAATGTGAAATTGTCTATACCAAACACCTATTTGGCTTTAGAATTCTCCTCCAACTCTAGCTATATACACTTAACTCTTGGAGCCTTGCTTATGAAAAAAGATCTTAATGGTTAAGCATGAACCTAATTGACCCATATTGAACTTGATTCTGAAAATGCATTCAAATATGTATAAGAATACATTAAATATTCCTAACATTTGGATCTTTGAGCTCTAATCCCCATTTTTTTGTATTACTAACAACATGCAAACTAACTTTGGCACCTATAGCATTATCTTCTCTAACGTCCCATTAAAAAGCTCACCATGGTTGCATTGTTTCTAGATTATTTTTCTGGTAATACAATAAAGAACACTAAAAAATTGGCGAACAGAAAATAACTTCTAGATTAGATGCAAATGTTATCTTGGCTGATAGATTATTCTTCTATATATTCCATGCATCCATTTATGTTTTTTGCATAGAGTCTGTCGGATATTAAAGGTTCACCAAAGTACCTTCTTAATAGGCTTTCAAACCTTGGTACAAATTTATTTCATTCAAGGTTATGCTTTTGACTTTCTTTTTAGTCTCGATATGTATAGTTAACTTAATTCTAATATAAACATCTTGAATATTTGTTTGCTTAGATTTTCTTGGATCGATGTGCATGTTATTGTAACAATATTTATTTATTATTTCCTATCAGTTGAAGCTTAGATAGATTAATAGTTGGTATGCCAAAAAAATTATCATGTTTATTTGTATCTAGAATAACAAACCAATATTAAAGTAGAATGGTAGCTTTGTTCATATAAAATATGTCATATGAATCATCGTTTTTAGGCACGATTATTCTTCATATCAAATAATGTATGATGTAAGTAGTAATTGGTTGTTTGAAAGAAGTTAACAATAGTTGTTGTTGATAATTGATGTAACTAGTAAGGAAACTAAATTTGTTTTGGTCAAATATTGTATGATGTAACTAGCAATTGGTTGTTTGAAAGAAGTTAGCAATACTTGTTGATAATTGGTGTAACTAGTTAGGAAACTAATTTTTTTCGTCCAATATTGTATGATGTAACTAGTAATTGGTTGTTTGAAAGAAGATAAGAATACTTGTTGATAATTGATGTAACTAGTAAGGAAATTAAATTTGTTTTGGTCCAATACTATATGATGTTGAGTATTATTCAATTTTAAAAACTAATGTGACATAATTTCATATTGGAAGTAGTTGAGAATGGATGAACGTAACAATGTCGACATAGAAGGGGTGATGGATGACACGGTTGTGGTGGATGAGGCACATAAATCATTGACTACATATTTTAACTTCTAGTAAGTCAAAGTTGAATATATATATATATATATATATATATATATAATGTTTGAAATTGTTAGCTGGTTAGAGATAAGTATTGCATACTATAACTTTGAATTAATGTATGTACAGTATAAGTGAATGTAAAGGACGCAAGGGAGGAAAGAAGAAAATGAAAAATGTGGTAAGTGAGAAGTTTGAAATAGTATTATTTGATTTGTATTGGTTTGTAAAGTTTACATTTTATAAAAATGTAATATTTGTGGGAGTGATACAGACGAGAAAAAAACTATGACTGAAATGGGTAAGAATGAGTGATGAGGAAAATAAGTCTTATTTTGATATGTACTTGGAACAAAAGCAAGTGTATATGGAATGGATATCAAAAGGCAAATGCAAGGCAAAAGTTAAGAAGGTAAGTGTAGCTTTCTTGTTAGACAAAGTATTTAAGGTTATAAATTTTCATTAAATAATATATAGAAGAGTAACATTGAAGTAATTATTGTTATATTATATGTTGTAGGAGATTTCATCAAGATGTAGCATGATGGAGTTGTCAAAGTTGTTTAAAGAGATGCAAAGGCTAAAGATTGATGGTGTTGATGCAAAAATAAGGTTTAGACCTTCATTAGGAATAAAATCTCGAGCAATTCATCGTGATCTATGTCGTGAGTTAATGGAGACCTTTGATGTCAAAAGCTCAATGATTCAATTTAGTGGACACAAAATTTCTTTAATGATGGAAGATGTGGAAGTTGTATTGGGCTAAAAACGAAGTTGTTGATGTTGTACACGTCATGAGGAAATTTAATGGGAATGAACTAGCGTTGAAGCATAAAATCAGTATGAAGGTTACATTTCTTGAACTGGAGGGAGAAATATTAAGTGGTGCTTTTGAAGGTGTGAACTGAAAGCGCATGTGTATTTTGTACATTATTGGTGTGTTTCTATGTCCAATGTCGAACATCGTGCCTTCCATATGAACATTTGAAGTTATTGTGCTCTGATGGGTTGAAGGGAAAATTGAACTGGTGTAAATTTGCATATGAGAGGTTGATTGATGGTATAGCCAAATTTAATGGTTATGCATGTCAGGCTTACATGATTGGATGCATTGCAATCTTAGAGGTAATGTTTTTTTTTTAAATTGATGTTTCGTTACAGTAGTACATAATTTAACTAAGTTTAATTTTGATAATAATGTTCTGACTAATATGAAATGTAGGTGAGATTGTATGATTATTGGAGTGGAATTTCGAGCAGAGCCTCTGCTACTATTCCGTGTTGGTCACATTCATGCATGGGGGAAGAAAGACGTGGCCAAGCTTGTTTCCCGAATAAATGGAGAACGCCCTACTAGAAATTTAAAGTAAGTAAATTATTAAACTTTATGATGGAGGCATTTGAGAAAGTTATTTCATATTTGAATGAAATGAAAAGGAGTCTCTAAGCTAGAGTAGACAAGCAAAATAAAATTGAAGAGACTTTGGGGATACTGAAAGAGGAATCGAAGAACGTGGTTGATCAAGTTGTGGGTTTGAGTGCGAACATAACGTACATAAAGAAAGCTTTACTTATAATTGATGCAAAATTTGGCATTGGCCTTGAAAAGAGTAAGCAATGGCATAAAAGATAAAAGTTCAAGAGTTAAACTCGAAAGTTGGAGTTGATATTGATGCTGAAGTGTTAATAGACGATGTCACTGGGTGAAGGATGACAACGTAGTTTTGGCAGTGAAAAAGGAAAAGGTATAATCAACATTGAAGTGTATAACTTTTATATTTATCAATGTTATCAGTAATTTAATGTGTAAGTTATATATTGATGGCAAATTTTATGTTAATTTGTAGGGTAAGCCAAATGTGAAAGCATCGTCAAAGGTTAGTGGACAAGGAAAACGAGTAGGAATAAAAACTCGAAACATGAATTAACTCACGTGATGAAAGAAGTGTCATGTTGATCATCTTTATATTATGTAATGTCGAAAATAAATTGAGTGCTTGTAATGTAAACTCAATTATTAAGTGTTAATGCCCTTTGCCATTTGAGCAGAACATGATATGGATGTATGAATGAGTTGACGCTCATTTAGAACTTAAATCATTTGTAATTTCTTATGCCATTGGTTGTTTTAATTACATATGTTTCACATTTTATAAAAAAATAGCAGAAGGTGTATTGTTTATAAAGTTATTAAATATTTTAATTGTTTAATATAATTCAACATTTCACGTGAAATGTTTAAGCGTTGTAGGTATTGAGCTATGTTGAAATAACCGATGGGGTTGGGGCGTCAGCAAGAGGCACGTGTGACTATATATGGAATACGCATTTGCCCAAAAAGTAAGCAATCCATTATAATTCTGAAATGTAATTAAGTTGAATATAATTTTTAAGTATTTGTATGTGTGCAGCAAAATCATCGTTAATTTTGGCCACATGAAGAGAAATTGGAGAGGCGAGGTTTTCTCGCCAACAACGTGGGATTTGACCCCATGTATCTGATTGTAAGTGATGTTGATACATTACGACCCGAATGTTGGGTGAATTCAATGGTTAGTTTAGTATAGTGAAAACCTTAAGCAATAAAGTCATATTAAGTTAATTAATGAAGTTTAGCAAAATAATTCTCATTTGTTTTGTGTAATTTTTAGGGTATTAATAATGTTGGGTGGATGATTATTGTTGAAGATCTGAGGACAGATTGTAATCCAAGGAGAGGGTATCTATCTTGCAAATTAAGTGTATGTTAAATATTTAATAAGTTAGTGTATATTAACAATAAACATATATAACTTTGGAATCATGCTGAATAATAATGATTGTCTTGTAGAATCGGCTTGTAAAATAGATATTGGATGCTACAAAGATTGTTGAGTTTTGGCGTTTGAATTTCAAACATTTCGGGAACATTTCAGACTGGGAAATGGTTAGAAGGAACTTATGTTTTTGGAAAGAGTTTGAAAAGTACTAAATAGTTTTTTGATTTATTAACGGGCATTATTGAAAAATTATATGAAGATATTTATCCCCATTGATGACAATATAACATATTGGTATATGTGTGTGTTGGATATGGATCTTGGGGAAGCTAAGATACTAGACAACTTACCCACAACTCGAGCCAATGCTGCAAGAGTGTCTACTATAAAGAAATGGTAATAAGCATAAAATGAGAACTACTAAACATATTGCATGATGTTACATGGTATGTCAAAATCTGTGTTTATGCATGTAGATTAAAAAAATAGGTGAAGGTTTTTTGGATGAAAAGTTCATAAAAGTGTTTGGCTCACCACGAATGCCATTGACAAAATTGTGCATGGTGGTGCCTAAAGTCAAAAATCAAACTAATAGGTATATAGTTGTTAAATTTAGATATGTGTAATCATTCGATTTCCATTTGCCTAATATTAATAATAATTTGAGGTATACAATTGTGTTTTACTACAAAGATGGTTGTGGGATGTTTTGCATAAATTGGATGCAACTTTGGCATAGAAAACGTGTAGTAGATGTGATACGTGCATCGATAGTTCAGTACACCTTAATTAGTGTATCGTACTATAAAAATTCCACCATTAACTTATGCTGAATTGATAATATTTTTATATAGAGAGTGTAGGGGAATAGGACAGAATGTTTCTTTTGTATGATCTCCTGAATAATTATCGAAATACAAAAAGATGCAAAATTTCAGCTGCTGTGGAGGTGCATGTTGTAGATCTTAACTCACGTCCATTCAGAAACAGTGCAAGCATTCGTTGACTGAAATCTTGAGTGAGTAATTAAGTTGCTTTTGTTCCTTATAATTATGAAATTGTTATTATCCTCAAATTTACGTTCGTAAGTTTGATAAATGTGTATTGGTAATAAACATATTAAAGTTGGTGTTGGAGATATGTTACGCACATTTTTTGTATGAAACTTTTACGAGATATTTTGGACCCTCTTTTGTATGGGTCTTACCCAGGTATGTTTGACCATATTTTTGTAAAGTCATGTAATTTTAGTGCTCTTTTTTGAATGGGCAGCATGAGAGACAAAAATTAGTAATCTAAAATTGCATTTTGTGTACATGTAGAACAATATATACATTAGGAGTATGCCAATTCCAAATAGCTTATGTAGTTATTTCAAGCATAATGGAAAGTTGCAATATTTTGTGACTAATTATTCTGAACGCAACGGTTAGTACATTCAACAGGATTAATTAATGTTTCAATAGCTTTATAGGTGTATGTAAAGTAATTCTGATATTGTGAAGAATTTATTAGACACATTCATTATTCGCTATCGGTATCAAATGTAAGTAGTGATACTAGTTGAGTGGTATAAAAATGAATCACATCAACGTTTTAATTTGAATAAATGTGAGCGTAAACTTCATACCCATTTTATACTATTATGAGTATCTATGTTGTATCAAAACATGATATAAAGCACAATTGTATCAAAACATGAAGTGAATCACAATTGCATCAAAACAACTATTGTAAATCACAATTGCATCAAAACAACTATTCTAAATCACAGTTGCTTCAAAACATGAAGTGAATCAAAGTATGTTACCTTGCCAAAACATGAAAAGAGAATACGTTTCGTAGCACTTACAATAATGTAGTCTCCATTTCATGTTGAGAAATGCATGAAGATGCTCTAACTCATAAAATTGAGATACTACAAGATATAAAGTTAAATATTGTAACACCCCAAAAATTTTAACCAAATTATAAACCCTAGATTCACAAAATCCCTAATTTTAAAATTTCTAATTCTTGAAACCCTAATGATTTGAGAATTTAATTAAAAAACCCTATTTGAGTTTGAGGGTTAAGTTGAGAAAAATCCAGATTTATGATTATTAATATAGAAATTTTGGGTCAATCTATAAATCATGAAAAGCTTAGGTGCCCGTTTGCAAACCCCATTTAATTTAATGGCTTCCCTTGTGATTAACCCTTTCATCAATTTGAATTTGAATTTCCTATGGTTTCTGTCACCATCTCTTTTTTTTAATTGTTTAATATATATATATATATAATCCTTTAATTTCAAATTGAATTTTAATTTTTTTTCATGGTTCAATTGACTCTCCTTTTTCAAATTAAATTCTTGTTTTATTATTATTATTATTATTATTATTATTATTATTATTATTATTATAAACATAATTTGTTTAGATTACACACGCTCAACTCTCTCTATATATAGTCATAGTTATTACGTACAGAAATAAACCTAAGCCTTAAGTTTTATGAATTCTTCTCGAATTGACGTTGTCATCACCTTACAATGAAGCCGCAACCTCCCTTTGTTCGTCGTTAGAGCTATTGGTGCTTAAGGTGTGTTTCTTCCGGTGCTATAAATAAATAATTTTTATGTGTGTTCTCTTCTTGTGCTACATACTTTGATTTTGTGACTGTGATTTTACGCTAGAGTGATTTTCAATTGTGTTGTGATTTTACATTATGTTTTTCGTGCATACTATCTCCAGACTGTGAATAAAATTGTGATTTAAAGGAAATAAGTTGTGAATCTCGGATTTGTTATCAGACTGTGTTGAGACTGTGAAAACTGTGATATCTTTTTACTGTGTTATCATGGGTTGGGATTGTACGGAGGAAGTTAGTGGTTTATACCACTTGTGTTGGTGACTATGTAGTGAGAGGTTCTGGGGAACCTACTCTTTTTGGTGACTATGGAGTATGGGTGCATTGCATTGTGATTTCATAAAACCGTGTTTAAGCTTACTTTGTGTATTTTAAATATTTTTATGAAAAAATTATTGTTGTGAAACTGAGTTTGTGATTGCCTGCAATTTAGAGACACACTGAGCTTAATAGCTGACTCCCCCTTAGTTCTTGTTTCGGATACTCAAACATAGGCCTTCGGTACTTGGAGGACCACAATTTATCATGTATATTTCAATTTTTAGTATGGACCTTTCGGATTTACAGAATTATTTTATTTTAGTTAATATTTTGGGATTTATGTAATTTCAGTTACGTACACATTTATTTGGGATTTTTAACTGTTTTAGCATGCATGAGAATTTTAATCGGATATTTTGATGATTTGTTTTATGTTGTTTCCTTTTATACGGTCGCGTTTTGAAAAATAGAATTTAATGTGAAACAATATCGTTTTAATAAATAATTTAAGTATTTAGTTTTTAAAACCTAATATTCATCTTATTTGAGGGACACGTTTTCAACCCGACTTCCTAGATTCGGCCTATAACCCGTGGGTCGAGTTTAGGGGGTTACATTTTGTGGTATCAGAGCTAAGTTCAACCCTCGAACTGTGCGGCTCACATAAAATTTTAAGCCAAAAATAATTTTTGCATGCATATTAAATATTTTGGGGCAAAATGGGAATTTTTGATAAATTTATTATTTTAAAGAATTAAATATATGTTTTGAATAGAAACTCCAAGTACCAACTCTAATTTTAGGATTGCCGCTTTTGTAGATAAATTATTATGTCACCTTGTAGGATCTCTAAATTAGCGATTGATCGTGATCATACTCGTTCTTATGAAATTGAGATCAAAGTCTATCTGAAATCCATGTGTTGTCATTTGTGACATGATCTAAAATGTTTTTTAAAATTGTTATCAATACCTTTTTTTGAAGTATGTCGTTAGTTTAAAAATTTTAAGGACAAAATTTCTTTTAAGGGTGGGAGAGTTGTAACACCCCAAAAATTTTACCCAAATTATAAACCCTAGATTCACAAAATCCCTAATTTTAAAATTTCTAATTCTTGAAACCCTAATGATTTGGGAATTTAATTAAAAAACCCTATTTGAGTTTGAGGGTTAAGTTGAGAAAAATCCAGATTTATGATTATTAATATAGAAATTTTGGGTCAATCTATAAATCATGAAAAGCTTAGGTGCTCGTTTGCAAACCCCATTTAATTTAATGGCTTCCCTTGTGATTAACCCTTTCATCAATTTGAATTTGAATTTCCTATGGTTTCTGTCACCGTCTCTTTTTTTTTTAATTGTTTAATATATATATATATATATATATATATATATATATATATTTATATATAATCCTTTAATTTCAAATTGAATTTTAATTCTTTTTTTCATGGCTCTCCTTTTTCAAATTAAATTCTTGTTTTATTATTATTATTATTATTATTATTATTATTATTATTATTATTATTATTATTATTATTATTATTATTATTATTATTATTATTATAAACCTAATTTGTTTAGATTACCAACTCTCAACTCTCTCTATATATAGTCATAGTTATTACGTACAGAAATAAACCTAAGCCTTAAGTTTTAAAGCATTGCCGCTCTTAGTTATGCCCATGTTTTATGAATTCTTCTCGAATTGACGTTGTCATCACCTTACATTGAAGTCGCAACCTCCCATTGTTCGTCGTTAGAGCTATTGGCGCTTAAGGTGTGTTTCTTCCGGTGCTATAAATAAATAATTTTTATGTGTGTTCTCTTCCTGTGCTACATACTTTGATTTTGTGACTGTGATTTTACGCTTGAGTGATTTTCAATTGTGTTGTGATTTTACATTATGTTTTTCGTGCATACTATCTCCAGACTGTGAATAAAATTGTGATTTAAAGAAAATAAGTTGTGAATCTCGGATTTGTTATCAGACTGTGTTGAGACTGTGAAAACTGTGATATCTTTTTACTGTGTTATCATGGGTTGGGATTGTACGGAGGAAGTTAGTGGTTTATACCACTTGTGTTGGTGACTATGTAGTGAGAGGTTCTGGGGAACCTACTCTTTTTGGTGACTATGTGGTATGGGTGCATTGCATTGTGATTTCATAAAACTGTGTTTAAGCTTATTTGTGTATTTTAAATATTTTTGTGAAAAAATTATTGTTGTGAAACTGAGTTTGTGATTGCCTGCACTTTAGAGACACACTGAGCTTAATAGCTGACTCCCCCTTAGTTCTTGTTTCAGATACTCAAACATAGGCCTTCGGTACTTGGAGGACCACAATTTATCATGTTTATTTCAATTTTTAGTATGGATTTTTCGGATTTACAGAATTATTTTATTTTAGTTAATATTTTGGGATTTATGTAATTTCAGTTACTTACACATTTATTTGGGATTTTTAACTGTTTTAGCATGCATGAGAATTTTAATCGGATACTTTGATGATTTGTTTTATGTTGTTTCCTTTTGTACGGTCGCGTTTTGAAAAATAGAATTTAATGTGAAACAATATCGTTTTAATAAATAATTTAAGTATTTAGTTTTTAAAACCTAATATTCATCTTATTTGAGGGACACGTTTTCAACCCGACTTCCTAGATTCGGCCCATAACCTGTGGGTCGAGTTTAGGGGGTTACATTTTGTGGTATCAGAGCTAAGTTCAACCCTCGGACTGTGCGGCTCACATAAAATTTTAAGCCAAAAATAATTTTTGCATGCATATTAAATATTTTGGGCAAAATGGGAATTTTTGATAAATTTATTATTTTAAAGAATTAAAGATATGTTTTGAATAGAAACTCCAAGTACCAACTCTAATTCTAGGATTGTCTCTTTTGTAGATAAATTATTATGTCACCTTGTAGGATCTCTAAATTAGCGATTGATCGTGATCATACTCGTTCTTATGAAATTGAGATCAAAGTATATCTGAAAGCCATTTGTTGTCATTTGTGACATGATCTAAAATGTTTTTTTTAAATTGTTATCAATACCTTTTTTTGAAGTATGTCGTTAGTTTTAAAATTTTAAGGACAAAATTTCTTTTAAGGGTGGAAGAGTTGTAACACCCCAAAAATTTTACTCAAATTATAAACCCTAGATTCACCAAATCCCTAATTTTAAAATTTCTAATTCTTGAAACCCTAATGATTTGGGAATTTAATTAAAAAAACCCTATTTGAGTTTGAGGGTTAAGTTGAGAAAAATCCAGATTTATGATTATTAATATAGAAATTTTGGGTCAATCTATAAATCATGAAAAGCTTAGGTGCCCGTTTGCAAACCCCATTTAATTTAATAGCTTCCCTTGTGATTAACCCTTTCATCAATTTGAATTTGAATTTCCTATGGTTTCTGTCACCGTCTTTTTTTTAATTGTTTAATATATATATATATAATCCTTTAATTTCAAACTGAATTTTTAATTCTTTTTTTCATGGTTGAATTGACTCTCCTTTTTCAAATTAAATTCTTGTTTTATTATTATTATTATTATTATTATTATTATTATTATTATTATTATTATTATTATTATAAACCTAATTTGTTTAGATTACCAACTCTCAACTCTCTCTATATATAGTCATAGTTATTACGTACAGAAATAAACCTAAGCCTTAAGTTTTAAAGCATTGCCGCTCTTAGTTATTCTCATGTTTTATGAATTCTTCTCGAATTGACGTTGTCATCACCTTACATTGAAGTCGCAACCTTCCTTTGTTCGTCGTTAGAGCTATTGACGCTTAAGGTGTGTTTCTTCCGGTGCTATAAATAAATAATTTTTATGTGTGTTCTCTTCTTGTGCTACATACTTTGATTTTGTGACTGTGATTTTACGCTTGAGTGATTTTCAATTGTGTTGTGATTTTACATTATGTTTTTCGTGCATACTATCTCCAGACTGTGAATAAAATTGTGATTTAAAGGAAATAAGTTGTGAATCTCGGATTTGTTATCAGACTGTGTTGAGACTGTGAAAACTGTGATATCTTTTTACTGTGTTATCATGGGTTGGGATTGTACGGAGGAAGTTAGTTGTTTATACCACTTGTGTTGGTGACTATGTAGTGAGAGGTTTTGGGGAATCTACTCTTTTTGGTGACTATGGAGTATGTGTGCATTGCATTGTGATTTCATAAAACCGTGTTTAAGCTTACTTTGTGTATTTTAAATATTTTTGTGAAAAATTTATTGTTGTGAAACTGAGTTTGTGATTGCCTGCACTTTAGAGACACACTGAGCTTAATAGCTGACTCCCCCTTAGTTCTTGTTTCAGATACTCAAACATAGGCTTTCGGTACTTGGAGGACCACAGTTTAGTAGATTTATTTCAATTTTCAGTATGAACGTTTTAGATTTTCAGACTTATTTCATTTTTATATCAGTTATTTTACTATTTGGGAACTTTATGTAAATCAGATATTTATATTTTGATTTGGGATTTTTCAACTGTTTTAGCATGCATGAGAATTTTATTTGGATATTTGAATAATTTATTTTATGATGTTTTAATTTAAACGATCTCGTTTTTCGAAAAATAAGACTTAATGTGAAATGACATCGTTTTAATAAATAATTTAAATATTGAATTTTCAAAACCTAATAATCATCTTACTTGTGGGACACGTTTTTAACCCGACTTCCTAGATTCGGCACATAACTCTTGGGTCGGGTTTAGGGGGTTACAAATACCCTAATCAACAGAAAATGAATTTGTACTGACAATATAAATAATTGTAAAAGTAGTTGACGTTAATGAAATATTATCATGAACTGTGCAATCGGAGATATATTGTAAACATGGTCGTCTTCATTGCAAATATATGGTTGGTCCTAAGTGAAACGTAGAAGCAAACATGCGTTAACTTATAATACTATGACACATATGAGAATAAAAGAATATTAGCTCACATTTGGTTCAGGCCCAAACATGTTTAGGTCTTCTACAATTTATATGTCGTCTTCAAAAAAACTTGATGTTGTCCCAAGTGAAGGGGTTGGAAGTTGAAGCTTTAAACGAGGACATGTGTTTTTATTATGTCCCTCAAGATTACAAAATGAACAGTGATAGGTTATTGAGGTTGACACTTGCTTTTTTATTATTTTGTTTTTGTTTCACTTGTTTCCTTTGTGAGTCTCGAATATTGCGTTTCATATCCTTCTGAGATGATGATTCGATCAACGTACATGATTGATTTAATTTAGCAGTTAATCTAACTATCTCTTCTTTTGTCGTTCGAAAAGTTTCATCAGTTTGCGATGCAATGTAGCACAACCACGAAGATAGTGATCGAAGAGAAGCGAATCAAAACATTTTCTTAAATTCAGGAGACACATTGAAGTCTAGAAATGATGGAGCTGAAAGCTTTGCATTTTTGTCTACTGAGGTAGAATCAAAGATTTTAGGAGCTCTGAACAATCTTGTAGCTTAAGAATGTGCAATTGATGGCGACATAGAAGCCCGACTGTCTCAAATTTCCTACAACACGTTAGGTTATGCGTTACCACATCAAGCACAACTTCATACATTTTGTTTGGATCCTTATACTTGGTTAAACGAAAATCTGTAATTCTCCTGTTTCAACAATCGGATGTATAAGACGATACAATGTCTCATGTCTAAGTTTGGTCTGGAATTTTGTGAACGATGCTCGTGTATAAAGTTCAGTTGCATTCCCTTTAAGATCAATCAATTTCGTGATTGGGAAAGGCTTAGATTTTGAACTGAAGAAATCTCCCTTCATCTCTTTAATGTGCATCTCATTAATGCCATTTTCAATGGCACGAACAAAATCTATATATGTTTTCTTACACTTGAGCACAATAGCGAGAGCAACATCCATAGCGTTGCACCTTTGTGTTGATCGAACATTGGCGAAGAAATGTCCAGTAAGATATGATTGTGCTCACAAATTTATTATTTTTAACACAATATAAATAATTGTTAAATTCAAATACAAATATAAATGTGAGAGAATAAGAAGAAGAATAAGAAATAAAAAGTATTAGTTTACAAATGTCACAATGTAAATGCGCGAGGGTGAAAAATTAAAATAGTAAAGGTTAAATTTAGGTTATTTGGAGATTTTTTATAATTGTTAAGGGTAAAAGGGATTTTATAACTTTTATGTAAAAACCTCTAATTTCAAAAAGCTGCTACTAGCAGCTTTTTCAAAATTAAAGATTTTACCCCAATTCGCTATTCAGCAAGCATCCAAATTAACGGATTTGACTGGTCAAACTTTTAATATTAACTCAAACCTCTAATTTTGGCTCAAAACGCTATTTACCAAACAGAGCTTTAGGAGATTTTCTTGTTGTTAACTCTTATTTCAAATATTCTTGTTATTAGTATATCCTTACATACGACGCTTCAATTATATTTATAACTCTAACCTTACCATAAATAACTACAACACAAATCACTTTCATTTCATTGTCATACAAAATAACAATATCTCCGGAAGTGATTTTCTTCAACAAAGACACGTTTTGTGAAAAATGCTTTACTTCTCGGTGTCACCGTCACGTAGGCAAAAGACACGCCGTGTTTATAAAATTCTTCTGGCAGAGCGTGCCTTTGCTCTCAACAGTACAAATGAGTTCCATTTTGAGAATTAATCTTTGGGAGCGTTAATTCAGTAAATAATTAGTCAAAAAGGTATATTTGGTTAAAAAAAAAGCCCCAAGAAAAAGGGATCATTCAAGGAGAGTTGGATAGGGGTCCTACGTTATTGAAGAAAAGTTTTGGAAATGGAGGGATTGGTCCATGGTTGTCTCCTCGGAAAGACTATGAGGAATGGATTAAACGTGCAGCCTCATGTTGCTTGTCACCAATGGAAACAAGGTTTTCACATGCCCTAATAACACCCTTCAACAAACCACGTGCCCTTGTTCAATTACTTTAAAAATTATGAGAGAAAATTTAATTAAAAATATTCAATATTTTAAAGTTTAATGTGAATTTTTAAAAATTATTAAGAGTTAAATTAATTTTTTTCAAAAATTTAAAGATCAAATTTTAATTTCACAAAAATTTGGAAAGACATTACCTCTAGTCCCTGCTACTTCCCGGCCCTGGTCATTATTGCTAATGATAATGATGTATATAAGTACGTTGATAATCAAAGATGAGTACTGTGAATATAAACATATAAACCGCATTACATTATTAGCTTCGGGATTTCGCGTCATGTTTTCTCTTGTCGTTCAATGGCCATGCTTATGTCTTTCAAACCAAATGCTTATGAAATCGAATCGGTCAGATCCGTGTAGCCCTTCTCAGGTCCCATTTGCTGCATTGAAATAAGTATTGAGGGACCTGATTGCATTATCCATGATTTATGGTCATCAATGTTTTAAAACTCGCAACTATTGGCAAATGTATAATACTATTATAAAGTGTAACATAAAATTAAGTGGTCAATTATGTTACATGCGTCATAAGTATTAAAGTGATATGAAAATAATAGTGTAGAATCATAAAAACTTAAAAATTGATTTAATAATCAGTTATATAAATAGGTAATAGTCCAAAGAAAAAATATGTCGTCTTGGAAGATTAATACCAAAGATTCAAACTTTCAACATCAAAATTTAAGATTTTAAATTTACAGATATATCCAGTTTCACATTTAGTATTTTATTTTTGATGATTTGACATGATAAATTTAAATTAATTTTTATATTAAATTTTGTTTTAGTTCTAATCGATACTTGGATTTTTATATGCCCAACGCGTCATTCTCGCATTTTTTTTCATTGAATTAAATGTTAGAATTACAAAGTCACCAGCTATATGTACTAACTTTCAAAGTAATAATTTGGGTAGGGTTTTTCTTTTTCTTTTTCTTCATTTGTGTAACTGATTTGTCAATGCTATTTTTTAAAAGAAAGATTAACGTAAAAGACCTGTCCAGCCCAATTAATCGTTTGTTAAAAATTCAACGATGGGAAGAAATATAAATTTACATAACATTCAAATTAAAGGGGAGATCGTCCTTAAAATTTTGGTATAATAATATTTTATTATATAAACATATAATAGTAGTTTAGGTCATATTAATTGAAATATTAGTTAAATATGGTATTTATTTCTCTCAAATTTTAGATTTAAAAATAATAATTTTAGCTCACCCCTTATTGTCTTAGTGGTAAAAGATGATGTAATTTATCTAGGTAATTTGAGTTTGAGCACCAGTTATGCACGGTGTGTACCTTATTAAAAGAAATAAATTATATATTTCACACTAAAAATTACTTAAAATTTTAATTATAAACCTTAACTCTAATTTCTACATCTTAAACCCTAAAAACACACCCTACCCTTAATTCCCTAAACTCTAACCACAACCCTTTACATTAAACTCTAAACCCTAAACCTACTATTTATAAGTGGAGGAATAAAAGGAAGCATGATAAGAAGGCAGACGATTTCCATCTTATAATGAGACTCTATAATCATAAACATAAACTAAATACACATTATGTTTATTCATACAAGGACCATATAAGGAAAATATTAAAAATTCAACTAAAGACCCGAATAAAAAAGATACGAACAACATTTGTAATCAATAATGAAGGATAAAACTATCAACACTAACATTAAATAGTACATATAACACTCGAGATATGTTTACAAAACGGTCATTATCACAACTCAATCGCGAACAAAAAATGGTAATTATAAATGCGTATCCAAATCTTACCCGAAGGTCCAGAGCTCTCAGAATATTAGAAGGATAACAAATAAACGTTATGTGATCAGTTGCGACATTATCAAATCTAACTTTAAAAAAACATAAAAATGAAAAGAAAGGGCAAATGAAGATAGAGAAGTAAAGAATTTATGGGGTATGAAAAATATGATTACTGATCAACAAGGTTTGAAAAATATCACTGATCAAGTTATTCAAACTCTGGATCAACAAAAATGGCCAGGTAAATTGACATCGCCTTGAATTACTTGATCTTCAACAAAACTGATAGCAAGATCCTTCCTCTCCTCCTTAGTATTCTTTTAATGATGGTCTGCTTTACTTAGAACGTTTGGTTGTGCCCTCAGATTCTCTTTTTCGGTTTCAATTCTTGGTTGAGATTCACTCTTCTCCCATTTGTGGTCACTCAGGTGTTCTTTGCCTTTTTCATCATTTTTTCAAAACAAAAACATTATTGTAAGAATACGTAGCATGGTGTTTGTTGGTATCGGCGAACCACAATTATACGAATACCCAATTGCAACCTTCTGCGAACATATTGACAGAGTTAAAGTTATTCTGTTGCGGACTCGATACACGAGCACAACGAGCCCAACTCACTAATACACAAATCCCCTTAATCGACACGTGCCTTCACCCGCCCGACCCTTTATAAGGAGGCATGTACCCCAAACAAAAGATAGGCAAGAGAGAATTCGGACCAGATCCTCAAGGACATGCAACCTGGATCCCAAGTCCTTACCCTATATGACAACCAAGGACCTCTATTCAAGTCTCAAGAGAGTTGAACCAACAAGTGTGTTGGCATTACGAACCAACAAGTCACTTGTTGATTTTATGGAAACTCTGGTATGGTAACGTGAAACTATATTAGAGATGAACCGAGTGGTGTGTTAAAGAGGAACAGTCACTCTCCTAAAAATTTTAAATTCCCTTAAAATTTATGAAAATTTTAATTTAAGCCTCTATTTTCCTTTGTATTTTTATTGACAATCTAATTTCTCACTCCTAAAATTTTATAATTTCGCACTCTTACATTTCCAAAATAGTTTTCTAATAGTTCGCAATTCTTATATAAAATTATGTATCCGTCTCTATTTACAAGTCGTGTAATTTCTCGCTCAGGCCAATCCGTTGAATGGCGAAGGTTTGGGTGCCGTCGACGGCCGATACTACTTGGGAGGATAAGGTACAACTGTTGAAGCTTTTCCCAAACTGAAACTCGTGGGCAAGGTCCCTGCCAATGGGGAGGGGTACTTCTATGAATGATGACTCAATCGTTTCAACAATTGGATATCATGCATATATAGTAAAGGATTGAATGTAAGGGGCTATCGATTATTTGAGTGAAAGTTTGTTATTTCTCTTCTCATCTCCTCTGCTATTTTCTCTATCTCTTCTTTTTCTGAATGTCAATAAAAGAATACAAATCATTTGTCATTTTTCAGTGTCTTCTTCTATATTTTAACACTAAATAAAATAAATTTAAGATTTATTGTTAAATTTTAAATTTTGGGTTTAGGGAAATAGGGGTATTGTGTAGTTTTTTAGGGTTTATAATTTATAGTTTAGGATTTAAAATTTTGGGTTAGGGCTCAACGTTACTCAAGCACCGAAGAGAGGACGAATCTATCTTAAGAAAACTGTTTATACATGCCTCACCAAAATTCTTCTAATTTTTAATTCTATCCAATTCCAAGGTCTGTTTTTAATTTATTATTATTTATTTTCTTCCGGTAAGACGGATTATAAGTTTTAATCAAAACGTTTGTATTACCGCGACTATGGTAATTAGAAGGTTGTACCAAAAAAATTGAAACATGTTCACCACAATTAGAATATGAAACGGTGAGATTCAACTTCATGCTTCCTCAGTCCATCGTGCAAGTATAGTGATAATTTGTGGATTTGACGTATATATTCGTTACATATACTTTTGCATGTATAAGTACGATTTAGAAAAAGTACGTTTGATAATTAGTTACTTTTAAACCTATTAACGTTTTTTTTATGAAAAGTAATTCAACTTTTTATTGTTTTGGTTGTACCAAACATTAGATACGAATTGATATAGGTCTCGTTAAAAAACTCCCCTACATCCTAAGTGGAAGAAAAAAAGTGCACTATATGCAATCCAAGATAAGGCAACATACAACTCTTAACCACACTCAGAGCTAATAAGTCATATCCATCACACTAGGGAAAACCCTTACACATTGCATAATCATCATTGCTTCGAACATCAATCCCTCCTGCACACCAGCTACACTGCCAAACCCATAACGCTAGCAATACCAAAACCTGCAATAGTATATTGGAATATATACATGTTAATAGAATTAGTTACAAGTTAGTTAGGAGGTTAGTTAGTTGGTTACTTGACTGTGTATTGTTGTATAAATAAGAACCTTAGTCAGAAAGTTTTCTTCTTTTTTGTATCAATAAACAAAGATTACAAACTTCATCTTTGTAACATGGTATCAGTTGAAATCTAACGCTTCTTGCGTTTTTTAAGCTTTCTGTTTCTTTTCTTTCCTTCTTCCTTTTCTTCTCTTCATCTTTCGCTTGATCATGGTGAATCTCAATGACCAATTTGATGATGGAGGCAATCCGTATTATCTGCATCAGTCAGACAATCCAGGGATGATTCTTGTTTTACAACCGTTGACAAATGATAATTACAACAGTTGGAAACGTTCCATGGTGATGGAGGCAATATGTATTATCTGCATCAGGCAATCCGTATTGTTACAGGCTTCATGGATTTCCCCTGGCTATGGTGCAAGATCCAAGTCTTCTTTTCAAAATGTTGCTCATTCGAATGGTGTTAAAGACTCGGATGCTTTACCTGGTGTTTCTGGTGATTCGTTGACTCCTCAGCAATGTCAACAATTGATTGCCATGCTGACAAATCAACTGCAAGCTGCTTCGACTCCTGATGTTCCTTCTACTTCAATTAACTTCACAATGCAAGGCAAGATTCTAGCTTACATTAATAGTCTGAATTTTTCTGATTCTAAGCCTTCTTGGGTCATTGATTCTGGTGCTTCGCGACATATTTGTTATGAAAAGAGTTTATTTGAGTCTCTAACACCAATTGAAGGAGGGAACATTCTTCTTCCAGATAAGTCTCTTATTTCAGTTGGTTTTGCCGGGAATGTTCGTTTGTGTCCTAGCTTGCTTCTTGAATCGGTTCTTTTTGTTCCGGAATTCAGTTTCAATTTATTGGCAGTCAGTGCACTGACCAAAGATTCTGATTTTCGTGTGTTGTTTTCTCACTCTGATTGTGTGATTCAGGATCTTCAGCAAGTGGTTGGGAGGGGTGAGCTGTTTCAAGGCCTGTATTTGCTACGATTGCCTGATGTGAAATCTAGTTGTGTTCAAACTAATGTTTCTTGTATGAATTCCATTTTTGTAGCTTCTTGGCATGACAGATTAGGTCATCCAAGCTCGAATGTATTACATTTGATGAAGGATGTTATCCCTTCTATGAATAAGATTGAATCTCGTTGTTCCATATGTCCTCTTGCTAAGCAACACTGTTTGCCTTTTTCTTCTTCTGTTTCTCGAGCTAGTTCTCCTTTCGCTTTAGTGCATTGTGACATTTGGGGTCCTTTTAAGACTTCAACATACAACAAACAGAGATTTTTCTTGACCTTAGTCGATGATTTTTCCAGATGCACTTGGACTTTTCTGTTGCAACACAAGTCTGATGTTACTTCGATTGTTCCTTCCTTTATTAATATGGTCAAGAGGCAGTATGGATATGATTTAAAGATGTTTCGATCAGATAATGCTTTGGAGTTACGTTTCACTGAATTATTTGCTTCTCTTGGCATTGTGCATCAGTTTTCCTGTGTGGAGACTCCTCAACAGAATGTTGTTGTCGAACGTAAACATCAGCACCTATTGGCCGTTGCTCGAGCTTTGTTCTTTCAATCACGTGTTCCAGAAAAATTTTGGGGTGATTGTTTGTTAACTGCCACATATTTGATTAATAGGTTACCCTCTCCTTTGTTAAATGCTAAGTCTCCTTATGAATTGTTGCATGGTCATCTTCCTGATTATGGAGCTCTTCGAGTGTTTGGAAGTCTTTGTTTTGCTTCTACATTGAAGGCTCATCGAGGCAAATTCAGTGGAAGAGCCTTACCTGGTGTGTTTGTTGGGTATGCTCCTGGCATGAAGGGTTATAAGGTTTATATCCTCAAGAGTCAATCCATTGTAATCTCTCGTGATGTGGTTTTTCATGAAGGAATCTTTCTTTTTCATAATATTCATGATTCTGAGGTTCCTATAGATTTTTTCCAGACATTTGTTTGCCTCGTTGTTTTTCTGTTTCTTCACATTATCAATCCGCTCAATTCGATGTGTTTCGAATTCCCTCAAGGATACAGGATACTAAACCAGCAGTTGGGTTAGATGTGCCTATTGAACCGGTCGTTGAAACTGTCATGGACCCGGTTCTCGAGCCAATTTCTGAATTACCAACTGAAGCTGTTGAACCAAATGTTGAACATGATGTTGGCCCTGAATTTGTTGAGCCTGTTGCTGACTTGGTCAATGATCATGTGTCAACTGATGATGTTTCTCTCGATGATTCCTTAATTGTGCATGGTCCATCCATTGAACCTGAACCACGCAGATCTACTAGGGTTGCTAAGAAGCCCTCATATTTGCATCAGTATTATTGTAATGTTGCTTCTTCATCGTGTTCATATCCTAACATCAGATTGTGTCATCCTCAGTTTCTCCTTCTCATGCGGCTTTTCTTGCAAATATATCTTCTACAACCGAGCCATCATTTTACCATCAAGCTGTTAGGTTTCCTGAATGGCGTGCTGCCATGCAGGATGAGTTACGTGCTATGGAAAGCCTTCATACATGGACTGTAGTTTCCCTTCCTTCAGGCAAGCAACCGATTGACTGCAAGTGGGTGTATCGGATTAAACACAATTCAGATGGCACAATAGATCGTTACAAAGCACGATTGGTGGCTAGGGGTTTCACTCAAGTTGAGGGTATCGACTACACCGACACCTTCTCTCCAGTGGCCAAAATGACATCTTTCAAGGTTTTGTTATCTTTAGCTGCTGTTCACGATTGGCATCTCTTGCAATTGGATGTCAATAACGTTTTTCTTAACGACACCCTTGATGAGGAAGTGTATATGAAGCTCCCTCTTGGCTATGAGACCAATGTGCAGGGAACTGACTTGGTGTGCAAGCTTCAGAAGTCGATTTATGGTTTAAAACAGGCATCTCGACAGTGGTTTCAAACCTTTCATGATGTGGTTCTGAAATTTGGCTTTGTTCAGTCTCCATCTGAACATTCCCTTTTCATTACAAGTTCTGGTGATGATTTAGTTGCCCTTCTTGTTTATGTTGACGATGTGGTGATTGCTGGTAAACATTTGGAATCGTTGCTCGCTGTCCAAACTTTTCTTAAAAGCCATTTCAAGCTTAAGGAGTTGGGTCCTCTGAAATATTTCCTTGGCTTTGAAATCTCTCGTCAACCTGATGGCATATCCTTATGTCAGCGTCACTATGCTTTGCAATTGCTTGAAGAAACTGGTTTTCTCGGTAAGAAACCTGCTGATTTACCGATTGTTGCAAATCATAAGCTCAGTATACATGATGGAGAGTTATTGCCTGATCCTCAAGTTTATCGAAGATTGGTTGGGCGTCTTCTCTATCTAACACATACTCGTCCCGATATCACCTATGTCATTCATCAGTTGAGTCAGTTTGTTTCCACTCCACGTGTAACCACCTGGACCCGCTTATGCGTTTAACCCAACTCCAGGCAGTCACAACCTATAATCAAACCCTTGTGAAATATTATAGTCAAAATATCAAGACTGACATAGTTTCCCCCCTTTCGGGAGGTTTACGAATCATACCATAAAACCTGTTATCAAATACATATCAATACTATTCTCAGAACAATTATAAAAATCTACTAGTAACGCTTTCAAATCCATCCAAAAGTAGTAAGCAAAAGTTTAGTATCATGTGATTACAAAATAGATGATATGAAAGCATAAAGTATTCAGTTATATCAAAAGCCAACACCCGGCAAAACCAAAAGATAAGTCGTATCAAAATATAGGCATAAGTCACCCAAATACAGACAGTTTGGAAGATAAGAACATTACAACAGTCTAGAGCTAAAATGTGCCGATCCTCCAGTTGTCGGGTCCAAAAAGGGGTAGCCTATCACAAGTATCTGAAAGGGGAGAAGAAGAAGGCATGAGCTAGGGAGCTCAGTGTGTTCCAATAAGTGCAGATCAAACAAGCAATGAATTCATAACAATCAGATCATAATAACACATAACAGATCAATGCAAATGCTCGGATGCATGCATGAGTTTACTAATGACTACCCTCCAACCATACACCAAATGCAGTTCCCCAGAACTGCATCCATAAGGACTTACCCTAGGCCCGATGGGCATAGGTGCCACCTAAGGGGATGCCTTAGGTCCATAAGGACTTACCCTATGCCCGATGGGCATAGGTGCCACTCAAGGGGAGACCTTGAGTCCATAAGGACTTACCCTAGGCCCGATGGGCATAGGTGCCACTCAAGGGGAGACCTTGAGTCCATAAGGATTTACCAGCTTGATCAGGGCTGTACCAACAGAGACTTCACAACATAACCCAATAGTATACCCCAGATAGTAATCAGAGTCCAGATCTCAGATATTTGTAACAGAGTACATGTGGCATGCATTCTATTCAGAATATCAGAAACAAAAGATTTGTACCTTTGACAGATAATTGGGCATACCTATTGAGCAAATCAGACATTCTCATCATTCAACATACAAACAGATTGTAACATCTCAAGTCAACTAATATGTCATACTTTCAAGTCTATCAGACAATCAGGCAATTCCCTCACAGATCAAGAAATCATATTACAAGTATACGAATTGAGCAAACATACATCATGTCAGCAGAGAATGTCATTATATAAACAATTTATCATTTCATCTCATTTCTAACATAGTAAAGCAATCTCAACAACAATTAAGATATTAAACAACATAGTATTGGTTATGTTTAAATCATTATGCAAATCATTCAACAGAATATAGCACACACATGGAACACACCTCAAAGCTGGTCGGAGAAGGGTCTAACGGGCACCTGCCTCAGTACGCTCAGATACGGGGTCGGATCCTAGATCAAGAAAGAGTAATGATCATAATGTGAAATAAGAGTTAAACTTATTCTTATACATATGGTTTGAACTCGTACTGATATTCACTGAAGCGTGAGGATGAGCGGGTCGAGAGGAGCTAGGCTGAGCTGGTGAGTGGTCACACGAGTCTCGGGTACCTTTACACAATTAAAACACTAGTTTAGACACGTAATCGATTTAAGGTCAGATTTGGAATAATTAAGTACATATGCATGATTTGGGTTTAAGGTCAGATTCGGGGGCCTTAGAGTCGGAATTTCGCAAAACGGGCTTCAAAAACAAACTCAGGACGTCGAAAAACATAAGATAGGGTCTTTTCGAAAAAATTTGACTTTTTGGTCAAAGTCAACGCTGACGTCAGCAAGTCAACGCTGACGTCAGCAGGTCAAAGTCAACGGGGCCAGGTCAACCGATGACGTCAGCAACCAACAGGGTCAACTGTGTTGACTCGGTGAGTTAACTCATTGAGTCAACTCGGGCGAGTTGACTCACTGAGTTCACTCAACGAGTTGACTCGGACACGGGTCGGTTCGGGTCAGAGATGGGTCGGGCTGGACTCGGACGATGGGCCGACTGGTCCAGCCGGTTCAGGCCGGCTTACTTACCCCCAACGGAACAACGTCGGACGGCCACCGGAAACTCGCCGGAGAGCCCGTAACAGATCGATTTCACCTGGAAAAATATGGCAGAAACGATTATTGATCTAACCCAACCCACACAAGCCTGAAAGATCATCGGATTTAAACGGAAAATGTTGCGGAAAACGAAGGGTCGTTGGAACTTACGTAGCTCCGGTGGAGGCCTCGCCGGCGTCGGATGGACACGAGACTTTAGGGGTTTTGCTTGGCTCGACGCGGGGAGTAGAGATCCGACGGCCGTTCCTCGAACGGACGTCGAGGACGGTCGGAAAAAGAGCAAAATAGAGGCGACGGCGTTAGGGATTCTACGAAGCTTTCAATGGTGCTTCACGGTGATCTGGGACGGCAGACGGCGCGTGGTGATGGGGGTTCAGGCCGGGGCTCGACGGGGAAAGCCTTGGCACCGACGGTGAAGCTCACGGCGCGGCGGTGCCGGAAAAGGACAGAGGTCAGGGACGGTAGAGAAACAAGATGGAAGAGAGAGGATGGGGGTGTGTTCGATACGACAATAATGTCGGTAGGTGAGGAGTCAGAGTTAAATTAAATCTAACTCAATCTGACTCATTTGTTAACAAACAAATATCACCACTAGTAATACTTGACAGAAGTGAGCACTTGGCTCAATGGTTAGCGGGTTGGGTGGTGAGGCCTGAGGTCTCAGGTTCGAGCCTCCACTCCCTCACCTCCCTATATTTTTTTCTTGTTTCTTTTTTTTTTAATTGGGTGTTACAACTCTCCCCTCCTTAAGAAAAATTTCGTCCTCGAAATTTACCTGAATCAAACAGATGTGGAAACTGCTTCCTCAGGGATCCCTCGATCTCCCATGTAGCCTCACTAGGACTCCGATTTCTCCACTGTACCTTTACCATCGGAATGCGCCGGTTCCTCAAAACTCTCTCATCAAAATCTAAGATCTGGATTGGTTCCTCCTCATAGGACAAGTCTGGCCTCAACTCTACATCCTGAACCTGAATGACATGACTAGGATCTGGATGGTATTGCCTCAACATGGACACATGGAAGACATTATGGATACGACTGAGCTGAGGAGGTAACTCAAGCTGATAGGCAACTGGCCCAACTCTCTTCACGATACGGTACGGCCCAATGAATCTCGGACTCAGCTTACCCTTTTTTCCAAATCTCAGAACTTTCTTCCATGGAGATACTTTCAGAAAGACTTGATCACCGACCTCAAACTCAATATCCTTTCTTCTTCGATCAGCATAAGATTTCTGTCTGTCAAAGGCCTCTTTCAGGCGATCACGGATTAATCTGACAGTCTCTTCAGTTTCTTGGACCAATTCCGGACCCAAAGTCTTCTTATCATACAACTCGGTCCAACAGATAGGAGTTCGGCATTTACGACCATACAGAGCTTCATAAGGGGCCATGCGAATACTAGCCTGATAGCTATTATTATAAGCAAACTCGGCTAAGGGCAAGAAATCTTCCCAACTACCACGGAAGTCTATCACGCATCCTCTCAACATATCTTCAAGAACCTGAATTACTCTCTCAGACTGACCATCAGTTTGAGGATGGAAGGATGTACTGAAATTTAAGCGCGTACCCAAAGCATTATGCAAGGCCGACCAGAAATGAGAAGTGAACCTCGGATCTCGATCAGATATGATAGATAAGGGTACCCCATGCAATTTGACGATCTCTGAGATGTACAGCTTAGCCAGCTTCTCTAGAGAATAAGTAACTCGCACAGGAATAAAGTGAGCTGACTTTGTGAGTCGATCAACAATAACCCAGACAGAATCCTTTTTAGAAGGATTCAGAGGCAACCCGGTAATGAAATCCATCGTGATACGCTCCCATTTCCACTCAGGAATCTTAATGGGTTGTAACAAACCAGAAGGATGCTGATGTTCCGCTTTGACTTGCTGACAGGTCAGACACTTCGATACGTAATCTGATATATCCTTCTTCATACCCTCCCAGCGGTACCTTTGTTTCAGATTCTGGTACATCTTGTCTCCACCAGGATGCATAGCATAAGGGCTGCTATGAGCCTCACTAAGTATGGCTCACTTCAGGTCGGCATCATCGGGGACACAATAACGACCCTTAAAGCACAAGACGCCATCCTGATCGAAGGCATAAACAGATGTGGATCCCTGCTCAACTTGTTGCATGACTGGGAGTAAGGAACTGTCTAAGAGTTGCTTGGCCTTAATCTCTTCGGCCAAAGTTGGTTTAACTTGCAACTCCGCTAGCAGACTGCCATCACTATAAATACTCAACCTGGCAAACAGAGATCTCAGGTCGGATATAGTCTTACGACTCAAGGCATCGGCAACAACATTGGCTTTTCCTGGGTGATACTCAATCACGCAATCATAGTCCTTTAACAGCTCAACCCAACGACGTTGCCTCATATTTAAATCCCTCTGAGTGAGGATATACTTCAAGCTCTTGTGATCAGTAAAGATATAGCACTTCTCTCCGTAGAGATAGTGCCTCCAGATTTTCAAAGCAAAGACCACCGCAGCTAACTCGAGGTCATATGTCGGATAGTTACACTCATGTGGTCGTAACTGACGTGATGCATAAGCGATTACCTTCCTATCTTGCATCAGTACACAACCAAGCCCGGAGAGTGAGGCATCACTATACACTGAGAAGTCCTTCCCAGACTCGGGTTGTGAAAGGACAGGGGCTTGAGTCAAAACCGCCTTCAGTTTCTCAAAACTAGCTTGCTGGGCATCAGACCAAGCAAAAGGAACATTTTTCCTCAAAAGCTTCGTCAAAGGGGGAGCAATGATGGAGAAACCCTCGACAAAGCGGCGGTAGTAACCAGCTAAACCCAGAAAGCTACGGATCTCAGAGACATTCTTGGGTGGCTTCCAACTGGTGATAGCCTCGATCTTACTAGGATCAACCTGGATACCTTGAGCTGATACAACATGCCCCAGAAATGTCACTTCTCTGAGCCAAAATTCACACTTGCTCAGCTTAGCATACAAACGATGCTCTCTCAAGGTTTGCAGCACAATCTTCAAATGTTCAACATGCTCAGATTCTGTCCGAGAATAAACCAAGATATCATCAATAAACACCACAACAAACTGGTCTATATAGGGTCGGAACACACGGTTCATCATGTCCGTGAAGGCAGCTGGTGCATTGGTAAGACCAAAAGGCATCACAAGAAACTCATAGTGCCCATATCTAGTGCGGATAGCTGTCTTCGCAACATCAGATCCCTTTATCTTCAGTTGATAGTATCCAGACCGAAGATCAATCTTTGAGAAAACCGTGGCTCCCCGAAATTGATCAAACAAATCGTCAATCCTGGGTAACGGGTATTTATTCTTAACTGTCAGCTTGTTCAGCTTCCGATAATCAATGCATAATCGGAGTGAACCATCTTTCTTCTTGACGAAGAGGACTGGAGCTCCCCAAGGTGAAGAGCTAGGTCGAATGAAACCTCGGTCAAGCAGCTCCTGCAACTGAATTTTCAACTCCTTAAGCTCTTTAGGGGCCATACGATAGGGATTCATAGATACAGGTGCAGACCCCGGATAAGTCTCAATCTCAAACTCAACATCCCTATCCGGAGGTAATCCGGGCAACTCTTCGGGAAAGATATCAGGAAATTCGCTGACAGTGCGAATTTCTTCAATCTTGGATAGAGAACCCTTCGTATTCAGGAGAGAAGCAATGAAGGTCTCATATCCCTTCCGAATCATTCTGTCGACGGTCAGAGCAGATACTACGTTAGACAAGTAACCTCGACGTTCACCGATTAGAACCACTGACTGACCATCAGAAGTCCTTAAGGTTGCCCTTTTCAATTCACAATCAAGGTTAACCCGGTGCTCGGTCAACCAATCCATACCCAAGATCATATCAAACTCCTCCATTGGAAGCTCCAAAAGATCAACCAGAAAGATTTCCCCTTGAACCTCAAGAGGACAACGCCTAAACACCTTATCCACGGTCACGGACTGACCTACTGGGCTCATAACTGTAACAACATTCTCTGTGGCTTCTATCGGAAATGGAAAGTCTCGGGAAATAGATCTTGAAATGTAGGAGTGGGTAGAACCATTATCGAGCAATGCAAAGTATGGAACAGAGAAAATGGTAAATGTACCTGCTATAACATCCGGCTCATCTCTATCATCACGTCGTCTGGTAGCATATACAAGTGTTGGCTGCCTAGCCTCAGACAAGACCGGTCCCCCACTCTGATAGGATCGTGCTCTAGAGTCTGTCCTAGCAGCAGATGCAGAAGGTCTACTCTGACTACGACCCCTGGCCGGAGTCTGTACGGAAGTCTGTGAGCGTGCAGGGGTCTTGGAGGATGCCCGAGGTGCAGAAGATGGGACAGGGCAATTCTTCAGAAAATGGTCTCCGGACCCACATCGGAAACATGCACCGGTCTTCCTTCTGCACTCGCCCCCATGTCGCTTGTCACAATGCACACAAAGGGGCATAGGGGTGAAATCAGACGAATCACCTCTACTAGCAGCCGGGGTCGAAGAAGCATCAGGTCTGGATCCAAAATTACCTCTCTGACGACCAGAAGTGCGATTCCTCTTTCCATGACGCGAGGAAGGCTCGGGATTAGGAGGCCTCTTAGATCGCTCTCGGTCAGCTCTACCTCCACCAGTGGCTGCTAGCTCAACTTCTTCCAGGTCTTTAGCTTTCTCAACTAAAGTATCGAAGTCCTTATCCAGATGACCAACAACATGTACACATAGCTCATATCTCAGCCCCATCAAAAATTTACGACATTTTCCCTCTCGGTGGGCACTAAACTGGCCCCAAATCTGAGCAAGCCCAAGAATTCTGTCTCATACTCGGATACAGACATATCTCCCTGGGTCAAGGTCCTGAATCGTTCTTGCATCTGCCTCATGTAACGCTCACCAACAAAGCGGCTCTTGAAGCGCTCCTTGAAAAAGTCCCAAGTCAAATGGGCCGCAAGAACACTACTAACCACAGATTCCCACCAAGTACGAGCATTCCCATACAACATAGAGACGGCTCCCAAATATCTCTTGGGTGACTCAAGACCCAAAGAATCCATACGCCTCTCCAGATCGTGGAGCCATTCCTCTGCCTCGGTCGGGGCTCCACCAGTAGGGCCATCAAAAGTTCTCGCCCCATTCGTGATCAAGGTCTGAGAGATGGGAACCTCAGGGACAATACCAACTGCTCTAACCGCACCAGTAATCAACTGCAAAAACTGCCTACTAAGGGCTTCATCAGTAACGGATGTGGGAGGCTCAGAAGAAGACGGTGCTCCTCTAATCGGAGTAGACACATCAATCCCAGGGGCAGACTGAGGAGTAGTCCCTACAGTAGGGCCAGATGGTACGGAAGGCTCAGTAGGACCAGGGATAGGAGTTGAAGTAGGTGGCTCGACCACCGGATCATTCATCGCGTCGGCAAACCGGACAGGTCTACCGCGTCTCCGAATAGGTCGACGTCCTCTTGCAGTACTCATAGCAGAAGGCCTCTACAAGGAATAAGCTTAGGGTCAGTTTATAGCAATGGAGAATCGAACACAATTAAGCAGACAAAATTGGGTGACTTAGCTCATTTCAAAACACCTTTTTGTAAAACTTTTTCAAACATTGCGTAAAATGGACTCATACACAGTCCGAGGTTTTTAAAACCAAAAGCTCTGATACCACTAAATGTAACCACTTGGACCCGCTTATGCGTTTAACCCAACTCCAGGCAGTCACAACCTATAATCAAACCCTTGTGAAATATTATAGTCAAAATATCAAGACTGACATAGTTTCCCCCCTTTCGGGAGGTTTACGAATCATACCATAAAACCTGTTATCAAATACATATCAATACTATTCTCAGAACGATTATAAAAATCTACTAGTAACGCTTTCAAATCCATCCAAAAGTAGTAAGCAAAAGTTTAGTATCATGTGATTACAAAATAGATGATATGAAAGCATAAATATTCAGTTATATCAAAAGCCAACACCCGGCAAAACCAAAAGATAAGTCGTATCAAAATATAGGCATAAGTCACCCAAATACAGACAGTTTGGAAGATAAGAACATTACAACAGTCTAGAGCTAAAATGTGCCGATCCTCCAGTTGCCGGGTCCAAAAAGGGGTAGCCTATCACAAGTATCTGAAAAGGGAGAAGAAGAAGGCATAAGCTAGGGAGCTCAGTGTGTTCCAATAAGTGCAGATCAAACAAGCAATGAATTCATAACAATCAGATCATAATAACACATAACAGATCAATGCAAATGCTCGGATGCATGCATGAGTTTACTAATGACTACCCTCCAACCATACACCAAATGCAGTTCCCCAGAACTGCATCCATAAGGACTTACCCTAGGCCCGATGGGCATAGGTGCCACCTAAGGGGATGCCTTAGGTCCATAAGGACTTACCCTATGCCCGATGGGCATAGGTGCCACTCAAGGGGAGACCTTGAGTCCATAAGAACTTACCCTAGGCCCGATGGGCATAGGTGCCACTCAAGGGGAGACCTTGAGTCCATAAGGATTTACCAGCTTGATCAGGGCTGTACCAACAGAGACTTCACAACATAACCCAATAGTATACCCCAGATAGTAATCAGAGTCCAGATCTCAGATATGAGTAACAGAGTACATGTGGCATGCATTCTATTCAGAATATCAGAAACAAAAGATTTGTACCTTTGACAGATAATTGGGCATACCTATTGAGCAAATCAGACATTCTCATCATTCAACATACAAACAGATTGTAACATCTCAAGTCAACTAATATGGCATACTTTCAAGTCTATCAGACAATCAGGCAATTCCCTCACAGATCAAGAAATCATATTACAAGTATACGAATTGAGCAAACATACATCATGTCAGCAGAGAATGTCATTATATAAACAATTTATCATTTCATCTCATTTCTAACATAGTAAAGCAATCTCAACAACAATTAAGATATTAAACAACATAGTATTGGTTATGTTTAAATCATTATGCAAATCATTCAACAGAATATAGCACACACATGGAACACACCTCAAAGCTGGTCGGAGAAGGGTCTAACGGGCACCTGCCTCAGTACGCTCAGATACGGGGTCGGATCCTAGATCAAGAAAGAGTAATGATCATAATGTGAAATAAGAGTTAAACTTATTCTTATACATATGGTTTGAACTCGTACTGATATTCACTGAAGCGTGAGGATGAGCGGGTCGAGAGGAGCTAGGCTGAGCTGGTGAGTGGTCACACGAGTCTCGGGTACCTTTACACAATTAAAACACTAGTTTAGACACGTAATCGATTTAAGGTCAGATTTGGAATAATTAAGTACATATGCATGATTTGGGTTTAAGGTCAGATTCGGGGGCCTTAGAGTCGGAATTTCGCAAAACGGGCTTCAAAAACGGACTCAGGACGTCGAAAAACATAAGATAGGGTCTTTTCGAAAAAATTTGACTTTTTGGTCAAAGTCAACGCTGACGTCAGCAAGTCAACGTTGACGTCAGCAGGTCAAAGTCAACGGGGCCAGGTCAACCGATGACGTCAGCAACCAACAGGGTCAACTGTGTTGACTCGGTGAGTTAACTCATTGAGTCAACTCGGGCGAGTTGACTCACTGAGTTCACTCAACGAGTTGACTCAGACACGGGTCGGTTCGGGTCAGAGATGGGTCGGGCTGGACTCGGACGATGGGCCGACCGGTCCAGCCGGTTCAGGCCGGCTTACTTACCCCCAACGGAACAACGTCGGACGGCCACCGGAAACTCGCCGGAGAACCCGTAACGGATCGATTTCACCTGGAAAAATATGGCAGAAACGATTATTGATCTAACCCAACCCACACAAGCCTGAAAGATCATCAGATTTAAACGGAAAATGTTGCGGAAAACGAAGGGTCGTCGGAACTTACGTAGCTCCGGTGGAGGCCTCGCCGGCGTCGGATGGACACGAGACTTTAGGGGTTTTGCTTGGCTCGACGCGGGGAGTAGAGATCCGACGGCCGTTCCTCGAACGGACGTCGAGGACGGTCGGAAAAAGAGCAAAACAGAGGCGACGGCGTTAGGGATTCTACGAAGCTTTCAATGGTGCTTCACGGTGATCTGGGACGGCAGACGGCGCTTGGTGATGGGGGTTCAGGCCGGGGCTCGACGGGGAAAGCCTTGGCACCGGCGGTGAAGCTCACGGCGCGGCGGTGCCGGAAAAGGACAGAGGTCAGGGACGGTAGAGAAACAAGATGGAAGAGAGAGGATGGGGGGGTGTTCGATACGACAATAATGTCGGTAGGTGAGGAGTCAGAGTTAAATTAAATCTAACTCAATCTGACTCATTTGTTAACAAACAAATATCACCACTAGTAATACTTGACAGAAGTGAGCACTTGGCTCAATGGTTAGCGGGTTGGGTGGTGAGGCCTGAGGTCTCAGGTTCGAGCCTCCACTCCCTCACCTCCCTATATTTTTTTCTTGTTTCTTTTTTTTTTTAATTGGGTGTTACACCACGTCTTCCTCATCTTCATGCAGGGCATCATCTTCTTTCTTATATAAAGAAGGCTCCTGGTCTAGGACTCTTTTTTCATTCCAAAGCTAACCTTCAACTTAGCTGTTTTGTGGATTCCGATTATAGTGCTTGTCCAGACACGAGACGTTCTATTACAGGTTTTTGCACATATCTTGGCACCAACCTTGTTTCATGGAAATCGAAGAAGCAGCATACTGTGAGTCGGTCTTCATGCGAGGCAGAATACAGAGCCATGGCCTCCGCCACTTGTGAACTTGTTTGGTTGGCTGCCCTTCTTTCTTCCTTCCACATTGATACATCACCAGTTTTTCTTTACTGTGATAATCAAGCTGCATTGCATCTTGCTTCGAATCAAGTTTTTCATGAGCGAACGAAGCACATCGAAGTCGATTGCCATTTCGTACAAGAGAAGTTAAATTTTGGATTCCTTAAGTTGTTTCATATTCGATCTAAAGGCCAACTTGCTGACATCTTCACCAAAGCCCTGCATCTTTCTTCATTTTCTGTTTTTTTGCTCAAGATAAGACTGATCGATGTTCATCCCATTCCATCTTGAGGGGGGCTATTGGAATATATACATGTTAATAGAATTAGTTACAAGTTAGTTAGGAGGTTAGTTAGTTGGTTTCTTGACTGTGTATTGTTGTATAAATAAGAACCTTAGTTTTCTAAGGTTCTTCAGAAAGTTTTCTTCTTTTCTGTATCAATAAACAAAGATTACAAACTTCATCTTTGTAACATTGTAAGAAACAGCACACTGTAATCATCATTAAACCTATTAACGTTGTTAACGTTTGTAACATTTTAGAACCATAAATAATGTTGGTCATTGGTTACTAACAATTAATTCTAACACAATTATCATGTGCTACTAAAATAGTAAATCTTTATGGTTTATTTTTTAAAACTATTTTATATATTGTTGTCGTGTGTATATGGTGGTTTTAACCATTACAGAAATCGTAAATACTAATAATTTCTTTGAGACATTTGTAAATACAACAAGACAATTGTAATCGTGGAGAAGTAAGGAGATAGTGGTGGAATGAAAAATTCTCCGAATCAAATAGCTCTCAAATTTTGATCCTATTCTCATGAATTGTTGGAAACTAAAGATAAAAAAATTTATTACTATTTGTAAATTATTTTTTAGACTAACATTTGTCTGTGTTGAGAGTTGAATGGAATTGTACGGCTTTGTACTTCTATTTCGGGTTTTTAATTTTACTAAATTTCCGTCATTTAACAAAAGTTAATTAATTGTATTTTTGTTTTTTTGACTAAATTCCTGATGACTAGCAAATTCATAATTATGACGTGGGTTATGAGATTTGTATACCGAATTTTTTGGATTACATGAGTTATCATGTATTTGTACTATTCGTGTTCTCAATATTGATAGTGAATTGTTTATTTCTCTCGTTCGTGAAACTAGGCTATACTGAACTACATTAAATGTTTTCTCTTGTGCATGTCTTGATCTATGTTGTTATCGCTTTGGTTATTTTGTCGCATATCAAATTTCTAATTGTTGTGATGAATGAAAAATCATTTTGTTCGTTGAGGGAGAAGGAAGCATGTTTGGGGGCGTTGTTTGTGTGGAACAAATGTTTTGCTGTTAGGCTGCTAGCGGTATTTCTTCTTGGTAATGGTTGAAAATTTGATCTTTGGTGCTTCTATTAGTTTTCGCTTGCAAGGGTGATGCTGTTGAGATAGCTAGTGGGTGAAAATTTTGGGTGAGATTGTTTTTGGTTATTTGGGTTTTAAGTGAATGGTTTTTGCCAGAATAGAAATATTTTGTCCTTTTTCGTTGCTCAAATTTATGTCCAACGTTAGGATTTATGGTTTAATTTTTTAGTGTTGATGCATAAATAGGAGTGCCAAAATGGACAGAAAATATTTGTTTAGTTTTGGCATGTATTTTGATTAGGCATGACTTTTAGTGTTGTGAATCTCTTTGCAAGGATTAACCTCCACCTACCAAAATTAGGTGTGTGACGCGGATTAGTCCAGATTAATCAAGCTGTCAAGACAAAGGTTTGGAGAATCAGGAGGACAAAAAAAATCTTTGTTGTGAAAATAACATAAGAGGACTTCCAAAGAAACAAATTAAAACTATCAGTTGTATCTATGCAATTCATATTAAGTGATTTGTGCATATTTTTCTTTTTTGTATAATAACTTGTATCTAACCTATTTGGTGATTAATTTGGATCGGGTACTGCAGATGCTTATTGTCGGGTGCAACTATATCAATCATAAAATTTTTTGTGATGTGAACTAACTTTTATTTTACATATAATTTTACATAAGTTATTATAATTGAAAAAAAATTCAAATAAATTAGTGACCATGAAATTTGTAATTAAAAAAGATAATCACAGTGCTTTAAGTCAAATCTTATTTAAACTGTGTTTTGGTTTTAGTAGAATGTTGGGCTAAGAAAATAAAAGACACAAATATTGGAAATTAAAAGGTGAGAGTGGGGAGTGTTGTATTGGGTGGTGGACATGCGTTCAATGGGTGAACCTAGGAAAGGGAACATATGGACCATACTAGCACACTACACAGTCCAACGGAGCATCGACATCGTCACTCGCTTGTGTTGGTTTATATTAGACGATATGTAGATACAGTTTTTAGGGCTTTGATTTTTTTATTAAATGTTAATTCGATTAATATTATTATCGTAATATATTTTCAAAAAAAAAATTATAAGAATGTACTAGATATTGAAAATAATCAAACAAACTAAATCATGTGTACAACAAATGCATAAAAAGGAAGTGAATGAAAGACAAAATCTTGGGAGAAAAGGGGGGAATAAAGGCCCGATTACCCCAGTTTGATTAAAATTAAACTTTGAGTATAGAAGATGGAGATGTCTTCTAGAGATGGATATGGGTCGGGTTGTACTGGATTTTAGGCAAACCCGAATCTAACATAAAAATATAAAATTTCAATTCGATCTCAATCCAACCTGATATATGGAAAAAATTTATCCGACCAAAATTCGATCGAATTTTAAGATTAAAACGTGTCTCGTCTAGTCTCAACTTGACTACTTTAGCACTCGTAGTCGAACCATGACTCTCTTTCGGCTTGGCGGCATTGGCATACCTGATCGCCCCAAGTTCACTACTTCTTCCTTTGACTCGTATGTTGTCCTCACCATGGCAGCAAAGCGGTTCTTCTCGGATCCCCTTATCAAATGAGGACCATCACAGAAGTAGCACTTCAACTTCTTGCTCCCCTTCTTCTTCGGCACAAACTTATACTCACCATTTCCCTTGTCTTTTGAACTGGGCTTGGTTGATACAACACGAGCTTTCTTGCTTCCAGCGGGCTCGATCGGAGGTTTGGCAACGCCGACTGACTGTCTCTACAAGCCTCTTAGCATCACCTTGCTCTAATGCGAGCTTCGCCCCCGGTCTAAGCTCCTCTAAAAAGATCTTGAGCACACCACATTCACTCAATGCAGTCTTGCAATTGAGTAGCTCACTCTTGAGATCATTCATCTCCTTCCGTAAAGTCTCCATCTCGACTTCACGAACACAACTCTCACGAACTATCTGCAACTCATTGAGGATATGTCGCTTCACATCATTGAACTGGCCTTCCAATGACTCTAAATTTTCAAGACGTGACTCTACAACACTTTGGATCCGCTTTGCCTCCCTTTCGGATTCCTTGAGTATATCGATCCTCTCCTCTAACGATGTTGTGTATTTTCTCAAGTCTTTTACCTGAGATTTAAGGAAATCACTTCTCCCGTTAAAATCATCGAGAGCATCTCTTACCTCGTCCATTGTCAGTGTTTCCTCCTGTTTCCCACCATGGCAGTCTTTGCCTTTTCGTGTGGAAGCCTCATTTCTTGGTTTTGTCATCTCTTTACTCCTTTGCCACGAACTAGCTCGGTCACTCTGACTAGCTCGAACGGAAATCCTTGCCTAACTTGACTGCAACTGCAATAGGCTCAAACACAATTCCCCTCGACTCGCTCTGATACCACTTGTCACGCCTGTAGACTTTTGCTACCTGGAACATGCGGCCTTAGTCCACTTTCTGAACCTTGTGCGACTAAGTAAGCCTAAATCCACTTGCCGCGGGAGCTAGAGAGCAAGACCACGCGGCCTTAGGCGAAGTTCTCTCGACGAATGCCTAAGTCAAGCTGGATTCTCGCTCTAGAAGATCAAACACTTCTAAAGCCCTCGAACAAAAGATCATTCTACGCGAAAGCTGATAATAGAACAACTGAAAGTGATAGCAACAAGAACAACGAAGAACACTTAAGAACAATGACGAACGCTCAGAGAGTTTAGAGTAAATGCTTCTTATATTACTCAAAGAGAATGAGTAGAATGAGATATGAGGTGATTACAACTGAGCTGGGGAGGCTCTATTTATAGCTGAACTCGGCTAGATCCAACGGTACAGTTTAAATTACATCGACGGTCGAGATCTGTCTTATCTCTTAGTTTAAATCTCTAATTATCACAAATATTATCTTTAACGATAATTACAAATAATATATGTGATAATCACAATGGCTTATCGTATTTACCATCCCAAGCTACCTCGGTAAATTCTCCATAGAATTTACTAAGTCTGGTGGGCTTGCGGGCTTCGTAGCATTCTCCAAGTGTCAGGCCAATTCTGATGGTCTTGACGAGCCCAATGCTCCGCGCACAACCTCATTGCCTGATGTTTGCGCCAATGACTCGGTCCCAAAAGTTTGGCCCATGACATATGCAAAGAGTTGAACATTATAATAGTTACCCATAAATATATGAAAAATAATACAAATACTTTAGGGTGAGTCAGATCAAATATTTTTTACCTTAAACTTGACCCGACATGACATTTAATAATTTTAAAAAAAATCTAATTCTATAAAATTAGGTCGAGTTAAATACCCATCCTTAATTATATATGATCTCCTAGACGGGGGAGAAAGTGTTTACAAACAAACATATCTCTTAAATAATTTTCTATGAGCATCATCTCTCATAATTTTTTTAGCATGATCTCTTAAATAATTAAATCTGTTAGTATGAATTATCTAAATAAGGCCCTGTCTGTATGGTCAAAAGCGTCGATTTGAAGTTGTCGCTGTTATACATTTATAGTTATTTTAGGTGGGGAAATAATACGGCTTATTTAAAAATCCCCTACGCTTATATATATATACATGCCCCCATTTCCATTTCCATCGCCATTACCAACAACAACAACAAAAACCTTCTTCTACAAATCCATCACTTTAGTCTCTCAAGTTTTCTTCAAAGTAATCAGAATTTTTCTGGGCAAAAGAAGCTTATACTCGATCAGGTTAATATCATCTGCAGAAAGCAAAAGAATCAAATGGGGCTGTTGTCAAGGAAAGTCACGTGTAACTCTCATGGACAAGATTCTTCTTACTTCCTGGGATGGCAGGAATATGAGAAGAACCCTTATGATGAAGTCAAGAATCCTAAAGGAATTATTCAGATGGGTCTTGCAGAGAATCAGGTAATATATTTCACGTGTTCGAATTCTGGCGTTTGGAGGATTAGGATTAATCGACCAATGAGTCGGATATGTAGGGTTGAAATGCATTTTCTTATGGTTTGTGTTATTAATTTTTTGCAGCTCTCCTTTGATATTCTTGAGTCTTGGTTGGCCAAAAACCCTGAGGCAGCTAGTTTTAAGAGAGATGGGCAATCCATATTCAAAGAGCTTGCTCTATTCCAAGACTACCACGGCCTGCCGGCATTCAAAAAGGCATTGGTTGATTTCATGGCTGAAATCAGAGGAAACAAAGTGACTTTCGATACAAATAACATAGTCCTCACCGCCGGTGCAACGTCTGCTAATGAAACGCTCATGTTTTGTTTGGCGGAAAAAGGCGACGCTTTTCTGCTCCCTACGCCATATTACCCAGGGTATGTTTTCTCTTTGCTTTCTACATTAACAACCTGTGACTGTAATGTAAAGAAACAAAACACTAAAAAGTATTGTTTTTTTTTCTTACAGATTTGATAGAGATCTCAAGTGGAGAACTGGTGCTGAGATTGTACCGATTGTTTGCACCAGCTCTAATGGCTTCAAAATCACAGAATCGGCCCTTGAAGAAGCCTACCAAGAAGCGCAAAAAAGGAAGCTGAGGGTGAAAGGCGTTCTAGTCACCAACCCATCAAATCCATTGGGCACGACAATGTCCAGAAACGAACTGGACATACTTGTTAACTTCATTACAGACAAAGAAATTCATTTGATCAGCGACGAAATCTACTCCGGCACGGTTTTTAGCTCGCCGGCATTCATAAGTATCATGGAAGTTTTGAAAGATAGAAAGCTTGAGAATGATAGTCAAGTTTGGGAAAGAGTTCATGTTGTTTATAGCCTTTCAAAGGATCTAGGCCTGCCTGGTTTTCGAGTTGGTGCAATTTACTCCAACGATCCCATTGTTGTGGCCGCCGCCACAAAAATGTCCAGTTTCGGCTTAGTTTCTTCACAAACTCAATTCCTTCTCTCCGCCATGTTGTCCGACAAGAAATTCACCAAAGAATACCTTTCCAAAAACCACAAGAGGCTTCAGAAGAGACAGAACAAGCTGGTGTCCGGCCTGGAAAAAGCCGGCATCAGTTGCTTGGAGAGCAATGCCGGGTTGTTCTGTTGGGTCGACATGAGGCACCTTTTGAGCTCAAACACATTCGAAGCCGAAATGGAGCTTTGGAAACGAATTGTTTACGAGGTTAAACTGAACATCTCGCCTGGTTCTTCGTGCCATTGCACTGAACCGGGGTGGTTCCGAGTTTGCTTCGCTAACATGTCCGAAGACACACTAAAGCTCGCCTTGAAACGACTCAAGTCCTTCGTTGGCTCCATCACCATTAACAACCAGAGCCATCAGGAGTTGAAAAACACCAGAAAAAAGAACCGCAACAATTGGGTTTTCCGGCTGTCGTTCCAATCATTCCATGATCGGGAGCAAGAAGAACGATAAGCCTGGTCAAATTTACAAGTGTGAACACTTTTTTTTTCTTTTCATCCAAAGTTATTTTATTTAATTGTAGAGAGAGAAACTGCACTCAGCCCATGTGGGAATTTGAAGTGTGTTTAGTTTCACTTGTAAAATTTACAATTTCCACTTGCCATGGAAATCTTATTGGATTCTTCAAAATGATTATAGTAAATAATTAGCTTGATACGAGATTCCATAATCAATTTACATATAAACAATTCTTCTTCAAATATATAGAATCTCTTTATTAATTGCTTGTATTAGTTTAATGTTAAGCAACTGATAACGCGTATGCATGTTTTCCCGGCACGGCGACTCGCTTACTATCAGCTGCCGACGTTTGCCAGTCTTCAATTAATTGTGCTGCTTATTCAACCAACCTTATTATCGGGAATTCTAAATTCCAACTTTATAAGTGCTTTTTATTGTAGTTTTTTTTTTGGTTTGGGTCAGATCCTAAAAAGAGTAAAGATGTAATGCGTATTAGGAATATAAATAGATTTAAATAGCGGTCTACAACAGTAATTTAAATAACAGTCGTCATATAGTAGTTTTAGCATTATTAAAAACTATGATATTTGTCTGTGATAGTATATGTTATTAAAAAATTCACGACCACGATACATACATTGATTACAATTTACAATAGTATCTGACTATCCGTTATGTCTGCAATCGATATAAACGTAACGTGACCGTAACCATAATTTAAATTCTAATAGGTTCTCCGAAAAACATTGTTTTTTTCGTTTTTGGTGAGGTTGAAACGAAGCCACCATGGATATAGCTTCACCATCTTCAAATTTTCTTCAAATAAAAGAAAAGACGGTACATTTAGGTGTAAATAAAGCTATAACTGTTTTCATTTTGTTTCCAAAGTCGTCACCAACAACACAAGGCTTTGGAAAGCAAGAGTTATTTGCAAGAAATCCTTCAAGTGAAATTGCCTTTCAACTTTGTCGGGTTTAATTAAGAATGGAATTAACCCCATTTTTTTTTTTGATAAAAATCTCATGCCCACTAACATTCTATGCCCCTATTAAAAATACTTAAAAATTAAATTTTGTCCCATAACCCTAATTTTCATATCTTAAACCCTAAACCCTAAAAAATACATTCTACATCTAATTCCCTACACCCTAACCTAAGCCCCAACCTTAAACCTCAAACCCTAAAATATAAACCCACTATTTTAAAGTGAGGGCACAAATGGAGGCATACTTTGGGGCAGATGATTCTCATCCTTTTTTGTGTCTCTTTATATGTCTTATCAATGATCTTATATCACGTGTATCAATAATTTATATTTTCTATTTTATTTATTGTTTTTATTTTATTGATAAAATCCGTGACATAAAATCATTAACAAAATACGTAAAAAGATTTAAAAAAACACAAATTTTATTCTTTAATTAGAACCCCAGAAAAATGGTTTGAGAGAAGTTTTGGAGTTAACAAAAACACTTCTTTCATATACTCTTTAATGAGTGAAGTTAAGGAAATTATTAAATTTTGAGCTAATATATTTGGCCGGTTGGTCAAGCTGTTTATCTTTGTTTCATTATATTTTCTTAGGTTATGGTTCTAGACATACTTAGAATACTCTTCTTCCTTTCCTTAGAGTCTCCTTCAGTACACTCCCCTCTGAGTAGGATTATGATTAAATTTAAGATTTATAACAAAAAAGAAAGTTATTGAATCTTGGAATAAATTACAATATAAGTCATTGTATTATTAGTAAGTTTATAATTGTGTTATTATATTTTCAAATGTTATAATCACATCACTTTATTTATCGATTGTAACAATTAAGTCATTTTATCATTAAGTTTATAACAAACATTAACTTTTCAATTACATTTGAGTGACCAAATGTAAATTTACTCATAGTTGAATGACAAATTTGTAATTAAAAATTTAATATACGTTACACATTTAACAACAAAGTAAGATGATTGTTATAATCGATATGTAAAAAGATCTAATTGTAACTTAAAACGTGACGACAAATATAAACTTGCTCATAATACAGTGATCTGCATTATAATTTACACGAATAATTAGGAAATTATGTTGTCTATAGAAAAACCATTTTCCCCCACAACCTTTCGTGGTTCTAATTTGAATATGAGTTTAATGATATTGTAGTTGTGGTAATATGTAAAAGATTATAAGTATTTCTAAACGCAATTATCTTTTATTTAGAGGTTATAAATTTATTCTTAGTTTAATTATTGTAATTTTTACATTTAAAAATAACATTATTTTTTTCAAATACATGCGTTAATTTTAACATTGGCTTAATGAATGTATAAATATAAATTAAAATGATACATTTTCTCTTTTAAAAAAATTATATTTAACATATTTTTATTGAAAAATTAATTAATAACGCCAAAAATTAGTTGATCGAGATTTGAACTTGTGTAGAATGAGATAAATGAACATCCTTAACCACTCATCCAATGGATGATTTTACAATAAATGTCATGTACTAATAATTATGTGTACTGATATGTACTAATAGCTATTTTAATTGCTTTTGAATTCATAGATACTGAAAGTGCTATTATCTCTTTTTAGAATAAAATCTAAAAAAATAATTTTTATATTATTTTTTCAGATTTTTTTTTGGGTAAAGTACACAAATGATAATTGAACTTTTGTAAATTATTCAATTTAGTAACAAAACTTTCAATTGCTTTAATTTTTATCATTAAACTTTTAGTTTTGCTCCAAATTGGTCATTGACCCGTTAACAATAGTTAAAAGGGTGACATGACAGTTAAAATATTTTGTAAAATAACACATTTAATCCTCCACATTTACACATTCATACAATTTTGTCTTAATTTGAAAAAAATAATAAATTTAACCCTCGTTATTTATACATTATTACAATTTGGCACTATTTTAATTAAAAATAATTTAACCCAAAACCTTAAACTCAAAACTCAAAACCCTAAACCTTTAAATCTTAAACCCACAAGTCCCTTTCAGTTTCCAAACATCGTTGAATGATGAAAAAGCATCGGTGAACGGTGATCGGATGGGGAACTTTTCCATCTTTACGATGCTCGGCCAAGGAGATAACCAAACCGAGAAATCATCATCTTGGCTTCTTCCATCCCCTGACATTCCTATTGGTCTGAAATCTATTTCGACGACTCTATCATGCATGAGATTTCTTAGATAGTCTTGGGTTTATCATCTTTTTCTGTAGATACATAACTATCTATAGTATCCATCTAAAGCTTTACTGTATGTATAAATTACTCTCTATTATCGCGCAACCACCTATGTATATACAGCTGATTTGATATGTATGCATAATTTGGTGATAATAATCAGATGATGAAATCGTGTCTTTTTTCATCATGTAATCATCCACAACCTTTGGTTTGTACGTATTTAGATATTCCCTTGTATTGTTAACTTTTTCATCACCATTACATGACATTTTTAGCTTTTTCTCATAATTGTTTTTAATAGTTTTCGGCTGCGGTATGTAATCTCTCAATGACCATAAAATTATTGGTTTGAGCTAATATTGATTGATTTTAGTTTAGGGTTTTGGTTTTAAAATTTATGGTTTAATAGTTTAAGGGTTTAGGTTTTGAGTTTAGGACTTATGATTACATTATTTTTAATCAAAATAGAGTCAAATTGAAATAATGTATGTTAAATTTATTATTTTTTGAATTAGGACAAAATTATTTGAATGTAAAAACGTGGAGAACTAAATTTGTTATTATACAAAATATTTTAACTGCCACGTCACACTTTTAACTGTTGTTAACAGGTCGGTGACCAAAAACTAAAATTTGAATGGTAACATTAAAGCAATTGAAAGTTTGATTACCAAATTGAATAATTTACTAAAGTTCAACTATCATTTGTGTAATTTACCCAAAAAGAAAAAATCTCTCTCTCTCTCTCTCTCTATATATATATATATATATATATATATATATATTGGCCATGTTTGGTAAAAAGAGGTTTGACCGGTCAAATCTATTAATTTGGATGTTTGGTAAAGAGCGGATTGGGGTGAAACCTCTAATTTTGAAAAACTGCTAATAAGAGCTTTTTGAAATTAGAAGTTTTGACATAAGAGTTATAAAGACTTTTACCCTTAAAAATTATAAAAAAATCTTCAAATAACCTAAATTTAACATTTTCTATTTTAATTCTTCAACCTCACGTATTTACATTGTGACATTTGTAAACTAATACTTTTTGTATTTTTTATTCGCTCACATTTATATTTGTATTTAAATTTAATAATTAATTAAATTGTATTAAAATAATTATATAAACAATAAATTAATATATAGATCCTTCAAATATACTTAGTAATGTTATATTAAAAAATATTTTCATAATCTAATTAATATTAATAGATACAAAATATGGATAACTAATAAACTATTCAAATAAGTATCGAATATAATCATGTCCTTATATGTTATTTTGCTTCTTTAAATAATCAAACAACTATCAGCTATCAGTTAATTTTACCAAATGATTTTATACGATCAATTAATATAATCCGTTAGTCAAATCAACTAACGCAATCAGCTATCATCTAATGTAATCCGCTATCAGCTATCCGCTAATTGTCAAACATGACCATTATAAAAATTATTTTCGGTTCTTATAATTTCAAAAATAATTAAAATAATTAAAGGTACATAGTGATACATAGTGATATATAGCGTTTATTATAGAATCATTCTTCAACCAATTAGTGGGTGTCATGTTAACTACCCTTCTATATAAAAGAAAACTCATACAAATATATCTAAACTAAACCTATACAAATATAATTAATATAATTGAATTTTAACCTCAAATTTCAGACTTAACAGATTTATTAAATCAAGATTTGTTAGAAATTGAGCAAGCGTTGATGGCCGGTTGACCAAAGCTACTCATCTCCTCCTTTCTTATTTCCTTAAATTATGAATTTAAGACCCAACAAAAATATTTCTTCCCCTAAAGTCTCCTCCTCTCCTCTAAGTAGAAATAAAAGTAGTATTTATAAAAAAAAACCTTGTTAGAAATTAAATCAATATAATCATTACTTTCTGCCATATTTAATTCACTTCAGTTGTGTTCAGAGACATTATTAGATTACAATTAACCAATCAAATCATTTGGGATATCATTAATTATGAAAGATGGAATATATCTTCAAACATTTTAATATATGCAACAAGAAAGATATATATCATTGATGATATATTTATATAATTAGTTGAAGTTTTGATTAGATTACTAACAATCAGTTAATCTAGTAGGATGAGTCGTAAGTCTCTTAAACAATGTTAAAGTTTGAAATTTAGCGTTATGCACAAAAAAAAAAAAACTAGGTTTGGAGGGTCAACCCACAATAGATATCTACGAAACTCGATCTCGATTAATCGATCAATAAATTAGATACCAAATCAAAAATTAATTAGATTAGTGTCACCAATTATTTTATATTAATTCAATTAAGGAACTCCTTTGAAAATAATTCAATTAAGAAAAGACATGAAAAATGTTTTTAATTATTAATAAATATATTATTATAATGGTATTTTAGTCTTTTTCATTTGTCTAAATGATTTTTATTTTAAATAAATCATATTAAAAATCACTATTTTGAAATTAAAACAAAGAATTAATAAACTAAAATACAAGTTATTTGCCACTTTGTCTGAAATTATTTATTGAATAAATTATAATAAATATAGTATATTTTTCATTAAAAATTATATGATAAAATCTATAATAATTTAAAGCTGATATAATTTTAAAATCGTTCAACTTGCTGTCGATAACCAACAATATAGTATTAATATATCTCGAATCATTCATTAATAATATGTAACTAAAACTTATGCACTTCCGTTAAGGTTCTTCTACTTTTTGATATTAAAAACAATAAACAAATTATTCAAATAGCAAACAATCTCTAACTCTAACTAATGCTAGAGTGGTCCATATTTTGATTTTATGAATTTCAAGATTCGATGAACGAAAATTCTTTGTATATTTTCGGTGTCTTATCTCTACACTAAAAAATAAATTTAGGGTTTAGGGTTTAAGGTTAAGGTTTGTAGTTAGGGTTTAGAGAATTTGGGATAGAGTGTATTTTTTAGATTATAAGGGGTAGGGTTTAGGATTTAAAATTTAAGGTTAGGGCTTGAAATTTAATTTTTTAATATTTTTAGTGTTAGAACATAGAAAGGGGCAGATGATTTTTTATCCAGATTTGATTTGAATGGGATATTGTATGGTGATTAGAAAATGGGAAATACTTTGATACACAAGATTGTGTAAACTTTAATTTGTACAAATCTTTCAATTTTAGGGTTTAGATATTTAGGTTGTAATTTATGGGTTTAGGGCGTATGTGTAGAATTAAAGGTTTATAGTTAGAATGTAGAGTTTAGGGTTTAGGATTTTAGATTTTAAGGTGTTAGGTCTAAGAATTTAAGTTTTAGATTTTATAGGTTAAATAGGAAGGTTGTGTAAATTGTTTTACACAATTTGTGTATTAAAATATGAATTATTATCCTATACACTAGCGTTGAAAAATAAAGTTTCCACAAGCGGTGTTATTTAAGGTTTTACAGTTAGTTTAGGGGTTTAGGTTGTAGATTTTAGAATTTAGGATTAATGGTTAGAATTTAGAGTTTGGGTTTAGGGTTTGTGGTTAGTTTTTTAGGGTTTTAAGGTTAGAATTTTAAATTTTAGATTTAGACTTGGAAATATGCATGCTTGTGTAAACTTTTTTACACTGGTAATGTATCAAACATTAATCCTTAAAATATGAGTAATTATTTCATGCACAAGCGCTTGTGGAAACTTTGTTTACACAAGTGTCATAGTTTTTAGGTTTAAGGATTCTCTTTAGGGTTTAGGGCTTAGGAGTTTAAGAGTAGTAGTTTTGAATTTAGGAGTTGTTGATATAATTTTGAGTCTATGATTAAAATTTAAGGTGTATAGATTAAAACCTAAATTCGTAGTCATATTACACTAAAACTTAAACTCTAACCCTAACCTCTAAATTATAATCATAAACATTACATTCCAACCAAGCACCTTAAATTCTAAACCCTTACATTATAATCCTAAAATTTAAACTTTAAATTAAAATTCTAAAATTAAGGCGCACGTGAAAAAAAAATCAACCGCGTAATAATCCTTAAATATAACCCATAGAAAATTATAGTGCTTTGAAATATTTTTTTTCGATAATAAGAATTATATATATATAAACATACAACTTTTAATCTCACGACAATCGAAGTTATCAGATTATCGATGATAAATTTTTTTATCATATTATCAAATGTTTTATTTTTAATTAATAAACTATTCTCCTTTCTTATAACACAATAAAATCAGAGATTCTTACGAATAGAGTTAGATTACTAATTAGTTTGAAGTGTTTATTTACAGTGTATGCTCGTTAAACTAAGTAAGCGGGGGTCAGCTGGTTTGTAGCAATGAAGTTATCACATGTTTCCTACGAACCAAACATACAATATGAAAATTAGGAACAGTAAAACTCGATTTGATTTGAAAAAATAAATTATTTTTATAATTTTAAATTATTCAAATAAATTAAGTTATAAATTTAATTTTTAGGTTCGAGTCGAGCATAAACGATTATGGACAAGCGTAATTTGAATGACCACACATGGTCTCAAAAACGGACCCAAATGAATTAACCGTTAAGTTAAATGATTCTAAAAGAAAAATAAAATATTAGTTTTGAGCTAGTGGTAGCATACTGATAAAGTAAAATGTTGTTGTATTTCATAGTTTTAGTCTTATTATATTTATTTTTTATTCAAAAGTTAGTCTTCCATGCATACAACAATTCAACATACATTTTATTTTTTAAAATCGAGAAGTTCATTTTAATAAATTGCACATAATTTTTTAAATCTGTTGAGCCGTCCTTGAAGTTGAGCTCAAATCTACCAATTTGAAATACACTAAAAAAATAAAATTTCCTTATTTTGCAATAATTTGGTCATTGATTTTTTTGTTTCTTCAATTACTCGTCCGTTTTAAATATACTTTTTTTATTAAATTTTAATCATATGCTCGTAAACACTTTAAATACCTATGACATTTATAATAGTAGAACCATGTTAAATTTACACAAACTAGAACAACTTGACTAGACTCAACTGGACTCAAATTTCACAATCTCTATTCGACTCAAAATAGTATCAAATAAATTTTAAATGATAAGCTTGCATAATTCAAAATAAATAAATAACTCGACTAGATTCAAAAATCACTCTAACTTAAATATCCCTAAAAAAGGTAAACAAGGAAGTATTTTCATATCTTTTTTAAGTTTTGGAATGGGAATTTGAGTAATACATTATTTTTCTTGCATAATAAGATCCCACTTATCAACTCGTATAGGAATAAAGAATTGGATTCTGTACACTTAGTTTTAATAAAAACAAATCAAAGATGTATGATTGCGATCACTACTTTAACTAAACTAGAACTAGCACAAGATCTCCTTCCGTAAATAAATTCTTTCATTCATATTTTAAAAATAGGAATTTAACTTTGAAAAATTCTATTTTTGCAAAATAGAAATTCAAAGAAGTATAGATATATAAAAGCAAGTTTTTTTTTCAATAGAAAGCAAGTTTAACTAACTATATATCTAGCATGTACATTAATAAGACAACAAATTAACTAACAACTAATTGATTTAGCGGGATCATATGTTATGTTCTTTAAGTAAAGTCAATGGTTCAAATTATAATATAGTGAATGGAAAAAATGGATTTGGAGGGTTGTTCCCATAATATATCTCTACAAAACTTAATCTGAATTAATCGGCCAATGAGTTAGATACAAATTACTAAACAAAAAAATAAGACAACAAAGTTATGGTGTGTTGCATGTGGCATGTGGGATCTCTCATTTTGCCAACCCCCTTTGACGTATCTTTAAAAGAATCAATAAACCAAAACGATTATTCGCATTACGCAATCTTTTCTAGTTACATGAAATCTAAACAATACATAATTTTTAAATATTTTTCGTAATTAAACAAAAAAATTCGGTTGTCCATGATGAAGCAATACCGGTCGCAACCGCCCATGATCCTTACATGTGATGGAAGAGTTTGGTAGCTCTTAATTTTCATAAATTAATGGTTTTATTCTGAATAAAATAAAATGAAAAATAATTTAATGAAGAAAGTGGGAATTTCGGTCGATTTCATGTTCTTGTTTAATACCGAATCCATGTGCTATTCATAGAATTACCTGGTTTTTGCTGCACAAATTCTTATGAAACTATGAGCCAAAAGGGCTTCTTATTTTATTGTAGTCGATTAAACAGTCAAAAGTATTTTTTATTCATATTATAAATCGAAAGAAATTTGATTAAAAATTGTAGTCAACTGAATAAATTAAAATAATTATCTTACAGTTTACGTAATTATTGTAGCAAAACTATAAATTTAGGTTAGTTATAATATTAAGGATGTGTCTACCACGTGCGACAAACACCGCTGAACACCACTAATGCTGAACACCATTAAATTAATTAATAAAGATTTAAAATTTCAAGGACTCATCAAATAATTAATAATTACTTTAAAAATTCAATTAAATTATTTTTTATATATATTAAAATTTTATTTTTTTAATACGAGTAAACTATATATTTAGTACCTCACTTATTTCCGTATTTCTATTGAACCCTCATTATTTAAATATTATTTTAATTTAACCATATTCTTTATAAAAAATAATTTAACCCTTAACCCTCAACCTAAAACCCTAAACTATTAAACCTTAAACTCTTAAACCTATAACCTAAATCATATACGACAACATCGTTGTCTTAATAAGGGTAAACTATATATTTATCACTTCACCAATATGGTCATTGCTGGCATTTATGTTTATGAGGTCTGGTCCTTACTCAAAATGATAGTTGTCTTATTTTAGTTAAATGAAGCACAAAACAACTTTTTAGCCATCATTCAAATCAACGACAAGCAAGTAATGATCCACCATTCATATACCACAACACCTTGATCAGCTTAAGGTGTCATGTAAGAAAACCTTGAGTCCAAAATGCAACTAATGTTCTATCTGTACCAACCAAACACCCCCTTTGCCATGTGATGACCAGGTAAAATTGATATGGAAATTGCATAATTTTTATTCAATACGTGATGACCAAGTAAAATCAATATATAAATTACATAATTCTTAATCAACACATGATGACCAAGTAAAATTTATGAAAAATACATCTTATGTAAAAAAAATATAAATAAATTTGAACGTTACATAAAAATTGGTTGAAAAAAAGTAATAAACTTTTAACATGTGAGTTGACTTTTCTAGATCCATGATAAATATGATACCTTCTCTACAAATGAAGCTGAAATATTAGCTACCCATATGATACATTTGAAGTCTTTTCCTCATAAAATACTCCCAGTGATCTTAAGAACTAAAAACTCAGAAATAACCCCCACACTGTTGGCATTTCTCATAAATCTCATAAAACATTTTAGTCCCAAGGAACTTTACTTTCATCTATATGATTCCGTAGGGTAATTATCAATTTATCATAACTCATAGTAATAACACATATTACCACTACTAGGAAATAACGATTCCACTCCATCCGTTCAAACAGTAACTTAAATAGGATCCAGGCATAACAATAACTTAAACAATAATTTAAGAGTATAGGTTTAAGGGTATATAGTTTAGGGTATAGGTTTAAGAGTTTAAGGGTTTTAGGTTGAGGGTTAAGAGTTAAATTATTTTTTTTATAAAGAATAGGGTCAAATTAAAATAATATTTAAATAATGAGGGTTCAATATAAATACATAAATAGGTGAGGTACTAAATATATAGTTTACCTTTATTAAAAAAAATAAAATTTTAATATATATAAAAAATAATTTAATTGAATTTTTTAAAGTAATTATTAATTATTTGATGATTCCTTAAATTTTTAAATCTTTATTAATTAATTTAATAGTATTCATCGGTGTTCAACATTAGTACTATTCAGCGGTGTTCGTCGTACGTTATAGAATTTTTTTATTATTAATTCAATATTTTTATGTTTACGCGATTGATTATATGTCCTATAATTATTTTCTTTGTCCGAATGTGAACACGATTTCAGTTACGTTAGTCAACGCGTCTTCTGTGTTGTCATTTATGTAACAGTTCAATTATATTAAAAGAAAGAGTAAATATAACTTTAGCATTTAATTTTGATATTTATATATAAAGTGACAATTTTTTTTGGTGTAACTAGGTGTTTAACTATTTTTGGGCGTAATTGGGTATTCAAGTTTTAATTTTTTCTGGCGTAATTAGATATATAACATTGTTAACACTTGCAATTCGAATGTTTAGCTTTTAAACCTATAACACTTATTATCTCTTCCACTAAACAACGTTAAAATTATAAGTATGAACTAATTATAATTGGGGTAAAAATGTTTAATGATTTAATTGATTTTTCTTAAAGTTTAAAAACTTCTTACATCCTTAAGGCAAAATATAAGTATCTAATTACACAAGAAATAAACTATGTAATTGTATTATTAAAATATTATTTATTTAACTATACTAAAATAATTTTTTAATAGTAAGAAAATTCTTGAGTAATGTCATGTACCGATATGTATCACTAATCATATGCACGAATATGTATCATTAATTATTTTACTAACTTTTGAAACCATAAAAACCTAAAACATGATTATTCTTTTTTAGAATAAAATATACAAAACACTTTTCGGACTACATTTTCATATTTTTTATTTTTTAAATTTTTTAAATTTTTGTCCATAAGTTTAGAGTTGAAATTTAAAGTTAATATTTAAAACTAGAGTTTAAAAAATTTAGAGTAAAATATTTTTAAAATTTAAGGCTTAAAATTTAACTTTTTAATATTAAAACATAAAAATATTAAAATTCAATGGTTTTTTATTTGAGGGGTTGTAAACAGCAAATTGATTGGCGTTTCATGCAGACAATGAAATGAAAAGAGAGACACGAAAACGGTTGATTATGAAAGCTTTGTCCCACCCTTTGTCAAAAACCAACATCATTCTTTAGGAGTGTTAATATCATAAGCTTGACTCCCCAAGTTATTTATGGTTTAACTACTAAAAACTATTCATTTTATTAATTTTTTGTATGTCATCTTTTTACTAAGTAAATCTTCACTTGGTAAAAAATGTTTTTAAATTTAATTTACTAAGTAAAGATTCAATTCGTAAAAAATTGACATAATTTTTTTAATAAATTAATAATTTTTATTAGTTAGGACCATAGATAACCTGACGAACCTGACCTATAATTTTTTCCATAATTAGACCTTAATCCTCCAATTAAGTCTAGACATAACAAGATTATAGAGGACATTGACAATAAAAGTTTGTTTTATAAATATTTTGTTTTTATATTTTATTTTAAAAAACAAATTTCATTTTAATTTAAAAAAAACAAGTTTGGTTAATAGAAATAAAAGTTTGTTTTTTTTTGAAATGAAAATAGTGAAAAATATATTTGACATCTAATTTTTCATAATAGAAATGTACAAATAATTATTAAATAATTAAATTAAATATAATCAATAGAAAAATGTTATTTACAATTTCAAAAAAATATATATTTAAACAAGTATTATAAAATGTATTAAATAATACAAATATTTTTTTAAATTGAAGTTTTGGCGCATCATGTTCTTTTCTTTAGTATGATGGTGTGATACAAGGGTAACATATGTTCAAACACACAGTGTAAAACTAGTGTTCAAACACGAATTATCTGGATGAGTTACATCATCCTTTACCACTGAGACAACAAAGGGACGAGCTTATAAATAAAATTTATAATGTAGATAACACAATAAATATATAAAGTCTACATAATTAAAATAAAAAACACAACAAATTACAAAAGCAAACAAACAAATAAATTATATAATTTATGTAGTATATTATTATATTATATTTAGAAATAAAAAAACAAATAAACAAAGTTGGATTACCAACACCTCATTGACTTTTGTTTCTGCTTGCAATCTTGGAGATTTTCTTGCATGATCCTATGTATGATAATGAGTGTTGTTTTTTGTTTTCAGGTTTTTTTTTCTTTTACTGGTTTGTTTTCTGTTTTATATTTGGATTTACTTTTGATAATATGAATTTAGTTCTTTTGGCAAAAAAAGAAAAATTATAATATAGATTTTTTTAGTTGGCCTTTTGGTTCCCAGGGTTTACCTTGATTATATATTATATTTTTGACTTTAAATCATTTCAATATGTTAATAATTTATATCATACATTTTAAGATATTTTCTATTGCCAACAACACAAGGTGACCATGGTTAATCCCTTGTCATCAGGGAAGTACGCAGAACTTTATGTTAGGGGACGAATTTATAAATTTTTAGAGGAGACAAACTTATACAAGTTTAGGGAGGCGAAAATAGATTTTTAATAAGAAACACATAATAAATTTTCAAAAAAATTTAAATCATATAGGAATTTTAAAATTTTAGAGGGACCGCCCCTCCAACCCCCTCTAGGTCCATCCTTGCTTGTCATCCCAAATAATTCGGATTCTAACTCCGTTAGACCAAAAAATTATTGGATGGGTCCGATTATATATTATATTTATATTATAGTTTAATTACTTCTCCAACACCATATAACCATATCACATTCAATACCAACAGGAAAATTTGAGACATATGATTACATGAGTATGGGAAGCATGTGGGTTTCACATGAGTTAAACAGGCAGCACATGCTACAAGTCTGAAGGAACATAGATACCACCTGCACTCGCAAACCCCATAGGGGAAATATTTATCCGTATTATTATTTCACCAAATTAAACTAGTATTTTAAATTAAATAAAAATAATATATTAAACTTATAAACACCAAATAATCCAATGTTTTACATATTTATAATCAGTGTTTTTTAGTATATAGATTGAATATTAATTATGAATTTGTCCCGCCTTTTAAAATTTATATTTGACCCACCCTCAAATCCAGACTTTTTTCATGCCTGAAAATCTAAATCCTAAACCTTATCCAATAAATCATAAATTCTAGAATATAAACCTTAAAACATAAAATCTCTAAAATCAAAATTAAATCCAATTATGAAAACAATTTTTCAACATACATTTTCTTATTTAAGTAATATGATTTATATCTTTAAAAAATATAGTGTTACTGTTATCTAAGATTAGAAATTGAAATAGGGTGCACAGTAAAGGGGGCAAACAATCCTTTGGGTGGTGCTCAGCCTCATGGATACAAAAGGAACCCAACTGAACATGCCTGGTAATGGCCTACTTCCCATACCCAAAATTAATTATTATGTTTTAAATTTTATTTTAAAGAAAAGGACTTTAGAATCTGAAATTGGGTCCAATTGATATGGATTGGTGTTATTGTTTTGGGGAATGATTGAGCAATGAGAGGTTTTCTTCTTATTGTTTTTGTCTTTATTTAGGACCATACCATAATAATGGGAAACAAATAAAACCTACAACAAATGCTTTTGTTCATAAAAACGCGTGACCTACATCACTTAATACCATATTATATATCGTTTATGTATATGCAAATCTTAATTGAAAACATTTTTTTTCATGTTATACATTATTGACGAAGGATCTATAAATTACTAGTGAATGATATTATTATTTGTAAAAATAACTTATTTGTTAATGAACAAAAAAGTGAATTATTTGTACTTATTTTCAAATACTAAAAATTTATATTTAATTATTAATGAGATGGCATTATAAATGATTTATTGTAAATTTATATAACGTTTGTACATTGAATATTGATTGTAATTAATTGGGTTTACAAAATTTCACCAAGTTAACAACTACTCATATGGCATAAAAAAACAATTACTTAAATATAAATTATATCATGGACTCTACTCCATAAAATTGTTTTAGTGAAAAAGTAGATGATGTTCATCTTTGGAGACCTAAGTTCGATCGTTTGTCTACAAGATGTGTGTACATTACAAAAAGATAAAAATATATATGAACAAATATTACACTATAATCACCTTTAAACTATAAAAAAATATAATGAAGTCTCCTTATTGCATCAATCATAGTCTTAACCGATATAAAGCGTAAACCATTCACTCATCATATTTGACTTAGAGGGGTGGAAATTGTGTTCTTTTTATTTTTTTTCTTTAAAATTTAACTGATTTATATTTAAAGTTGTTAGTCCACGCGTTAACCCACCCATTAACTTATATTAGTCATGTGTACACTCACTCTATGAGCCAAACTAATTAATTAAGATACTAGTTTTTGTTTTTTTTTTTCTCTAAAAACAAAGTTACTAATATAGCCTTACAATTATAAATTATTTATTTTAGAATTAGATTTTTATATTTTCCATTGAGTTGGACGGTGACCTAAAATGACTAAAATGTGTCTAATTTATGCAGGTGAATGGAAATATTTCATATAAAGAATTTTAATTTGTGAAAATGATTTAAAAATGATGATTGATGGAGTGATAAAATATTTGTGTATGAATTTATTAGTTTAGTATTCAAATCTTAATGTAATAATTTTTAATTGTTTTATTTAAAGATTATAAGAAAGTTTAAAAGAAAAATATCTTTATTAGGGGGAAGGGGCACTTTGTACCACGAAAAAAAAGTACAGGGGTTGATTAAATATTTTTAAAGTACAGACCTCACATTGACAAATTTTATATAGTACATGAGGCATTTGTGTCATTATCCCAAAGAAATAATTAGGAAGTTCATGAGCTTCATAGCAATAAATCTATTTTTTTTGTCCAAATAAAGTTAAATATTTTTTTATTCATCTCTTTCTAGCGAAATTTGAGACTCTTCTCCATCTCCACTGCTGCCATGGTCGCCGAAAATAATAATATTTTTCCTTCTCTTTCCTTCTTCTCCACCACGAAATTTAGAATCGCCATCTATTATCGTCGTTTCTAAGTCCTAACGACCTTAGACTTCTAACACGAAATTTAGCATCGATGACATCACTAAAAATTCTATAGAGATGGAATCTTGGTACCCACATAATAGTTTAAGATGCAACCCAGAGAAAACACAAAAGGCAAACAACTTTTCAAGGTTTTTTCAATCTAAATTCGGACTAAGAAAAATAAGTAAGAGTCGCAACAACCAAACACTAGAGTAAGAAAATCTTTGTGTCAGTGGTTCGAATCCACTTCTAAACCCAAAAAAGAGGACCGCCTTGCATCAATAAGAAAAACACAAGAAAATTAAATTAAATATCTCTTTATTTTAAACCCAGAAAAAAAGGAATTAAAAGAAATACAGATTAAAATTTTTATTTTTACCCATCTTAGTTCATTGAGTGTGAGGTTGTTCCACTCAATCGAACGGTGTGAAGTGAAAAAAGCTCGTGACGAAGAACATACTCAACTGTGGATCAATCCAACGGTGATGCACATAGATTCCTCGATATTATTTTTTTTTGAAATTTAAGATTTGATTTCAAGAGATTTTCAGATATTTTAAGGAAAGTTAATGCTATAGAACAATAGAGGAGAAAAACGCTTCAGATTAGTGGTGGTTACTGGCCAAATGATGAGAAGAATCTTTGACGGTAAAGATAACAATGGTGAAAAAGAAGAGTTGCAAGTTTTTTTTAAAAAAAAATGAATGAAAAAATATGGTCTAATTTAATCAAGAAATGCATAACATAAATTGTTCTCATGCCCTCTAGTTTATGTTATTTTATTTTTCTACAAGTAAAAGAAAAAGAGATAATAACACAAATGCCTCTTGTACTATATAAAAATTTTCAATGTGGTGTATGTACTTTGTAATTGTTCAATCAACACCCCTGTACTTTCCTTCCTAGGGATGGCAACGAGACAGGTTTTTGGCCGCCCCGATCCGACCTGAAATTTAAACCATCCGCCCTGCCCTGCCCCGACTCAATATTGTATATCTCCGATCCGACCTGACCCGACATAATAAAAAATATAACCTGACCTCGACTTGACCCCGATATTTTAATAAAAAGCCCGACTAAATCCGACCCGAAAAAAATAATAAAATTATTAAATATAATATATAAAAATATAATAAATATATATAAATATATCGAGTCGGGTCAGGTCGGAAAATTTTCACCCTAAACCTGAATCTGCCCCGCCCCAACTTTATTTCTCCAACAACCCGACCCGATCCGAACCCGATTTTTTAGTAAAAAAACTCACCCCTATCGGGTCGAGACCCGACGGGGACGGTCAAATTGTCATTCCTATTCCTTCCATCATACAAAATACCCATCACCCCTAACGACGTTAGGAGCAAGAGGCACTTTTGTATGATGAAAGAAAAGTAAAAGGAGATGATTGAATATTTTCAAATTACAGACTCCACATTAACAAATTTTATATAATATAGGAGGCAAATGTACCATTTTCCCATTATCATTTAAAAGAATGATATTTAAATTTTTCTCAACTGAGTTGGTTCTCGTTAACATTTGACCGTAACTCAGTCAAATATTTTATAATGAGTAGATAATATTAATATATTGGTGTAATTGAATTTTAAAATTACTAAATATTTTTTGATAAAATCTCGTTGATAGTTTATGAACCTAGTCACTCTCTTTCTCTTTTTCTCCCTAGCGTCATTTCTTTTCTAGTTTTCCTATGTTTCGTCAACGACAACACTAATTTTGTACTGATTGTAAACATCGTTTTTCTTTATCTTTTTCCCTATATCTTCTTCTTTTCAGAGTTTTCTAGTACGCGGCCGCTTAATATACGGTTAAGAAACGGCGTTACCGGAAACATTATAAGATATATAATGTATTCGGTAAAGCGCTACCGGATATGTTGATATGAAATGATGTATCCGGTAAAAAACATGAAAAAAAATGAAAAAAAATGGTAACCGGCAAATTTAAGTTATCGGTCAGACATATCAAAACCGGTAATTTTACCTATTTTGTTATCCGAATATCAATATAATCGGTAGCGCCTAAATTGTTGATAATGTTTGAGCTGATGGGGCCTCGGAAATTCCCACTATAACAAAACCGGTAATTTTACCTAATTTGTTATCCAAATATCAATATATTCGGTAGCACCTAAATTGTTGATAAATTTGAGTTGATGGGGCCTCGGAAATTCCCACGATAACAAAACCGGTAAAATTACCGATTTTGTTATCCGAATATCAATATATTTGGTAGCGCCTAATTTGTTGTTAATTTCGAGTTGGTGGGGCCTTGGAAATTCTCACGATAACAAAACCGGTAAAATTATCGATTTTGTTGATCCGAATATCAATATATTCGGTAGCGTCAAATTTGTTGTTAATTTCGAAAGTATCCATACTTTTTAAAAGTTTATCGATACTTTTTTATCAATATATCCGGTACTAGGGTAACGTAATAGGTAGCCAATAAGAATCGATACTTTAAACAATATTATCGATATTTTAATAAAAACATTGGAACTGGTTCAATTGTGGGTCGATAGTATGAATACTTAAATAAAACATATGGATACTTATATTAAATGTGTCGATACGTTTATTAGAAGTATGGATACTTTCTTTTACTTGCAGGAAAAGTATGGATACTTATATCAAATGTTTGGATACTTCTAATATTAAATCGAATGACAATCCCAATAAACGAATAAATGCTTAGCAACCTGGCCTTTCAAATAAAAATATGACGAAATACTAAGTTCACAACCTGGCCTTTCAAATGAACAGAAGGTAAAACACAGTAATTCAATGATGAATAACACATGTGACGAAAAACGAGATGGCAACAGAAAGAAACAAGAAATTGAGAAGGAAGAAAAGATTGATATTCTAATATTTATGTGCAATGCAAAGACCAAGCCAGATTGTTTCCAATATCATGTAATGGGGTTTTATGATATTGGAAACAATCCAGCTTGGTCTTTGCATTGCACATAAATATTAGACCATCAATCTTTTCTTTCTTCTCAATTTCTTGTTTCTTTCCGTTGGTGGTAAAAAGGATCTTGTCCCTTCAAGCCTCCTCCCTTCAAGTCTCCCTGCCACACATGAAACTTGTTCCAGCATCAGCTTGCTGTCCAACCATCTGTGCATATGGTCGCATCTCAAACTTGACCTTTTGGTTGCCTAATGAACAATTTTTTTTGCATAAGTATGAGCAGAAATGTATCTTGTTATTAATAATAGAAGAAAATGATAGAGAAAACCTTGGAGATGGCGGTTGACGATGTGTATGTCTTCTTTTCAGCCATGTAACCATATAGTTGGCGCTGGCTGGATGGAGCATACATTAAGCCCTGAGAACGTTTCCAAGCATCTCTTCTGAAACCTGGGCAACAAACTGATTATGCAGACGCTGAGCATCTAGATAACCTCTTGCCGTGCTCTCAAAAATCAAAAGGCTCATCCCACGATGGCCTTCTGGACCATATGAATGGCGAGCCTTGGCAACAACACCATAGGAACTGAAAGAGTCGAGAAGCTCTTTGTTTCCCATACCAATCCACTGAAGCAGAAAATTAAAGAAATAAGAAGTTAAGTATTAAAATATAATATTAATGAAAACATAATTCAGAAGTTATATAACTACCTTCCCATCTCCATCTCTATGAAGCTTTGTGTTCATAATCATCATCATGGGTGGCCAGAGTATTTGGTGATGAGCTTCCTGGTTGCTTGAAGGCGGGGGGGGGGGGGGGGGGGGAGACAATAGCAGCATCATTACTCAGACCACTCCATTGTCCTAAAGCTTGACCTTGAGGAGTAGCCGAAGTACCCCTTCTTCGCAATTCCTCCTCCAACATCTGACCAAGGAGGCGATGAATTTTCAGCTTTGGTCCTCTGGTTTTTGCATGGGTGAGTAGGGACTGAAGGCCACGAAACTTGTGAAAGGCACCAGGACCTCCGTGGCATGCTGGACACAACCATTGAGTAGAACGGTCGTTGATAGAGTTCATTCGATCGAAGGCCTCGAAGAACTTGTTGAAGCATTTGCTGGATTTCATTTCCTCGTGGCTTAGTTGTTCCTCATTATCAGAATCAAAATCAATATAGAAATCATCATCACTGTTTGATGATGTCTCGAAATCAATCTTCCTCTTTGCCAAAGGCTGAGGATTTTTACACGAACTTCTGCTGGAACTCATTGTATAATAGAAGATTGTGAAAGAGAACTGATTATAAAAGTAAACGAAAGGGTTGAGTAGATTAATTTGAAGATGTTGTGAAGAGTAAATAGAGGAGTTGTTAATTTATAAACAATTTCTGTTTGGGAGGGAAAGTGGGAGGGAAAGTGATAATGCATGAAACTGAAAAGGCAGATTCAGATTCAGAGATTCGTTCGTTCTCCTCGTTTCCCGGGTTATAGAAATAAATGAGGAGAAGGTACATGAACAGAATGGTGCATGTGATACATTGAAAAGACACGAAACTGAAAAGGTAGAATCAGATTCGTTCTTCTCCTCGTTTATGGGGTTATAGAAATAAATGAGGAGAACTAGGAGAACTACCCAATAAATGAAGGTCATGAACGGTGCATGTGATACAAGTGAAAAGACACGAAACTAAAAAGGAAGAATCAGATTCGTTCCGGGGATTAAGGGTTTCAGCTTTATACAGGATGAGCAGTAAACGGTGCATGTGATACAAGTGAAAAGACATAACACTGCAATGCAAAGTTGATGTAGTGTATAATGAAAACGGTAATAATAAACCGGATACATTGATGTAATGAATAATGAATACAGTAAACATATACCGGAAACATTAATGTTTTTGCAAACGTATCGATAATTACATTCAAACATGGAAAAAAGTATCGAAAATTTTGTTTCCAGTAAGCTATGGGAAGCCTTTAGTTTTTGTTAATTATCGATATTTTTGTAAAAGTATCGATATTTTTGAACGATATTCGTACCGGAAACATTGATTTTCTTTCAAAAGTAACGGGTTTTTTATTAATATTGTCTAAATCGTATCGAAACTTTTGTTCCAGTATGCAATGGGGATCCATTTGTGAATAAAAAGTAATGATAATTGTTTTCAAAGAAGATTAAAGTATCGATAATTTCGACCATATTTGCTAACGTATCATGTAATTTTACAACATGGTCAATACTTTTACTGAAAGGGGGAAAATGTATCGAAACTTTAATTCTAGTAAGTTATGAGAATCCTTTGTTTCTGAAAGTATCGATAATTTTATCGTAACGGACATAAAGTATCGATAGTTTCGAGCAGATTCGCTAATGTATGATGGAATTGTACAACAGTATCGAAACATTTTCAGAAAGGGGGAAATGTATCGAAACTTTATTTCGAGGCAGTCCCCTAACTTTGGACAAGTAAGGGATAAAGGATGAAATAAGACGTCATATAACATAATTGGAAGATAATTTCAGAAGTTTATGGTTAATCCGAATCATCGTAGTCAGTGGACACGTCTGAACTTAGGTTTAGTTCTTCGATCAGCTGTTGTTTTCTTTGTCTACGCCTGTACATAAAAAGTTGTAGCTCCTCCGCAGCCGTATCAACATCCGGTGAAGACGATGCGTGTTCAGTGTTCGGAGCAGGTTGTACGGGTGTAGACGTACTACCTTCGCCGGCGTTGACTTCGTCAAACTTAACATTTAAATCGACGTCTCTAGCTCCGACGGAATTGAGCCGGTCATACATGTTACGAACGTCTGTTTCGTTCGTAAGCTTCATAACGTAGTGCGTTTCGTTTGCTGACGGTGTTGGGATTCGACATTCCATGGAAAAAATTTGTTTGTTGGTGTGTTTACTAACCTCGATTGTTGTCAACTGTATTAAATCTTTCAGTGACATTTTGCTGGTGATTGTTGACTCAAAATAAGTATCGAGAAAATAAAATGTTGCATGAAATTTTGCCATAAGGTGAGCAAAGATTGGGTGTTTAGAGAGAATTTGGAATGAGTAAATGATGGTGGAATTCGTGGGTATTTATAGGAAAGAAAAAACACCACATAAGTAAATTTAACTCGAATGAAAACTTTAATTCGCATTTCATTTAACAAAACTTTCAACATGTATTCTTTAATAAGTAAATTGAGAGAATCATTTGTGCCTGAAAGTATCGATAATTTTATCGTAATGGACATAAAGTATCGATAGTTTCGAGCAGATTCGCTAATGTATGATGGAATTTTACAACAGTATCGAAACATTTTCAGTAAGGGGGAAAAATGTATCGAAACTTTATTTCTAGTAAGCTAAGAGAATCTTTTGTTTGTGAAAGTTTCGATAATTTTTATCGTAAAGAACAAAAAGAATCGATATTTTCGAGCAGATTCGCTAACGTATCATGGAATTTGACAACGGTATCGAAACATTATCAGAAAGGGGGAAAATGTATCGAAACTTTATTTCCAGTAACCTATGAGAATCCTTTGTTTATGAAAGTATCGATAATTTTTATCGTAAAGGACAGAAAGAATCGATATTTTCGCGCAGATTTGCTAACGTATCATGGAATTTTACAACAGGATCGAAACTTTTTCAGAATGGGGGAAAAATGTATCGATAATATACTACAATTTATTGCACGTTAACTTTGTAGGAAGGAAGAAATAAATGTTGTTACTGCTTTCAACCACCATCAACCACCACCACCTACCGAATTTAGTACCTGAAAATGAAAGCAACACACAACTCATGTACAGGAAAAGTTTGGACCACTTCAACCGATCGTGTTTAAGAAAATAGAAGATACTCCATCCAACAATGTTAATGGTAGCGGGAATTTGCAAGATGAAAAGTTGACCGTTGATGATTCGGAACGGTTGGTAGGTTAGCTCTTTTCTTCACGTGAGGAAGCTTGGAATTTTTACAAGGAATACACAATGAAACATGATTTTAGTGCACGTCGAGGAACAACACGGGTGGATGACGAAGGGAATGTGAAGACACAAGAATTTTGTTGTTCAAAAGAAGGGTTTAGGTCTTCGAAAGTCGAAACTGTTAATCGTCAACGTGCTCATACGCCAGTCACACGAACAGGATGCAAGGCCAAAATCGTTGTCACAGCAACAAAAACAAAAGATCAGTGGGTTCTAAGTAAGTCTTTCGACGAACATAATCATGCCTTGTGCACACCTGTTATGACACCATTTATGCGTTCAAATAGAGCTGTGAGTGAGGCTGATGTGGCTGAGGCAACAGCGTTGAAAGATGTTGGTGTTGGGACATCAAAGGTAATGAATTATATCATGAATCAGGCAGGGGGATTTCATAATGTTGGATTTACTAGTAAAGACCTGTACAATGCACTTGATAAAGGTAAAACAAAGGAGCTTGTCAATGGGGATGTGAATGCACTCATTGCTTACTTTGATTACAAGAAAGAAGATGATCCGGGGTTTTTTATGACATACTCCACAAATGAATCAGGGGCATTGCAGCATCTTATTTGGTCTGATTCAACATCGAGATCAGATTACACTTGCTTCGGTGATGTTATTGCGTTCGACATAACTTACAAAGGTAATTACTATGCACGACCAATTATGCCTATTGTCGGTGTCAATCATCACCATAGCACAATAGTATTTGCTACTGCGATCATAGCTGACAAAACAACTCAATCGTTCGAGTGGGTGTTGCGAAATTTTCTACTAGCCATGCTGAATAAATCGCCTCTTTCAGTTGTGACAGATGGGGATAGGGCAATGCAGAGGGCTATCAAATGTGTTTTCCCTTATGCTAAGCACAGATTATGTTCCTGGCATCTATCTCGCAATGTACAAGCTAACATTGGTGACAGCAAATTTAGCACAACATTTAATAGATGTATGAGTTCGTGGTGGACAACAAGCGAATTTGATAGTGAATGGTCTAGGGTGATTTCCGAATTCAACGTCGAAAAGCATCCATGGGTGATTGAGAAGGGAAATACTCGGAACTTATGGGCTCAAGCATATCAAACATGTCATTTCTTTGCGAATTTGCGATCCACACAAAGAAGCGAGTCCTTGAATCCTGCACTCGGACGTGCCCTGATAAAGAAGAAGACATATGTAGACGTTGTTCGTACAATTGGACAATATATTGGTAAAATGCGTATCAACGAGTTGCAAGAAGATTGCTTAAGTTTGCAGACAATGCCCTTCCAGATCACTAAACTCACAGACCTAGAAAGCCATGCTGGTGAAATTTATACGCGAGCATCATTTGGTATCTTCCAAGACGAACTTCAAGAGGAGACCTTGTACCGGATTGACGAACGAATTCAGTCCTTATCAGATGAATGTCAACATTTTGTTCTGTCAAAGTACAAGGAAAAGAACATTAGATTTGACGTATCTTTTGATGTTGTCTCGGAAACCGTCACATGCTCGTGTAGGAAATTTAAGACTGTAGGAATTTCATGTTGCCATCAACTGCATGTTCTGAAGCACTTGGATTACACATGTATTCCAAAGTCTTTGATTCTAAGTTGATAGACCAAGGATGCGAAGGCTGCTGCACCAAGTTTCCTTGACTTCAATATAGCACCTGAAGTTATGCAAATGGCACGGTTCGCTGCCCTACGTGCAACGTCAAGTCGTTTTTGCTACATTGCATCAAAGACAAATGCATCTTTCATAACCGCAAGAGATGAGATGAAAAGACTAACTGCCGAATTTGAACACTCGTTTGGTTTGAAAGATTCAAGTAAACGACGAAATGTTGATAATGGAGTTCGCGTTGGCGACCCTAAACGAAGACAAGGAAAGCGAAAAGTAGTCCAAAAGAAGATGGTCCAGAAGAAAAGTAGGCTATGCTCTTTCTGCAAGATTGAAGGACATAACAGATTAACGTGTCCTAAATTAAAGTTGGGTCTGGATTCTTTTACACAACCTACCTCGTCTGACTTTTTTGATAACAATACGGAATGGTCCTACGACCGCGTAGATGAGGATTATAATGTAAGTTACTATATCTATTCTACAACATATTGTCTTCAATTGTTTATGGTTAATTTTAATATCAATCACTTCTTTATGTCTCAGGGCAACGAGGACATTTGGAATACAGCAAGTACCGATCAACAGACATTGTGACTATATACAACAATATATAATTCAAGATTGTTACATATAGAAATGATATAAAATTCAAATGTATAAAGGGTTATTTTTAACAAATTCGCGAACAGTACTCTGCTCATTCGCCAACTTTATGAAAAATTCTCGGATGCTTCCGCCTTTTTCTGTGGATATATAAAAATAAGCCAAATTAGCAGACTGTCAACATGTTCAATATTTTAATAAACCAATGGAATAAGTCACATATGTAACTGTCATACCTAACGCATTGTCGTTGCAAGATGAATGGTTATAGGGATGCGGACATATGTAGCTGTATTCCTATAAAGAAAACATAAATTAACAAAATAATAGCATATTACCTTAAAAATAAATTGCATGGAAAAAATATAACTCACTGGATTATATTTCATTTTCTCAGTAGAATCATCCACCAACAGTGTATTGTCCGGGTTGAATTGAGGATACTCATTCCAAACTTCATGCAAGTCTTTGCAGAAAGTGAATTCCTCTTCTTGTATGCACTTTGCTTGATCCTGTTTATAGTAAATTGTGAAACACCAATTTGTAAGAATCATAACAAATTCAATTACCGAACGCAAATAAGAAGCATCTTACCCAGATGAATATATATTGTTCATATTGTACAGGTAGTTTGTAAAGAGCAAGCTCAATGTTATGCCTGCAATCTTGAACAATTACCACAATAAACTTAAAATTCTTTAAGAGGTCAACGTTAAATGTTAACAATTTTAATCATAACGGTGCGTACCTCAACTTCGATGACCATATTCCAACAACAAACTTCTCTAAACAAAATTGCATAAATTCTTCTACACCTGACCTCATTATAACATCTACAACATGAAAATAAATTCAACATAATTGTTTTCTTTATAGCCGTAAACAAATTTGAAGACATTTAATTACCTCTGGGAGTTTGTTTTGTATAATATGAAAGGACTCCGTTGACATAAAAAATGACAAGTTTTTTGTTCTGTGTTAGAGAAATCATATATCTGTTGGGGTCTTCACTATCATCATCATCTGAACTGTCTACCTCTTCATCATTCTACTCTTCAGGCACCACTGGATTCTCCACTTCTGTTATAAGCATGTCAATAGTAAAATAACCGAATGTCAATAGTAAATTTAAAGGGTTATTTTACCTATAGGTTTGTATTTGCTTTGAAGGCATTGATTACGGAAGTTGGACAAGTCAGCACGAAGTGAGGAAATATCTGCTCGCATTTGGCCGATTTGGTCATTAATCTCGCCAAAACGAGCATCCATATGCTCGCGGAAATGAACCATGTAAGCCATCACTGACTTCATGGTAATCACCCCTTCGATCTCATCTTCTTACATCCGTTTGTGGTCTTCTACTTCAACGTTCTCCACTTGGTCGTTGCCTTGTCCGCTCCAATTACAGATTTGTTTATCCAACCGACATTTTCAATAAAATCGTATCCCGCTTTTGTCAAGGTAATCATGTCGATCTTCCGGGATAGTCGAAGAGGGTAGTCAAGATTTAATTGCACTCCTTCCTTCCTCAATATATGGCTAATTATGCATCCATATGGTAGTGAGTTTGTAATGGAAGCACCCTTCTTCACTATATGTAGAATTGTCTCATATATATCAGTTTTGCTATGTTTGGAGCGGTTCTTGATTCATATTTAGACAACCACCAGTAATCACTATCTCGAATTTGTGAAAATTTCACACCGGAAGGCCGAAGAAACCAAGTGACAAGAAGGTGGAACAATCTGCCCTCCGCACCAAGGTTAATGGGACTATTCCGATCCACACGTTTCATGGTAGGATCTAAAACATGTTCATCGAAATCTCCTACATTCTTCACTCCTATACCAGCAGCAATAGAGGACGCATCTATATATATCTCCTTACCCATGACATAAGTCGTAATTCATAATATTTTCCCGTACTAGGTTGAGGGTCTAATTTTGCATTACTGTAGAATACTCTAACAAGATTGGGGTAATATTTTGGTTATACACCAAGCAGTTCAAGCCAGCCCCAATATGTAAATGTTTGTTTAAACCCAAATTTGTTTTTCTCATCAAAGAAGAAGTCCAAGTCAATAACACGTTATGGACGAACTTTCTTGTTTTGAAATTGCTATCATATGTCACTTTCTCTTCCTTGCTTCTAAAGTTTTGCGTTTCAAAAGACAAATTTTCTTCAGAAGAACTTACTTGAGCAGACCTTGCTTTAGAAGATGACTTTATCTTGGAAGCAGTACCTCTCTTACGTTTGAGTGCCACTTTTTTGGGTGCCATTACAACTGTTATATGCAGAAGAGGAACTGTTACTTCAAAATCGTGCAAAACCCTAACCCTAAAGTACGCAAAATCAATCTCTTTTACTAACCTGTAAATCTGATCGTAGTAATCGTCCTCGTCGGTGTTGATTTTATACCCAGGTTGAACGGTGCAATTTCTCTACACTGTGATAATCGCCGTTGGAGTTGAAGAGATCTCTGCAATAGTATCGATAAATTTGGGAAATGGAGGATTTAAGTTTAGGGCTGGTTTAAATAGAAATCTCGCCTAAATTTCAGATTCAAATCGCTACCGGAAACATTGACAAGTGTACCGGGTACATTGATGTAGTCAGTAATGAAAACGGTAAAGACGCAACCTGAAACATTGATTTTGTTTATTTGTATCGATACTTTTAATCATAGCGTCGAAAAGGATCGAAACTTTCCTTACAGTAAGCTATGTCAATCCCTTTGTTTCAAAAAGTATCGATAATTTTATCATATATGGAACAAAGTATCGATATTTTCGGGAACTTTTTTAAAGCGGATACTTATACTTCTTTTAAAAGTATCGATATTTTTACTCTTAGAGCAAGCAAAGTATCGACACTTTGATTCGAGTAAGCTATGTCAGTTCTTCTGTTTCAAAAAGTTTCGATAATTTCATCATAAAGGAAAAAAAGTATCGATTTTTTCGAGAATTGTTATTCTCAGGATACATATATTTCGTTTAAAAGTATCGATATTTTTACTCATAGCGTCAGAAAAAGTATCGACACTTTGATTCCAGTAAGCTATGTCAGTCCTTCTGTTTACAAAAGTATCGATAATTGCATCATAAAGGAAAAAAGTATCGATTTTTTCGGGATTTTTTTATCCGGATACATATTTTTCGTTTAAATGTATCGATATTTGTTCTCATTGAGGCACAAAAGATTCGAAACTTTGATTCCAGTAAGCTATGTAATTCCTTCTGTTTCAAAAAGTATCGATGTTTTGCAGTAAGCTATGTAATTCCAGTAAACTTTGATTCGAAACTTCGATAATTGTAGTAAGCTATGGGAAGCATTAATTTGAAAAGTCTCGATGTTTTGTTTAAATTGATTTTTATAGCGTTATTGAAGTCTCCATAATTAGTGTATGCAGAATTAAGTTTCATAACAAACAAAAAATTTCTTTACATTTTTTCAAAGAAGCTAATATGTTAACATAATTTACATCAAACTAACTATGATAAACAATTACATAGCGAGAAAAATTATGGTAACATAATGTACATATATTTGCTTTCAGAAGGAATTATGTTTTCATACGTTCCAGGCAAGCAATTGTGAACTTAGCTCTCCTTCTATTACATTCGTGATTTACAAGATCGTTTAAAACTCTCGGACGATCATATTCCCCAACAACCTACATTCAAATTAGGAGTCAATGTTAGTGCCAAATTTTTTTTAATAAAGTCCTTTTCGGACCACTTACCAAATCATCCGGTGACCTCCCTTCAAAAATAGCTTCCATCCATATGACCACATACATTCCACAATCATGTCTGTTATAATGACGCAAAATGTCAAATAGTTAGATAAGCACAATGAATTTTTGACTTATTAAATACTCAAATTTCATACCCGTTCGTTTGCATCTTCGTCTTACGGACCACGAATTCTAAATCCCTCGGTGGGACCTTAATCTTCCCAAATTGGGCACAAAATGCCTTGTCCTCATTAAATTTATGTAAACATTCCAGCTGCGTCAAAAAATTTTTAAAATTAAATTACGAAGAAATTATGTATTATAAATTACAAAATGTATCGACACATACTGTTTTCTTGGTTTGTTCCACTCTAGTCCTGTGCCGGATAGATCTATGTAGACTATCAAGAAACGATGCTACACGATCAACCATATCCAACACCAAGAGACACCAATGGTTATTCGTATCGTTTATTGACATGAAGATCTACAACAAATGTCACACAAGATATTAGAACATTTATTGTTATTATTTAAATACTGAACAACATGTACGCAAAAATATCTTACCATGTCACAATCGGTGAATTTATTATGGTCGATCAATGTATTAGAATAGAAGCTTATAAGATTCTGCACATTTTGACCGTCCATTATCAACCCAGATTGCATTTTAAAAAACAATCTCCATTAATTGACCATCTATGAACAAATTGGACACGAAAATGTGTAAAAATGTAACTTACCACAAAACCGGATGGTAGATAGCAAATCTTCCGCTTCGCTGAACTATTCTTCATCGATTCGTAACCCAACAACCAGCCTTTCAAATCAATAATCGGACTTAGAAGCCATTCCTCAGGTTTTACCGAACCAAGGTCGCCTACTGTGCCGTGTTCGACCCTATAATCTAGGATAACATCTCTATAGAAGCAATTTTTTGTATTAATTTTTCCCAAAATTATTTAAATATCACTCGCAAAGCAATATATATTACTTACGAATTTTCTAACAATCCACTATTCCATACATAATCACACATTGCAGCCTCCATCGAATCAATTCCACTTAGTATTTTGACCTTTGCAGCCTATGATATATCAATATATATTAGCCACAACACAATAATCAAAATGGATGTCATTTGTATTATTCATTTTACCTTTTTAGTCTTCTTCTTCTTTGGTGCAGGACACCCTGAATCGAGTTCTACATCTATTGCATGATCCGGTGTCCTCGTATCTTCATGGTGGACCTCTCTTATATTTTCCTCCCTCTTACTCAATTCTTCTAAATTTTCTTCATCATTTTTTCTAAGTTCATCATATTTTTCCTCAACATAACTCCTCTTTTTGTTTATTTCAGGACTTAAATTTATCCCCTCATCCATTTTTTTCTACCATTCCAATCAACCCCTTCAACTCACCCCTCAATTCCACCACTTCTTTCACAACACCATCAACCTTTTCCCATACTTCCCCCTTTAAGCTCTCAATCGCCTGTTCGATTCTGGATTGTCTTTGCAAACAATCAGAAATGACTTTTTTAACCTCCGCCAACTCATCCATCAATATGCCATATTTACTTCCCCCTTTATTCTGTTTCACCTTATCTTCTACCTTCTCCTCTTCCTCCTCGCCAACCTTCACAAATAAACTACATTATTAGAGCATCTTTCTTTTTTAAGTCCTTACTAATCTATAAATACTGAAATTACCCTTACTTTCTTTTTCGGTAGTTCCAACTTTAACTTTTCCATAACTCGAGCAACTTCTTCCTTGCCCCAGGCAGTGATGCGTGCCACTCCGATTTTTTGGAATGTTGGCACACAAGAAGAATCTGACCAAAAATCAAACAATGCAACCTGCATTTATAATAAACTTTATCATTTTCTATAATAACTATTTACAAAGTTTTCTAAACCAATACCAAGATTCAACTCATTTACCTCTAAGACAGCTATGCATTCTTTGAGGTATGTGGGGTTTTTGGTCTTTTGAAAACTCTTGATTGCATCAATTAATTTGTCATTGACATATGACGCCCAATTTAATTCACCTTTCAACCCGGAGTCGCAAATCAACTTCATACTTTCCTTGCTCGGGGATGTATCACCCGTTGGACAAAGGAATACTCTGACAATGTACAATAGTACCCAGGCCTTCAGATCATCCCCCTCATACTTGCCGCTTTTTATATCGTCCTCAAGAGTAGCAAATGACACATTCGACGTTAGGCCATACTTCTTCACAAGTAATTTCCAATCCTCCCTCTTAATAACTTCATCCACACTCTGGCCTTTATTTTGTAGCCCCAATACGGCTTCAACAAATCGGACACTAAAATGAAATGAATATTTGCCGTATCGAACATCACATTTGTGCAAATCAAAATCTCCTATCAACAAGTGACACAATTCCCTTCGAATTGGTCGGTCCTGCATCCCAATAAGAGATCCAAACCCCATTTCTTCCAATACATTTGCTTTATCCTTCGCTTTCAACTCCTCTATTATGTGGTGCACTCGTTTTATGCTACACATAGTCGACACTTCCTATGTAAATAATATACATATAATGTCAGAGTTTTTATATATCATTTATCAACATATTTACAATACAAGTATAATGAATACATTCTTCACATTTTTTCCTTCTGCTTTCTTCTTGGCCTCATATTTTTCTCTATAATTTTTGGACAACATGTAGAATGGTTGCTTCTCAGTTTCACTCATCGTGTTCCATTTATTCACCACCATGTCTATAACCTGAAAATTATGCATAAACCATCAACAATCAAAATATTCAATCTACAATATATTCACTATAAATTCAATTTACATACCGATCCGATAGTGTAAGTACCACAATCCTTCATCCTTTGACATTCTTTCATACTGTCATGATAGGAAAGTTTAAATGTTCATAAATACTTTCATCCAATTACAATTTACAGAATAATTATTTGACAATTGCTACTTACTAGAAGTACATATATCTACCCTTTGGTTGCTTCGGATTTTCTTCACTTTCGATACTCTCCGGCTCCATTTGAACCATTTCAGTCTCATCTTCAACAACATCTTCATGATCCTTAGCACCCATCTCGCTTCAGTTCTCTGAAAAAAGTTTTGATATTTTATTTCTACCGACATTATTAATTTCCACCGATAAGATCTCAGAACAAAGTACCGATATTTATTTCCTAAATATAATTACACAATTTTGACCTATAATCAATCCGAATTCCGATTTTACTTCAACATCACTAAAACCAAAACATTATCCCCAACTACCCAATACTACATTACCAAAAAACTAGGGTTTCGACAACATACCTTTTACTTCAAAGTCCCCAAACCCAAAACCTTTCCTTTCGATTCTGATACAACACGACTCCAATAACGCCTACCTTGTATTTCGCAGCAACCAAACTCGGGTCGATTTCAAATACTCTCCTCTCTTAGGTTTTTTGTAAATGCAAGCAATAAAAAGGCAGAGTAGATACTTTTAACCAGTTATATATAATCGATACAATTCCCCAGGTTTCGATACTTTTTTGAATTGTGTCGATTCTTTCGACACCAAACAAGATATCCGGTAAAGATTTACCGGTTACATTATATGAATTAATAATGTAACCGGTTATGTCTAATTTTTTCTATTGTACCGATTCTTTTGCACACGTACTTAAAAAAAGTATCGAAACCAAACAATATATCCGGTAAAGATTTACCGCTTACATTATATGAATTAATAATGTAACCGGTTATGTAGAATTTTTTCTATTGTACCGATTCTTTTGCGCACGCTCTTAAAAAAAGTATCGAAACCAAACAATATATCCGGTAAAGATTTACCGGTTACATTATATGAATTAATAATGTATCCGGTTATGTCTAATTTTTTCTATTGTACGGATTCTTTTGCATATGTTTAAGTAATGTAACCGGTTACATTAAATTTGCTTGTATTTTACCGATTATTTTGACATGTGGTAACGATTCAGTAACGATTTAACTGTTCGATAAAATTGTATAAAGTGTTACATTAAAGTTTCTGTTTTTCGATACTTTTTAAAATTCAATACAAAAAACTATGTATAAGGTATCGATATTTTCGACATTTTTTTCCAACCGCGGTTACATTGCTGTTCAAAAAGTATCGATAAACATTTAAAAAGTATGGATACTTTCGAAATAAACAACAAATTAGACGCTACCGAATATATTGAAATTCGGATAAACAAAACCGGTAATTTTACCGGTTTTGTTATCGTGGAAATTTCCGAGTCCCCATCAGCTCGAAATTAACAACAAATTAGGCGCTACTGAATATATTGATATTCGGATCAACAAAATCGGTAACTTTTACCGGAAACATTATCTTTAACCGACCACCTTCTTTTCACTAGATTTTATGTTATTTTATTTTGTCCAATTAGTCTTCTCTTTTTGTACGAAAATAATCGATAGTTTTATCTACTTTTGCGATAATTTTTTTCAGGGTTGAATTTGACGTCGTCTCTTCAGTTGATGTTTATTTTGTTATCTTGTTGTTCTATCCCTAGTATAGATCGCCAAAATAAGTACTAATAGACATTCGCAATCACCAAAGATAGGTCATGGTTAGGTTGTAGTAATATCAATTTATTAACGAGTCACCATTGTTAGGTTATATGCATTTTTGTGTTCTTGTAGATGATATTTTTCTTTATCACCGACAATTTTATTTGTTTATATCTATTATTTGTCTGTTGTTTGGTTAAATTTTTTATCTTTTTTATTGTTTGGTCTTATTTTATTTTTAAGTGATTAGTTTGTACACTATGATAATTTTAAGAGAAATATCACGATTAGTCTATTCTTGTTTTGTAGGATTTTTTTATCATTTTAGGATATTTACTTTTTATTCAATAAAACTAAAAGCTATTGTTAGTTAAAAAAATCTTAAAATAAATTATTTTTATTTTGTAAATTTAATTTATAACTAAAATTTAATTTAATTGACTAAAATTTATAAAGAAAATTTGAAACCCCGAGTGGTTAACACTAGTATTATTTATCATTAATACTTGGTGGGGTGAGTGCAAAACGTGTCTTCTCCACATTTATCTATACTAAGAATTTTGATTTTGTCTTCGTCTTGCGACTCGTTACAGGTACAAAATTTGAAGGGTAAAGTACACAGACGGTCACTGAACTTTGATGCAAAAAATAAAATGGTAACCAACCTTTCAAAAATCACGAAGTAGCAATTAAACTTTAAATTTTGAAACAAAATGGTAACTGGGGCGTTAAACCCCGTTAACCCCTAACGGAAATCTGACTGGGTATGCCACATACTCACCCAATTTTCCACGTCATATATAAAAATTAATAAAATTATATTCCACGTCATAATTAAAAATTAAATATAAATTATTTTTAATCTAATAAAAAAATAAAATAAAAAACCCAAATAGCCACTGCTCTAAAACGATTCTAACGCACCGAAACTTTCTTATTTGCCCACCAAATATTCCCCGGCAACCAGCGTCGCCGCCATGACTATTCCCAAACCCCTTTCAAAAATATCTGCCCCCTATCTCTTTTTCCCTTAATTTTCCCTTTTGCTTAATATTTTCCGTCATGGCCGCAGCTGATGTCGAGTTCCGGTGCTTCGTCGGAGGGCTCGCATGGGCCACCGACGACCGGGCTCTTGAAGAAGCCTTCAGTACTTTTGGTGAAATCGTCGAATCGAAGGTCCATTTGTTGCTGAGATCGGACTCCAGATCTGACTCGATCCGACCCGATCTGGGCCTTCCATGTCTATGATCTGTGATCCTTGATCTGTTCTTTTCTGTTACTGCTACTTGTTACTTGATATTCTTCTTGTTACTGTTCTCTTTTAATTCTCTCACCGATCATTAATGATCGCCAAGGTGCTGGTTTTGGAGAAGGAAACGGTGGATACATCCGCGGTGGTGGAGGCGGTGGATATGGTGGTCGCCAAGGGGGTTATGGCGGATGCGGACTGTAACCCCCTAGACCTGCCTATTCGTTACCACGGATCCTAAGAAGTTACATTATGGTCACCGGAGCGACCCACATTAAAATTTCAAATAAATAAATTGTTAACCATTTAAAATCGTAAATCAAATTTTGAATTAAAATGCAATTTCAGAAAAACATTTAGACAATGAAACAAAACTCTGATACAAATTATTAATACAAGTTTCAAATCCGAATATAAATAAAAACATGACATACACGCCCCCTAATTTTACAGATACCATACTCCACAAGCAAGCTAAAGAAACTCTCATACCGACGTTGACAGCTTCGACAAAGTCGATCTTCTAACCTGTGATGGTAAAAACAACGTGAGCTTCGGAAAGCTCAGTAATACAAACTACCAGGAGATGCTAAAGGTGCAAGTAGGTATATGGCAACTTAACATTTTCATGAAGAATTAAACAACGATAAGCTCAAATTACGATTCAATAATTCAGTTAAAACATTGTTAGGAGGTCACAGAGATGTTCTATTTTGATCACCTGATCCGTAAGAGGTGGTCTAAAGCCAGAGATTTAAAAGAGGTTCAGATTTCAAAAGTTGAATCACGGAGTTCAGAGTGGTCCATTAAGTGCGAATTGTAGGTTTACTGAGGATTCAACATTGATACATTAATTTAGTAAGGTATGTTCCAGAAGAGGTCAGAAAGTTCTATTAATTAACTTAACTACCCTCAACCTAACTCTAAAATGCAATTCGCCCTGAACTGCATACAGAAGGTCTTACCCTAAGCCTGAGGCGTAGGAGCCTACCTAAGGGGATGCCTTAGGTCTAGAAAGACTTACCCTAGGCCCGTGGGCGTAGGAGCTTAACAGAAAGACTTACCCTAGGCCCATTCCGCGTAGGAGCTTAGGTCTAGAAGGACTTACCAGCGCTGAGCCTACAGGTCATCATTCATATCCTAGATAATATACCCAAAATGATTTTAGTTTATATTCAGAAGACAGTATTACAGAAAATAGATATCAAATATATTTTTATACCAGAAGATAGATACCAAATTTATTTTATTAACATTATTATTATTTCGTATTCAAATGTTAGATATCAGATATATTTTTCATATTATAGGTCAAAAATCAGAGAATTGCTTTCCTTTCGTATTATAATATCATACTTCTAAATTTTTAGCATATGAACTTGGTTTAGAACAGAAAGTATTTACAGCTACATGGTACGCGCTTTATGGCCCAATTCATTTATTAGAGGTACTTGATAGATATCAGAAAGATGACATTTGACAATTTTGGACTGATTTCAGAACAAGGTCCCTACAAATAGGGGAGTTCGATAAGACGGATCGAATCAACATTAAAAGTTGATGCATCAGAATCAATGAGATTTTTGATATATCGCGAGCAGAATTAAATGTTACAACCTATTAGGGTATTAAGGTCATTTTGACCTTCGGGAGGGGTAAACTGGTAATTGAACCAACAAGGTATAAACGGTGATGTACAGAATTTATGACTTCTAGTTGTTCGTCAAGTTTCCGAGCCCCTTTGAACTAATCGGAACCCATTAACACCGTGTTTAATATCTCTCTGGATAGGTACACTTCAACCATTCATTTCTCAGAACTGACTACGGAGCATAACAACAATAGTTCACCTTCACCAATCGTCCACTGAACTTATTCTAAAAATCAAGCATATATTCGGATGGTATTTTCCAAGTATTCAAACATGTGCATTGCATTTGAACTCATTCCAAAACATCGAATGTACCTTATAAGAACATATCTCTCTTACTATTAGCTATGTACTTTCTTCTAATAAATTGTACGCCTTCATATGGTATTCCTTCAATATCCTCTTAGTATCATAAACGGCCAACAGACACGGGTCGTATATTACCACTTCTTGTTTGAGCCATTACATGGTTGGCCTTATATGAAGTTCTCAATTCCATGTCTTAAAAATATTCTCAATCATTATAATATCCGAGGGTATTTCAAACAATTCGATGCTCGAAGGTGTTACGATTGTTCAGAGTCTTTCAGTCCTTCCAACTATTCTTTCATTTAAGTTCTCGAGGGTAAAACCATCATTTTGATCAATTTGGCACTTGCTGCCGAGGAAAGATTATTCTTTTTGGTCGTTATGGATATCCTGATCAGTTTAGCATTATTAGTATTTCCAAACATTTTAGTCATTTCCAACGATTTAGCAATTTACGCAACTTTGACTAATTCAAACATACAAATATTTTCTCGCAAATATGTCTTCAGATATTTATTCAATTTCAAATAGAATTTGAGCAATTTACAATCTCAAAGGTGAAGCCTCGTTACGATAACTTCCCAAGCCAATTCAAGATTTTCAGAAGAATTAGTTGATATACCGAATCTAGTGTAAATTCTCAGACCACTTTCATTGATAGGGGTATTTTAGTCATTTTCATACATCGGGGCATTTTCGTAATTCATTAGCCAACATAATCAGATTTAGAAATCAACTGTTTTTGTTAATCATTTATTGAACTCGGAAATTTTTTCGATTTATCAAACCTCTTAATCGAATATAAGCCTTGGCCATTAATATTCTTATTTCTTAATTGATCGACATTAGCGAAATTAATCATATGCTCAAACATGGTCGTGCAAGCATTAACCGAATACCAAAAAGTTTTGAAAGCATGCAAAAGGTAGTAATGTATTACCTTAACTCCGAGCTGCAACGATCGATTCATGATACCCCATTTGATTGCACATGAACCCGAATTCGACGTCCCATACCATTTCGGATATAGAGATACATGGATACCTTCAATAAAACAAAACCCTTAATCAGACATCCTTTACATTGCTCTTATACTGAATATTTAACTTATGCACTCTCTAGTTCAAAGTCGGATTTGGAGGCTTTCAGGTTAGAATTTTGCAAAATGGGCTTCAAAAACGGACTCAGGACGTCAAAAAACATAAAACGAGAGTTTTCGGAAAAGTTAACTTTTTGGTCAACGGTCAAAGTCAACGCTGATGTTAGCAGGTCAACGCTGACGTCAGCAGGTCAACGAGCTGAGGTCAACTGAGTTGATTCGATTGACTCGCTGTGCTGACTCGAGCTGAGTTGACTTAGTGGCTGACTCGGACTGAGTTGACTCAGCAAACTGGTTGGGCGTCAGGTTCGGGTTGAACACGGGTCGGGTACGGGTTGGGTCAGACTCAAACGGGTTGGACCAGTTCAGACTGGTTCAAACCCTTAAACCATAATTAAACCGATCAACTCACCCCAAAGCAGATCGATCGTCGGACGGTGGCCGGAGTAGTCGCAGGAGGTCAAAATTATGATTTCTCACCTGAAAAAGATAGAAAACTCGATCATTCGTTTTAATCCAGACTACACAACTGAAATTCACCGGAATCGAACCGGAACTCACCAGAAAAGTCTAATAAACGCCGGAATCCATGAAGCTTCGTTAGGAGTCTTGCCGACGTCGATCAGACGCAAAACCTTAGGGGTTTTGCTCATCTTGCTTCGTCGGTCACGGCTGCCCCGTCGACGCGCTCCTAACGGCGACAGAGGTGGTCTGAGACGAAGGGGGGTTGTTTGGTTCGTCGTCGAGTCTTCACCCGGCTCTCCACAGTGAAAGATGCCTCGTCGCGCGAGTGGCTCACGGGGATCGAGTCTAGGACACAACGGCTAGCACATTGCTGGTGGCCGTGCACGCCACCGGCCGGCGGTGGGGTTGATCGCGCAAGGGTGGTCGGGAGGTGAGGGGTCTCCAAAATTCCAAATTTATCAGATTTTTTTTAGATCTAAGGTGGTTGCATTCATCACGGTAGGTGGGGCTAAATCAGACTTTTATTATTATTATTTTTTTTGTAACCGAACCTAAATATAAAAACAATTCTTGGAAAAATATAACCAAACATACCCTTAGCACAATTGGTTAAACTCCCAACCTTAGCAACCAAGGTCACGGGTTCAAACCCCCTTGGCTGCATAACTTCTTTCTTTCTTTTTTTTTTCTTTTTTTTAAACCATTTAAACCAGGGTGTTACAACTCACCCCCCTCTTAAAAGAAATTTCATCCTCGAAATTTTTCCAGAGTTGGAGATCTGTTGTAACTGCTCTTACGTTTGTTCTTGTACTGAAACTTTTTCATCAGAGTATTCTTATTCCTCGGAACTCTCAAACGGTCACGGATCAATCTGGTAGTGTCTTCAATCATTCGAGTTGTCCTTGAACTCAAAGCCATCTCATTACACATCTCGGACCAACTAATTTCGATACAATGTTTGAATCCATATCGAACTTCAAACAGTACCAAGCAAACCCTTGTCTAATAGTTTATATAGTAAATCGTCTCTACCACGAACAAGAGACATTTCGAACTACCACAGAATTCAATCATACAACCGAAGGGTATATCTTCCAGAATCCACATTACTCGTCCAAGTTAAACATCAGTTTACGGACGAACAATTGTGTGTGGAATTCATACGAGTACTCAAAGCCTCAATCAGGGCCCTCCAGAATTAGGATGTAAACATCATATTGCAGTAAGTAGGATACATATGACGGTACATTGCGTCATTTCCCCCTAAAATGTCCTTCTTCATACCGATCAAGCATAACAAAGGTTTTAAACGAATATCACTTACATTTATTGTAATACTCCGATAATTGTTTCCTTCGTGCATACCAGAGCCACCACATAATCTATACTTCCACCAATTTCACGAACACATTTCTTTTAAATTCGTAATACTTTTATCAAATTTTCGTCGGAATATTCACAAACACACTCATTATCACCGAGCTACTTTACATGAAATCTCATATCGTTTTCCTCGTTTGATCAAACATTTAATCTTAATAGGAATCAGATCTTCGATTTCACAGGCATAAACCATCTTAGGTTCTTTATCCAGATTTAGATCAATTACGTTAATCCAATTCACAGACGAACGTTATAGACATTTCTTGCTAGTACCGATCGATCTATGAAAGGCAGAATGCTTAGAATCACTTAATTCAGAATGAGGGATTCGACATCGGAGTTACGGCTCGGAGGAGTACGGTTATGCTAGGAGCATGCACAGACCAGACACCCTATGACAGACGATCGGCCGATCTACCCAGAATGACGCAACTCTAAGCTCTGATACCACTAAATGTAACACCCTAGACCCGCCTATGCGTTACCACGGATCCTAAGAAGTTACATTATGGTCACCGAAGCGACCCACATTAAAATTTCAAATAAATAAATTGTTAACCATTTAAAATCGTAAATCAAATTTTGAATTAAAATGCAATTTCAGAAAAACATTTAGACAATGAAACAAAACTCTGATACAAATTATTAATACAAGTTTCAAATCCGAATATAAATAAAAACATGACATACACGCCCCCTAATTTTACAGATACCATACTCCGCAAGCAAGCCAAAGAAATTCTCATACCGACGTTGACAGCTTCGACAAAGTCGATCTTCTAACCTGTGATGGTAAAAACAACGTGAGATTCGGAAAGCTCAGTAATACAAACTACCAGGAGATGCTAAAGGTGCAAGTAGGTATATGGCAACTTAACATTTTCATGAAGAATTAAACAACGATAAGCTCAAATTATGATTCAATAATTCAGTTAAAACATTGTTAGGAGGTCACAGAGATTTTCTATTTTGATCACCCGATCCGTAAGAGGTGGTCTAAAGCCAGAGATTTAAAAGAGGTTCAGATTTCAAAAGCTGAATCACAGAGTTCAGAGTGGTCCATTAAGTGCGAATTGTAGGTTTACTGAGGATTCAACATTGATACATTAATTTAGTAAGGTATGTTCCAGAAGAGGTCAGAAAGTTCTATTAATTAACTTAACTACCCTCAACCGAACTCTAAAATGCAATTCGCCCTGAACTGCATACAGAAGGTCTTACCCTAAGCCTGAGGCGTAGGAGCCTACCTAAGGGGATGCCTTAGGTCCAGAAAGACTTACCCTAGGCCCGTGGGCGTAGGAGCTTAACAGAAAGACTTACTCTAGGCCAATTCGGCGTAGGAGCTTAGGTCTAGAAGGACTTACCAGCGCTGAGCCTACAGGTCATCAGTCATATCCCAGATAATATGCCCAAAATGATTTCAGTTTATATTCAGAAGACAATATTACAGAAAATAGATATCAAATATATTTTTATACCAGAAGACAGATACCAAATTTATTTTATTAACATTATTATTATTTCGTATTCAAATGTCAGATATCAGATATATTTTTCATATCATAGGTCAAAAATCAGAGAATTGCTTTCCTTTCGTATTACAATATCATACTTCTAAATTTTTAGCATATGAACTTGGTTTAGAACAGAAAGTATTTACAGCTACATGGTACGCGCTTTATGGCCCAATTCATTTATTAGAGGTACTTGATAGATATCAGAAAGATGACATTTGACAATTTTGGACTGATTTCAGAACAAGGTCCCTACAAATAGGGGAGTTCGATAAGACGGATCGAATCAACATTGGAAGTTGATGCATCAGAATCATTGAGATTTTTGATATATCGCGAGCAGAATTAAATGTTACAACCTATTAGGGTATTAAGGTCATTTTGACCTTCGGGAGGGGTAAACTGGTAATTGAACTAACAAGGTATAAACGGTGATGTACAGAATTTATAACTTCTAGTTGTTCGTCAAGTTTCCGAGCCCCTTTGAACTAATCGGAACCCATTAACACCGTGTTTAATATCTCTCCGGATAGGTACACTTCAACCATTCATATCTCAGAACTGACTATGGAGCATAACAACAATAGTTCACCTTCACCAATCGTCCACTGAACTTATTCTAAAAATCAAGGATATATTCGGATGGTATTTTCCAAGTATTCAAACATGTGCATTGCATTTGAACTCATTCCAAAACATCGAATGTACCTTATAAGAACATATCTCTCTTACTATTAGCTATGTACTTTCTCCTAATAAATTGTACGCCTTCATATGGTATTCCTTCAATATCCTCTTAGTATCATAAACGGCCAACAGACACGGGTCGTATATTACCACTTCTTGTTTGAGCCATTACATGGTTGGCCTTATATGAAGTTCTCAATTCCATGTCTTAAAAATATTCTCAATCATTATAATATCCGAGGGTATTTCAAACAATTCGATGCTCGAAGGTGTTACGATTGTTCAGAGTCTTTCAGTCCTTCCAACTATTCTTTCATTTAAGTTCTCGAGGGTAAAACCATCATTTTGATCAATTTGGCACTTGCTGCCGAGGAAAGATTATTCTTTTTGGTCGTTATGGATATTCTGATCAGTTTAGCATTATTAGTATTTCCAAACATTTTAGTCATTTCCAACGATTTAGCAATTTACGCAACTTTGACTAATTCAAACATACAAATATTTTCTCGCAAATATGTCTTCAGATATTTATTCAATTTCAAATAGAATTTGAGCAATTTACAATCCTAAAGGTGAAGCCTCGTTACGTTAACTTCCCAAGCCAATTCAAGATTTTCAGAAGAATTAGTTGATATACCGAATCTAGTGTAAATTCTCAGACCACTTTCATTGATAGGGGTATTTTAGTCATTTTCATACATCGGGGCATTTTCGTAATTCATTAGCCAACATAATCAGATTTAGAAATCAACTGTTTTTGTTAATCGTTTATTGAACTCGGAAATTTTTTCGATTTATCAAACCTCTTAATCGAATATAAGCCTTGGCCATTAATATTCTTATTTCTTAATTGATCGACATTAGCGAAATTAATCATATGCTCAAACATGGTCGTGCAAGCATTAACCGAATACCAAAAAGTTTTGAAAGCATGCAAAAGGTAGTAATGTATTACCTTAACTCCGAGCTGCAACGATCGATTCATGATACCCCATTTGATTGCACATGAACCCGAATTCGACGTCCCATACCATTTCGGATATAGAGATACATGGATACCTTCAATAAAACAAAACCCTTAATCAGACATCCTTTACATTGCTCTTATACTGAATATTTAACTTATGCACTCTCTAGTTCAAAGTCGGATTTGGAGGCTTTCAGGTTAGAATTTTGCAAAATGGGCTTCAAAAACGGACTCAGGACGTCAAAAAACATAAAACGAGAGTTTTCGGAAAAGTTAACTTTTTGGTCAACGGTCAAAGTCAACGCTGATGTTAGCAGGTCAACGCTGACGTCAGCAGGTCAACGAGCTGAGGTCAACTGAGTTGATTCGATTGACTCGCTGTGCTGACTCGAGCTGAGTTGACTTAGTGGCTGACTCGGACTGAGTTGACTCAGCAAACTGGTTGGGCGTCAGGTTCGGGTTGAACACGGGTCGGGTACGGGTTGGGTCAGACTCAAACGGGTTGGACCAGTTCAGACTGGTTCAAACCCTTAAACCATAATTAAACCGATCAACTCACCCCAAAGCAGATCGATCGTCGGACGGTGGCCGGAGTAGTCGCAGGAGGTCAAAATTATGATTTCTCACCTGAAAAAGATAGAAAACTCGATCATTCGTTTTAATCCAGACTACACAACTGAAATTCACCGGAATCGAACCGGAACTCACCAGAAAAGTCTAATAAACGCCGGAATCCATGAAGCTTCGTTAGGAGTCTTGCCGACGTCGATCAGACGCAAAACCTTAGGGGTTTTGCTCATCTTGCTTCGTCGGTCACGGCTGCCCCGTCGACGCGCTCCTAACGGCGACAGAGGTGGTCTGAGACGAAGGGGGGTTGTTTGGTTCGTCGTCGAGTCTTCACCCGGCTCTCCACAGTGAAAGATGCCTCGTCGCGCGAGTGGCTCACGGGGATCGAGTCTAGGACACAACGGCTAGCACATTGCTGGTGGCCGTGCACGCCACCGGCCGGCGGTGGGGTTGATCGCGCAAGGGTGGTCGGGAGGTGAGGGGTCTCCAAAATTCCAAATTTATCAGATTTTTTTTAGATCTAAGGTGGTTGCATTCATCACGGTAGGTGGGGCTAAATCAGACTTTTATTATTATTATTTTTTTTGTAACCGAACCTAAATATAAAAACAATTCTTGGAAAAATATAACCAAACATACCCTTAGCACAATTGGTTAAACTCCCAACCTTAGCAACCAAGGTCACGGGTTCAAACCCCCTTGGCTGCATAACTTCTTTCTTTCTTTTTTTTTTCTTTTTTTTAAACCATTTAAACCAGGGTGTTACAACTCACCCCCCTCTTAAAAGAAATTTCATCCTCGAAATTTTTCCAGAGTTGGAGATCTGTTGTAACTGCTCTTACGTTTGTTCTTGTACTGAAACTTTTTCATCAGAGTATTCTTATTCCTCGGAACTCTCAAACGGTCACGGATCAATCTGGTAGTGTCTTCAATCATTCGAGTTGTCCTTGAACTCAAAGCCATCTCATTACACATCTCGGACCAACTAATTTCGATACAATGTTTGAATCCATATCGAACTTCAAACAGTACCAAGCAAACCCTTGTCTAATAGTTTATATAGTAAATCGTCTCTACCACGAACAAGAGACATTTCGAACTACCACAGAATTCAATCATACAACCGAAGGGTATATCTTCCAGAATCCACATTACTCGTCCAAGTTAAACATCAGTTTACGGACGAACAATTGTGTGTGGAATTCATACGAGTACTCAAAGCCTCAATCAGGGCCCTCCAGAATTAGGATGTAAACATCATATTGCAGTAAGTAGGATACATATGACGGTACATTGCGTCATTTCCCCCTAAAATGTCCTTCTTCATACCGATCAAGCATAACAAAGGTTTTAAACGAATATCACTTACATTTATTGTAATACTCCGATAATTGTTTCCTTCGTGCATACCAGAGCCACCACATAATCTATACTTCCACCAATTTCACGAACACATTTCTTTTAAATTCGTAATACTTTTATCAAATTTTCGTCGGAATATTCACAAACACACTCATTATCACCGAGCTACTTTACATGAAATCTCATATCGTTTTCCTCGTTTGATCAAACATTTAATCTTAATAGGAATCAGATCTTCGATTTCACAGGCATAAACCATCTTAGGTTCTTTATCCAGATTTAGATCAATTACGTTAATCCAATTCACAGACGAACGTTATAGACATTTCTTGCTAGTACCGATCGATCTATGAAAGGCAGAATGCTTAGAATCACTTAATTCAGAATGAGGGATTCGACATCGGAGTTACGGCTCGGAGGAGTACGGTTATGCTAGGAGCATGCACAGACCAGACACCCTATGACAGACGATCGGCCGATCTACCCAGAATGACGCAACTCTAAGCTCTGATACCACTAAATGTAACACCCTAGACCCGCCTATGCGTTACCACGGATCCTAAGAAGTTACATTATGGTCACCGAAGCGACCCACATTAAAATTTCAAATAAATAAATTGTTAACCATTTAAAATCGTAAATCAAATTTTGAATTAAAATGCAATTTCAGAAAAACATTTAGACAATGAAACAAAACTCTGATACAAATTATTAATACAAGTTTCAAATCCGAATATAAATAAAAACATGACATACACGCCCCCTAATTTTACAGATACCATACTCCGCAAGCAAGCCAAAGAAATTCTCATACCGACGTTGACAGCTTCGACAAAGTCGATCTTCTAACCTGTGATGGTAAAAACAACGTGAGATTCGGAAAGCTCAGTAATACAAACTACCAGGAGATGCTAAAGGTGCAAGTAGGTATATGGCAACTTAACATTTTCATGAAGAATTAAACAACGATAAGCTCAAATTATGATTCAATAATTCAGTTAAAACATTGTTAGGAGGTCACAGAGATTTTCTATTTTGATCACCCGATCCGTAAGAGGTGGTCTAAAGCCAGAGATTTAAAAGAGGTTCAGATTTCAAAAGCTGAATCACAGAGTTCAGAGTGGTCCATTAAGTGCGAATTGTAGGTTTACTGAGGATTCAACATTGATACATTAATTTAGTAAGGTATGTTCCAGAAGAGGTCAGAAAGTTCTATTAATTAACTTAACTACCCTCAACCGAACTCTAAAATGCAATTCGCCCTGAACTGCATACAGAAGGTCTTACCCTAAGCCTGAGGCGTAGGAGCCTACCTAAGGGGATGCCTTAGGTCCAGAAAGACTTACCCTAGGCCCGTGGGCGTAGGAGCTTAACAGAAAGACTTACTCTAGGCCAATTCGGCGTAGGAGCTTAGGTCTAGAAGGACTTACCAGCGCTGAGCCTACAGGTCATCAGTCATATCCCAGATAATATGCCCAAAATGATTTCAGTTTATATTCAGAAGACAATATTACAGAAAATAGATATCAAATATATTTTTATACCAGAAGACAGATACCAAATTTATTTTATTAACATTATTATTATTTCGTATTCAAATGTCAGATATCAGATATATTTTTCATATCATAGGTCAAAAATCAGAGAATTGCTTTCCTTTCGTATTACAATATCATACTTCTAAATTTTTAGCATATGAACTTGGTTTAGAACAGAAAGTATTTACAGCTACATGGTACGCGCTTTATGGCCCAATTCATTTATTAGAGGTACTTGATAGATATCAGAAAGATGACATTTGACAATTTTGGACTGATTTCAGAACAAGGTCCCTACAAATAGGGGAGTTCGATAAGACGGATCGAATCAACATTGGAAGTTGATGCATCAGAATCATTGAGATTTTTGATATATCGCGAGCAGAATTAAATGTTACAACCTATTAGGGTATTAAGGTCATTTTGACCTTCGGGAGGGGTAAACTGGTAATTGAACTAACAAGGTATAAACGGTGATGTACAGAATTTATAACTTCTAGTTGTTCGTCAAGTTTCCGAGCCCCTTTGAACTAATCGGAACCCATTAACACCGTGTTTAATATCTCTCCGGATAGGTACACTTCAACCATTCATATCTCAGAACTGACTATGGAGCATAACAACAATAGTTCACCTTCACCAATCGTCCACTGAACTTATTCTAAAAATCAAGGATATATTCGGATGGTATTTTCCAAGTATTCAAACATGTGCATTGCATTTGAACTCATTCCAAAACATCGAATGTACCTTATAAGAACATATCTCTCTTACTATTAGCTATGTACTTTCTCCTAATAAATTGTACGCCTTCATATGGTATTCCTTCAATATCCTCTTAGTATCATAAACGGCCAACAGACACGGGTCGTATATTACCACTTCTTGTTTGAGCCATTACATGGTTGGCCTTATATGAAGTTCTCAATTCCATGTCTTAAAAATATTCTCAATCATTATAATATCCGAGGGTATTTCAAACAATTCGATGCTCGAAGGTGTTACGATTGTTCAGAGTCTTTCAGTCCTTCCAACTATTCTTTCATTTAAGTTCTCGAGGGTAAAACCATCATTTTGATCAATTTGGCACTTGCTGCCGAGGAAAGATTATTCTTTTTGGTCGTTATGGATATTCTGATCAGTTTAGCATTATTAGTATTTCCAAACATTTTAGTCATTTCCAACGATTTAGCAATTTACGCAACTTTGACTAATTCAAACATACAAATATTTTCTCGCAAATATGTCTTCAGATATTTATTCAATTTCAAATAGAATTTGAGCAATTTACAATCCTAAAGGTGAAGCCTCGTTACGTTAACTTCCCAAGCCAATTCAAGATTTTCAGAAGAATTAGTTGATATACCGAATCTAGTGTAAATTCTCAGACCACTTTCATTGATAGGGGTATTTTAGTCATTTTCATACATCGGGGCATTTTCGTAATTCATTAGCCAACATAATCAGATTTAGAAATCAACTGTTTTTGTTAATCGTTTATTGAACTCGGAAATTTTTTCGATTTATCAAACCTCTTAATCGAATATAAGCCTTGGCAATTAATATTCTTATTTCTTAATTGATCGACATTAGCGAAATTAATCATATGCTCAAACATGGTCGTGCAAGCATTAACCGAATACCAACAAGTTTTGAAAGCATGCAAAAGGTAGTAATGTATTACCTTAACTCCGAGCTGCAACGATCGATTCATGATACCCCATTTGATTGCACATGAACCCGAATTCGACGTCCCATAACATTTCGGATATAGAGATACATGGATACCTTCAATAAAACAAAACCCTTAATCAGACATCCTTTACATTGCTCTTATACTGAATATTTAACTTATGCACTCTCTAGTTCAAAGTCAGATTTGGAGGCTTTCGGGTTAGAATTTTGCGAAACGGGCTTCAAAAACGGACCCAGGACGTCGAAAAACATAAAACAAGAGTTTTCAGAAAAGTTGACTTTTTGGTCAACAGTCAAAGTCAACGCTGATGTTAGCAGGTCAACGCTGACGTCAGCAGGTCAACGGGCTGAGGTCAACTGAGTTGACTTGACTGACTCGCTGTGCTGACTCGAGCCGAGTTGACTTAGTGGCTGACTCGGACTGAGTTGACTCAGCAAACTGGTTGGGCGTCGGGTTCGGGTCGAACACGGGTCGGGTATGGGTACGGGTTGGGTCAGACTCAAACAGGTTGGACCAGTTCAGACTGGTTCAAACCTTTAAACCATAATTAAACCGATCAACTCACCCCAAAGCAGATCGATCGTCGGACGGTGGCCGGAGTAGTCGCCGGAGGTCAAAATTGTGATTTCTCACCTGAAAAAGATAGATAACTCGATCATTCGTTTTAATCCAGACTACACAACTAAAATTCACTGGAATCGAACCGGAACTCACCAGAAAAGTCTAATAAACGCCGGAATCCACGAAGCTCCGTTAGGAGTCTTACCGACGTCGATCAGACGCAAAACCTTAGGGGTTTTGCTCATCTTGCTTCGCCGGTCACGGCTGCCCCGTCGACGCGCCCCTAACGGTGACAGAGGTGGTCGGAGACGAAGGGGGGTTGTTTGGTTCGTCGTCGAGTCTTCACCCGGCTCTCCACAGTGAAAGATGCCTCGTCGCGCGAGTGGCTCACGGGGATCGAGTCTAGGACACAACGGCTAGCACATTGCTGGTGGCCGTGCACGCCACCGGCCGACGGTGGGGTTGATCGCGCAAGGGTGGTTGGGAGGTGAGGGGTCTCCAAAATTCCAAATCTATCAGATTTTTTTTAGATCTAAGGTGGTTGCATTCATCACGGTATGTGGGGCTAAATCAGACTTTTATTATTATTATTTTTTTGTAACCGAACCTAAATATAAAAACAATTCTTGGAAAAATATAACCAAACATACCCTTAGCACAATTGGTTAAACTCCCAACCTTAGCAGCCAAGGTCACGGGTTCAAACCCCTTTGGCTGCATAACTTCTTTCTTTCTTTCTTTTTTTCTTTTTTTTAAACCATTTAAACCAGGGTGTTACACGGACGCCGTGAAGGAGGTGGATATGAAAACGGTGGAGGTTATGGTGGTTGTGGATATGGAGGAGGTCGCCGTGAAGGCGGATACGGTGATGGTGGTTCCCGTTACTCAAGAGGCGGCGGTGCCTCTGAAGGCAACTGGAGGTCTTAAGTTTTAGGTTTATTTGGGTTATAGTTGTTAGTATTATGGTTTGATATTTTTAGTAGATTAAAAATAATTTATATTTAATTTTTAATTATGACGTGGAATATAATTTTATTAATTTTTATATATGACGTGGAAAATTGGGTGGGTATGTGGCATACCCAGTCAGATTTCCGTTAGGGGTTAACGGGGTTTAACGCCCCAGTTACCATTTTTTTTCAAAATTTAAAGTTTAATTGCTACTTCGTGATTTTTGAAAGGTTGGTTACCATTTTGTTTTTTGCATCAAAGTTCAGTGACCGTCTGTGTACTTTACCCAAATTTGAAATTATTCTTATCCCACCACCCACGTAGTTCCTGACACTCACTTAATCTCTGTTATACATATCACGCGACCCAGTTCATATAATATATTTATAAATATAATTAAATAAATATAAACAATTTTTACAGAAAAAGTATGAAATAACTTTCCTTCGGACTCCCAATGCATATTTGACATTATTTCAGTTGTCACAATTTTTAAAAATATAATAGTGCCCCTTTAATTACTAAATTAAAATATAATTTTAACTTGTGTTAAAATTAAGATATTGAAGGGGTGATGATTGAGACTATGTTAAAATTGAGTGTGAATTGAAAAAATGCGACTATGTGACTGCTCTCAGTTTTTAAAAAAGCAAAAGTGAATGTCAGTGAAGTGTTACTAAAATTAATTTTATTAAATATGCTTATTATGTGTTTTGGACACAGAGATAGGGCATGTACAATATTGTAACCCCCTCGACCCGGTCTAGCCGCAAGACCGACTCGGGAGAGTTACACGATGATAACCGGAGAAAAATTTAAGAATTTCCCTCCAATTAACAACTTTAGATTAAAATTTATCTTGTCTAGATGTAATTTAACGACCATATGGTGTTAAGGGTTACAGCGGAAGAACAACGACTCAATCGGACATCAACCAGATGTCCAATTGGAACCAAACAGTCACGAAGGACCATTTCGCAAATCCACACCAAAATAGGGGCTAAAAGGTAATTTAAACCTTACCCAATAGTTTATTAGTCAAGTTTCAAGCACAGGAGGTAAACCAACATCAATGAGGCATATAAACTCATTTAAGAAACATACAAGCATTAGGAACTAAAACGTAACATTTGGAAACCTTCAAATATGCCTTTTAACCACTTTAACTACTTGTATTTCGAAATAGGGTTGCCCGTTTCGAAACGCGGGCTCTCATCAAAAAGAAAAATTTGGTTGTTCCGAAACGGCTCCTATTGGTTTCGAAACGAGAGTTTCCAGAGGCAAAATATACCGAAACGGCATCACTCCTGTTCTGATACGGGTGCCCCAAAAGCCTGGCCGTTCCGAAACCATACCAGATGTTCCGAAACGCTTGGGCACAGATTGGCCCATAAATGCATTTTGGCATCCCCAAACATTCCTAAACTTACCTCGAAAGATCACAAACCACATGGCAACATATTAAGCAAACATTCTAGAGGCAAAACACCCTAAAAGCTGGTTTCAAACATGCACACACTCAAACATGGATCTCAAACATGAAAGCTCAAAAAGGACACTTTAACTCAAATATGCCAACAAGCCAAAACACAAGGCATTTAACCAAAGCCAAAACAAGTCTCAACATAGCATGGTTTTCAACATTTAAACCATGTAGCAAAAGATCCAACTCATGGCAGTTTACAATAACCTCCCTAACACAAGGTATAAGTATTCCCATTGCTAAATTTATTACAACTTAAAATTCATACTTGAGCTTAAGCTATTGTTGAGTTGTGAGGAGCTCGATTCATTCAACCGATAAGGCTCACCAAGTGGTGGAGAGCTAGATTTTTGGGTGGAAGGGTTGTGGAAGCTAAAAAGATAATAGACACAATGATTTATAGTGGTTCAACCTTCTAACCAAGGTCTACATCCACTACCTTAGCTCCCTACTAAGGATTTCCAATCAATCCACTATTGATTCGTCCCCTTTTCTAGGCTTAGGAGGTAACCCTTATACACAATCAAGCTTTCTACCCAAAGCCTTGATTGAAACCCGCTCTTACAAAGAGAAACAATAAACAAACTTAAATCCCTCTAATAGGTATTTGTTTGCACAATTTAGCACTCACCCAAAACCTAAAACACTTGAGCAAATTTGACAATTTTGGCTCACTAGTGTTTGTCTATATAAGAATTGACAATTTAAGTACAAAGACACTTTTTGATCATTTGTTGATTGACAATATGAGCATTAGCCTTTACTTGATGCTTGGAGGTCCCTTTTATACTCTTTGATGAGTTTGTAGCCGTTACTAAAAGTTGGGATTGAATTGGAGCCGTTGAGGACTTTAATTCACATCATAAATGTAGTTCTGCAGCTCTCCGTTTCGAAACAGTCGTGCCCGTTTCGAAACACCCTTTAAGTAGAAAGATCCGTTGCAGTCTGGCAAGGCACCCGTTTCGGAACGCCCCTGGCCGTTTTGGAACACGTATCGAAACGCTTAGACTTGTATCGAAACGCCCTGCATTTAAATGTTAGTTGGGAAATAGCCGTTAGGGTTTATGACCATTGTGGTCCATGCCACGTAGGCGTATCGAAACGACATAGCCCATTTCGAAACACTGGGCAAAATCCTCATCCAGGGAAAGCTTGTTTCGATACTCGTATCGAAACGTTTTTGCTACTGGAATCCCCTATTTCGAAACACCTTAGGTCGTTTCGAAACGTCTGGACGGTTTTGTGAAGTTTGGCATTGAAAAACATGTAAAACCCTTTTAAAAACTTCCCTAAACATAATTTCAAGTTGTTTGGACTTTGGAAATGTTTTAAATACTTTTTAAATCAGTCCAAAACATTTTTCAATTATTATATCAAAACATTAGTTCTACAATCTCCCCCTTTTTGATATAATAAAACTCACTTGAAAAATTGTTTGTGATTCTCCCCCTTTAACTTTAAAAATGTGAATAAGAGATTAAGGATATGAAATCAAATAAAGCTCCCCTTTTCATTTGAAAATTCAATTTTTCAAACCATTTCTCCCCCTTTTTGTTATATCAAAAAGAATTTAAAACATTAAGTTCAAAATAACAATAGAGGTAAAATTTGACAAAAATACAAATTTGGTTTTAAAATGGCTCCCCCTTACTCAAAGTATCATAAAAAATGTTAGTCCAACATATATTATCATCTAGTTGAATTTAAAATAAAATAAATAAATGAAATAAAAAACAACTAGAATTTTTACCAACATTTGAACCCCAAGGAGGATGTGAAGCCTTCCTTCTTCAAGTGTTCTTCCTTGTGTGCATGTAGCTCCCCCTCAATGTTTGACTTGTTGAACATCTCCATCACACCTAGCAAAAGACAATCAAGTAATTTTTGGTATCCAAATTGCTTTGGATCCATGAACATTAGTAGCACAAATTTTAGTCCCATTAGGAATCCATTTTCAATGTCATCCTTTTTAATTGAAGTGGTTAGTCCTTTTGGGACCCAAACACTTTTAAAACATTTTCCTTTTACAAATCTAGGGGCACTAGATTGTCTTACATAAAAATTTGATTTTCCAAAATTGTTTTTCTTTTCAAGCTCTTTGGAAATCAAATCTTTTTCTTCTCGAACCTTTTGAAGCAAATTTTGTAAATCAAAACATTTTAATTCAAACTCTTCGAGTTTTGCTTCAAGTTGAAGTTTGATTTTAGAAATCAAATCATTTTGAATTTTTAACTTTGAAATCAATTTATTGTTTTTCAAAATGTGATTTTTAAACTCTAAAACCAAATCATCATAGGCATCTTGTAATTCATCAAAAGAGTAAGAACATAAAGTAGATGAATTAGAAGTTACCCTTGAATCTTCTTCGATGGCCATAAGGCAAAGGTTGGCTTGTTCATCGTCGGTGGAGTCCTCATCACTCCAAGTAACCACATGTGCCTTCTTCTTATGGCTTGAAGTGCTTGCCCTCTCTTTTTTCTTGGAATCTCGTTCAAGCTCTCTCAAGGCTTTCTTCATGAACGGGGCACACTTCTTGAAGAGATGAACTATCTCTTCATCTTCATCCTCCTCTTCACTTGAGTAGACATGATGACAAGTGGAGGATTTGAGAGCCATGGCACTTGCATTGATGCCAAGCCTTTTGATTTTCTTCTCTCTCATAGCTCTAATTTCTTCCCTCTTCTTCTCATCTTCTTTATTCTTCTTCATGATTTGATGAGTAAGGAGTGACCCCATGAGTTCATCAAGCTTCAAGGTCTTCAAATTCTTGGCTTCGATGATGGTGGTCCTCTTTGAGTCCCATGACTCGGGAAGTGAGTAGATGAGCTTTCGAACAAGCTTTTCCTCCGGGATGGCTTCTCCATAGCCTTTGAGACCATTGGTGATAGTGGAAAACCTATCAAACATCTTCTCATTGTTCTCTTCCGGATCCATTTTGAAGTTCTCATACTCTAAGGTTAGGAGCCCAATCTTGGTCTCCTTGACTTCATCGGTCCCCTCGTATGTGACTTCAAGCTTGTCCCATACCTCCTTGGCACTCTCACAAGAAGACATCTTCTCATAGATGGTTGGGCCAAAAGCACAAAACAAGATGTGCAAGGCTTTGCAATTAAGCTCCATCTTCTTGCGATCGTCGGCACTCCACTCCGCTTTGCTTCTTTGAGGCACGAACGAACCATCTTCAACTATATCCCATAGCTTGTAATCTCTTGATTTGATGAAGAACTTCATCTTTGTCTTCCAATGGGCATAATGGGTTCCATCAAAGAAAGGCGGTTTGTCGATTGATTGTGCCATTGAGCCGGTTGAGTAAAATGTTGATCGAGCTTGCCGAATCTTCTCAATAGGATGTGAATCCTCCTAAATTGAGCCAAGATCTGATACCAATTGTTGAGTTGTGAGGAGCTCGATTCGTTCAACCGATAAGGCTCACCAAGTGGTGGAGAGGTGGATTTTTGGGTGGAAGGGTTGTGGAAGCTAAAAAGATAATAGACACAATGATTTATAGTGGTTCAACCTTCTAACCAAGGTCTACATCCACTACCTTAGCTCTTCGCTAAGGATTTTCAATCAATCCACTATTGATTCGTCCCCTTTTCTAGGCTTAGGAGGTAACCCTTATACACAATCAAGCTTTCTACCCAAAGCCTTGATTGAAACCCTCTCTTACAAAGAGAAACAATAAGCAAACTTAAATCCCTATAATAGGTATTTGTTTGCACAATTTAGCACTTACCCAAAACCTAAAACACTTGAGCAAATTTGACAATTTTGGCTCACTAGTGTTTGTCTATACAAAAATTGACAATTTAAGTACAAAGACACTTTTTGATCATTTGTTGATTGACAATAGGAGCATTAGCCTTTATTTGATGCTTGGAGGTCATTTTATACTTCTTGATGAGTTTGTAGCCGTTACTAGCCGTTGAGATTGAATTTGAGCCGTTGAGGACTTTAATTGCCATCATAAATGTAGTTCTGCAGCTCGCCGTTTCGAAACAGCCGTGCCCGTTTCGAAACACCCTTTAAGTAGAAAGAGTCGTTGCAATCTGACAAGGCACCCGTTTTGGAATGCCCCTGGCCGTTTCGGAACACGTATCGAAACGCTTAGACCCGTATCAAAATGCCCTGCATTTAAATGTTAGTTGGGAAATAGCCGTTGGGGTTTATGACCGTTGTGGTCCATGCCACGTAGGCGTATCGAAACGGCATAGCCCGTTTCGAAACGCTAGGCAAAATCCTCATCCAAGGAAAGCCCGTTTCGATACTCGTATCGAAACGTTTTTGCTACTGAATCCCCTGTTTCGAAACACCTTAGGGCGTTTCGAAACGCCTAGACGGTTTTGTGAAGTTTGGCTTTGAAAAACATGTAAAACCCTTTTAAAAACTTCCCTAAACATAATTTCAAGTTGTTTGGACTTACGAAATGTTTTAAATACTTTTTAAATCAGTCCAAAACATTTTTCACTTATTATATCAAAACATTAGTTCTACAGCTATGATCACCGGAGCATTTCCCTCGCCTTCCTTTGCTTCTCGGACCACTAACGATCTGCATTGTTGGAAAGGATCGTGTAAGCATAAAGCTTAGTAAGTGGTGCTCAAAACCACCACAACAACAATGCAGCTTTAGCAAAACCATTTAAGAATTGAAAACAAGACCACAAGCATAATTTCCAACAATGAGATTATCAACAATCTAACATGTGCTTGGCATCTTGCATCAAGCAATGCAACAACATATAACATCATGGCATGACTCTCAACATCTACCAAGATAACAATCAATCTTCTAACACAAGAGTATAATGGCAACTTTGATTACATTACTCATACGCGGATTAGATTTGATGACATCTCACATCACCGAATCTATAAGAACAACAAGACCCACGATGGCATCTTACATCTCCGAGGTCTAACAATAAAGCTTCCGATGGCATCTTATATCACAGTACTCCTCCCTAAAGGCATCTTACATCAGTACGGTCACGCGCGAATTTTACAAGTGCACTCTAATCCTATGGTCGACCAATTATTCCTGATAAGACCCTCGTATTTGCCAATACTCAACATCTTAAAAGCCATCATAACAATATCACACTCATTAGTCGAATACACACATTCATCGCATCTCTTATCAACAATGCATAACAAGATTTAAAAATAGAATTCCGGAAAAGTAATACGTAAACATTTAACACTTAATCTCGAGCTTAGGCTGTCCTTTTAAGCTCAACCTAAACTCTCAAAAACATTGCCACTCATCGGTAGAATGCAACAATAGTCAAAACACTAATTTCAAGCCTCCGTAACACCGGGTGTCGCGTCCGAAGTACCCAAATCTCTATCCGTTGCTTCTACCCAAATCAAAACAAAGAGTTAACATACATTTCAACAATCAAACCCACTGAAATCAACCCTATCTCCATTCAACAACAACCATTTCCGATTCCTACCAGAAACTAATCAAAACCAATCACATTTCCACTCTAACCAAAAATCAGCCAAAACCTAATCAATTTAACATCCAAAACATACCCAAAAGCTTCAAAATCTTCAACACACATCCAAAAACCCCTTAGGAGCCATTTCCAACCATAAACAACCCCAAAACCCATTTTCTCCAGCTCAAGATTTACCCATTTATTCCATTTCGGCATTTCTTGATAAACCCATCCTCTTAACCTTATTTTATACTCAAAACATGATTTAAAACTCACCCAAACATTATTTTCACTAAATTGCTTAAATCCTTCAAAAACGCATTTTACCCAAAATGAGAGAACTTGAGAAATCATTAAGCTTTTGGAAAAAAAAATGCTACAAGTAAGATTTAAATGAAGAGTGGAGTAAAAATCAAGTTGTTTACCTCATTGAAACCTTCAAAATGGTGAAGATTGGTGGAAATGGATGGCGGCTTGACTTTGTGAGTTTTTGACGTGAAAAGGTTTTGAAAAGGGGGAAGAAGAAAGTGGGTATCTATCCTTTTTTTCTCCTTTCGAAATATTATATTTTATTCCACTTTTATTTTAAAACCTTATTTTAATAAAAAAATCCTCTCTTGCCTTAATTTATTTGTACTTATCCTTAAAACTCAATTTAATTTTTAAAACCCCACTCATGAAACCATTTCATTTAAAGACAACCTGAACCCCAAAACTCAATCTACAAGCCTTTCACGGGTCTCGGTCCGAACTCCCAGACCCTAAACTCGGGGCGTTACAACTCTCCCCCACTTAAGGAATTTCGTCCTCGATATTTACCTAATGGAAAGAGGTACAGAAACTACTCTTCCATGTTCGCTTTTCTCTCCTAAGTGGCTTCTTCCACACCCCGGTGTCTCCACAAAACCTTGACTAACTCAATGGTCCTCCCATGCATAACCTTACTATCGGTAGCTAGAATCTCGACTGGTTCTTCATTATACGACAAATCCGGATTCAATTCAATCTTTTCAACTGGCATAACATGAGACATATCTGATCTATACCTTCGTAGCATCGAAACATGGAACACATCATGAATCTTCTCAAGCTCGGATGGCAATCTCAACCTATATGCAACAGGACCAATCCTCTCAACTACCTCATAAGGACCAATGAATCTCAGACTTAACTTCCCCTTTTTACCAAACCTCATTACCTTTTTTCCACGGGGAAACCTTCAAGAACATGTTGTGACTGATGGCATACTTATCTCTTTTCTTTTCAAATTCGCATACGATTTTTGTCTGTCTAAAGCTGCCTTCAAGCGATCACAAATCAATTTTACCTTCTCGGTAGTGCCCTTAAGCAAGTCTGGCATAGGTACAAGCTTATGTCCAACTTTGGCCCAACAAACAGGTGTTCTACATTTCCTACCATACAGAGCTTCATACGGTGCTATTTGAATACTAGCATGATAATTGTTATTGTACGCAAACTCTACTAGCGGTAGATGTTTCTCTCATGAACCCTGAAAATCAATGATGCAACACCTCAACATGTCCTCTAACACCTGAATAACTCTCTCCGGCTGACCATCTGACTGTAGGTGATACGAAGTAATGAAGTTCAACCAAGTCCCCAAGGCACGATGCAAACACTCCCAAAATCTAGCTATAAATCTCGGATCTCTATCAGACACAATCAACTTCGGTACACCATGCAGCCTCACAATCTCACTGATATACAACTCGGCCAACTTGTCTAGGGTGTAAGTAGTATGAACATGTATGAAATGGGCACACTTAATGAATTTTTCAACTATCACCCATACTGAATTCTTCTTCAAAGGAGTCAACGGTAAACCTGACACAAAATCCATAGTAATTCGTTCCCACTTCCATTTCAGAATCTTCAACAGTTGTAACAAACCTGAAGGAAACTGATGCTCGACCTTAACTCACTGACAAACCATACATCTACTCACATACTCGACCAAATCTTTCTTTAATCCAATCCAGGATTACTCATCTTTCAACCCACAATACATCTTCATACTACTCGAATGCATGGCAAAAGGACTGTTATGAGCTTCGTTCAAAATGGTACGTCTCAACTCGACATCTTCTGGAACAACTACTCTATTCTTAAAACATAAGATACCATTCTCACCAAAGTAGAAATCTGTGGGTTTACCCTCGACTATATCTTGCACGTGAGGTGCCAAAGTTCTGTCTTGCAACTGTTTCTCTCGAATCAACTGAACTAACGATGGTTTAACCTGTAGCTCGGCTATCAAACCACCATCTCATGACACACTCAATCTTGCAAACATAGCTCGCAACTCAATTTCCACCTTCCTACTCAACGCATCAGCCTCTACATTTGCATTACCCGAATGGTACTCTATTGTGAGGTGTCTTTAAGAAGCTCTAACCACCTATGCTGTCTAAAATTCAACTCTCTCTGAGTCATCAAATATTTCAAACTCTTGTGGTCGGTGTAGACTGTGCATTTCTCACCATAAAGGCGGTGTCGCCAAATCTTTAAGGCAAAAACCACGGCCGCTAACTCTATGTCATGGGTAGGGTAGTTCTTCTCGTAAATCTTCAACTGTCTCGAAGCATAAGCTACAACTCTTCCTTCTTGCATAAGCACATAACCTAAACCTACGTATGATGCATCACTAAAGATTACAAACTCTTTTCCTGGTTCAGGCTGAATCAAAATAGGAGCTTCTGTCAATGCTTTCTTCAACTTTTCAAACGCTTGTTGCCTAGCATATGTCCACTCATAGAAAATATTTTTCTGTAACAGCTTAGTCAAAGGTGCAACAATCTTCGAGAACCCCTAATAAAACCTTCAATAATATCCGACTAACCCTAGAAAACTATGAATTTTGGTCACTAACTTTGGTTGTTTCCAACTCACTATTGCTTCTATCTTCTTGGGATCCACGCTAATCCCATTGGCTGAGATCACATGACCTAGAAAGACTGCTTCCGTAATCCAAAACTCACATTTACTCAACTTAGCATACAACTGATTTTCAAGCAAAGTCTGTAGCACTAATCGCAAATGCTCATCATGTTCTTCTTCGGTCCGGAAGTACACTAAAATGTCATCTATGAACACTACTACAAACCTATCCAAAAACTCGTGAAACACTCTGTTCATCATGTTCATAAATGCAGCTGGGGCATTAGTCAAATCGAAAGGCATTACCAAGAACTCGTAGTGCCCATATCGTGTACGAAAAGTTGTCTTCAATATGTCCACATCTTTTACATTCAACTAATAGTAGCCTGATCTCAAATCAATCTTTGAAAACACTAAAGCACCTCTCAACTGATCAAGCAAATCATCAATCTGCGGCAAAGGATACTTGTTCTTCACTGTTACCTTGTTCAACTTCCTATAATCTATGCACATCCTCATACTGCCATCCTTCTTCTTTACAAACAAAACCGGAGCACCCCAAGGTGAAATACCAGGCCTAATAAAACCTCTATATGACAGTTCCTGAAGCTGTGTCTTCAAATCTTTCAACTTTTTTGGTGCCATTCTATACGGAGCAATCGATACAGAAGCATAATATGAATACGTCTCAATAGTAAACTCAACATCCCTATCTGGAGGCAAACCAGACAATTCTTCTGGAAAAACACTCGGGAAGTCACAAACTATCATGATATCTTGCGGTCTCACTTCACTCATATTCGGATTCATCACGTAGGCTAAGTAAGCTTGACAATCCAAATCCATCATCCTCTGAGCTTCTAAAGTTGAAACAACATTAGACAAGAACTTAATGTTCTCGCCAACTACTACTACCTCGTAATCATCTGAAAGCCTCAAAGAAACTCTTTTAGTCTCAAAATCTATCCTAGCTCTATGTTCCACAAGTCAATCCATACCCAAAATCACATCGAAACCATAGAACGACTGTTCCATCATGTTAACGGGAAACACGTGACCTTGAACCATCAAAGGACATCTTCGGAACACTTTCCTAACTACAATTGTCTCACCAAAAGAACTCGTAACATTCGTACCTATATCTAACAACTCAAAAGGCAAACCTAACGATCTTGCATGCTCACCCAAAATATACGAATGTGTCAACCCAGAATCAATCAAATAAACCAAAGATAAGGACTGTAACACAAAATTACATGCAATCAAATCCGTGTCAATCTCAGGCTCACGTTGTGCATAAACTCTAACTGGTCCACCTCCCTCAGGCTGTACGACGACAACATGAGCCACATTCCTTTGACCATCGTTCCTCGGCTAGAAGTTACCTCGGCCGCGCCCACGACCTCTCTGGTACTCAACAGCTCTAGCAGGTGCCTGACCATCCCTAGCCGGATAAGGACACTCACGCCTCAAATGTGCCTGGGATCTACAGTTCCAAAAAGCACGAAAAGTACCCTAACACTCTTCGGAATGATTCCTCCAACATCTAGCACACTCGGGTGTGCGAGCAACAAAACTCGACCCTGATGGCCTCGTCCCATGTTACCACCTCCACGCATAAAGTCCGGTTGGTGCCTTCTATTCTTGTGCCTCTTGTTACGGTCTCGCTCCCACTCAACAGACCTTTTCTGTGAACTGGATCCACCCGATTGAGCAACCAAACTTAGAATTTGCTCAATGTCCTTGGCCCTAGAGACCAAGACATCGAACTCGATGTAATCGGAAGCAAGCATGTAGGTCTTCACCTCCGTAACCAAATCGTAACGGAACCACTCACACATTTCCCTCATAGTGGGAACCAACTCTGAAGCATACTGACTCAAGCGCACAAACTGCACCTCATACTCGGATACGGACATACTGCCTTGCACTAAATTCATAAATTCTTTCTTCTTCTCGTCCTGATAACGAGCACCAAGGTATTTCTTGCAGAACGCACTACGAAAGAATTCCTATGTAACCTCGGCCTCAGGCATACTTGAGATAATTGTGGTCCACCAAGCATACACATCTCCCTGAAGCAACGAGACAATACAATCCAACTTAAGAGTGTCCGAGCACTCCATTTGGCACAAAATTCGAGTAGTGCTCTTAAGCCATACCTCCGAACCCTCGGGAGACATACCACGAAACTCAAATCCGCCTGAGCTATAAAGCTGCTCAAGGGGTAAATCCGTCTCCGCACCCTGAGGTGGTGCTACAGCTTGAAGACCAGCAACAACCGTCTAAAAAGCTCCGGATATAGTTTGAAGTATTTGAGCCATATCCACACCAGCATGACCCTGGCCAACCTGAGGCCCATTACCATCACCTCCAACATTGGTACTCCTCTGAGGTGCATTACCTCCGACATTCGTCCCATTACCATAGGGAGCAGGAGGAGGAAGAGGCGCATACTCGGGTGCCTGGTTACCCGCTCTAGGCATCCTCTCGGTCTCACCATAACAAAGATACAATCTAAAACATCAAAAACAAGTCATGAGATAAACATTGGGTCAGCAAAGGCAGGGATCCGTATGTTAAGCCCTTTTAAATCAAAACCACCTTTCCATAATAATACCTAGCAATGAGAATGCTTAACCAACGTTCAAACATCAGCAGAAACACAAAGTCATGCTTACAAACACCGTGCAAATTAGACAAACATACACATAAACAACTTACCTAGCTTACCTTCTTGGGGAACATCGTAACCGAGGCTCTGATACCACCAAATGTAACCCCTTCGACCCAGTCTAGTCGCAAGACCGAATAGGGAGAATTACACGGGGATAACTGGAGAAAAATCTAAGAATTTCCCTCCAATTAACAACCATAGATTAAAATTTATCTTTTCTAGATGCAATTTAACGGTCCTATGGTGTTAAGGGTTACAACGAAAGAACAACGACTCAATCAGACATCAATTGGATGTCCAATTGGAGCTAAACAGTCACGAAGGACCATTTCGCAAAACCACATCAAAACAGGGGCAAAAAGGTAATTTGAACCTGACCCAATAGTTTATTAGTCAAGTTTCAAGCACACGAGCAAACTAACACCAACGAGGCATATAAACTCATTTAAGAAACATACAAGCATTAGGGACTAAAATGTAACATTTGGAAACCTTCAAAGATGCCTTTTAACCACTTTAACTACATGTGTTTCGAAACAAGGGTTGCCCGTTTCGAAGCACGGGCTCTCATCAAATAGCAAAATTTGGCTGTTTCGAAACGACTCTTCTTGGTTTTGAAACGGGAGACTCCAGAGGCAAAACGTACCGAAACGACACCACTCCCGTTCTGATACAGGTGCCCCAAGAGTCTGGCCGTTCCGAAACCATACCAGATGTTCTGAAACGTATGGGCACATATTGACCTAAAAATGTATTTTGACATCCCTAAACATTCCTAAACTTACCTCAAAAGATCACAAACCACATGGAAACATATTAAGCAAACATTCTAGAGGCAAAACACCCTAAAAGCAAGTTTCAAACATACACACACTCAAACATGAAAGCTCAAAAAGGATACTTTAACTCAAAAACACCAACAAGCCAAAACACAAGGTATTTGACCAAAACCAAAACAAGTCTCAACATAGCATGATTTCTACATTTAAAGGATGTTGCAAAAGATCCAACTCATGGGAGTTTACAATAACATCCCTAACACATGGTATACGTATTCCCATTGCTAAATTTATTACAACTTAAAATTCATTCTTGAGCTTAAGCTATGATCATCAGAGCCTTTTCCTCGCCTTCTTTTGCTTCTCGAACCACTAACGATCTACATTGTTGGAAAAGAGCGCGTAAGCATAAAGCTTAGTGAGTGGTGCTCAAAACCACAACAACAACAACAATAGAGTTTTAGCAAAACCATTTAAGAATTGAAAACAAGACCACAAGTATGATTTCCAACAATGAGATTATCAACAATCTAACATGTGCTTGGCATCTTGCATCAAGCAATGCAACATAATAAAACATCATGGTACGACTCTCAACATCTACCAATATAACAATCAACCTTCCAACACAAGAGTATAATGGCAACTATGATTACATTACTAGGATACACGGATTGGATTCGATGGTATCTCACATAATCGAATCTATAAGAACAATAAGACTCACGATTGCATCTTACATCATCAAGGTCTAACAATAAAGCTTCTAGTGGCCTCTTACATCAGTGTACTCCTCCCTAATGGCATCTTACATTACTAGGGCCACACGAGAGTTTTACAAGTGCATTCTAATCCTATGGTCGACCAATTATACCTAGTAAGACCCTCATATTTTCCAATACTCAACATCATAAAAGCCATCATAACAATATCACACTCATTAGTCGAATACACACATTCATCACATCTCATATCAACAATGAATAACAAGATTTAAAATAGAATTCCGAAAAAATAAATGGTAAACATTTAACACTTACTCTCGAGCTTAGGCTAGCCTTTTAAGCTCAACCTAAATTCTTAAAAACATTTCCACTCACCGGTAGAACTCAACGATAGCCGAAACACCGATTTCAAGCCTCCGTAACACCGGGCGTCGCGTCTGAAGTACCCAAATCTCTATATGTTTCTTCTACTCAAAACAAAACAAAACAAAGAGTTAACTTACTTTTCAACAATCAAACCCACTAAAATCAACCCTATCTCAATTCAACAACAACCATTTCCGAATCCTACCCGAAACCAATCAAAACCAATCACATTTCCACTCCAACCAAAAATTAGCCAAAACCTCATCAATTTAACATCCAAAGCATATCCAAAAGCTTCAAAATCTTCAACACACATCCACAAACCCCTTAGGAGTCATTTCCAACCATAAACAACCTAAAACCCATTTTCCCCAACTCAAGATTTACCCATTTATTCCATTTCGAGATTTCTTGATAAACCCATCCTCTTAACCTTATTTTATACTCAAAACATGATTTAAAACTCACCCAAACCACTGTTTTCACTAAATTGCTTAAACCCTTCAAAAACCCATTTTACCCAAAATGAGAGAACTTGAGAAATCATCACGCTTTTGGAAAGAAAATGCTACAAGTAAGATTTAAATGAAGAGTAGAGTAAAATCAAGTTGTTTACCTTATTGAAACCTTAAAAATGGTTAAGATTGGTGGAAATGGATGATGGCTTGACTTTGGGAGTTTTTGACGTGAAAAGGTTTTGAAAAGGGGGGGAAGAAAGTGGGTATCTATCCCCTTTTTTTCTCCTTTTGAAATATTCTACTTTATTCCACTTTTATTTTAATACTTTCTCTTAATCAAAAATCCTCTATTGCCTTAATTATTTGTATTTATCCTTAAAACTCAATTTAATTTTTAAAACCCCTTTTATGAAACCATTTCATTTAAAGACAACCCAAACCCAAAACTCGATCTACAAACCTTTCTTGGATCTTGGTTCGAACTGTCATATCCTATATCTGAGGCGTTACAAATATCTTACTCACCCAACTCCACCACCTACAAAATTTATAATCATTCCAATCTAATTGTGTAACACCTGAGTTTAGGGGTCGGGAGTTGAGTGTATGAATCGGGTTCGAGTCGTTGGGCTCGTTCAAATTAAAATGGGCTTTGGTTTTAATTAAAAAGAGCTTGAATTTCATTAAGGGAAAAATAGTAAAATTTTAAATAAAGGAATAAACTAAGTGAAAAAGTGCTTTTTTGACATAAAAATCACCATGTTCTTCTTCCTCAAGGAAATTTCACGACAAAACCTTCCCCCAAACCCCAAGTTACTATTCCATTCATTTGTTCACCGATTTCAAGTGATTTCATCGAGGTAAGAGCGGTTTTGACTTCTCCTCTTTATTCCGAACGTTCCCATGGTTTTAGTTTCTCATAAACACCATCTTTGAGGTTTTTCAAGTTTTCAAGTTTTAAGAAAAGGAAGAAGCTTTAATGGTTTTTCGTTTAGCTTTTGATTTGCAAAGTTATTATATGTTTTAATCTTGCTAAGTATAATATATCTCAAAATGGTGGGGTTTTGATGAAAATCCCGAAATGGGTTTTTGTGGGTATTTTAAAAGGTTAAAAACTTGGGTTTTTGTGGTAGTGGTGTAGAAGAGTGGGGCTGATGATATAGTAATGCTTGAGGGTTGTTTTAAAGGTGTTTACTGAAGATTTAGGTGTTGGATTTGATGGGTTTCTGTTGGGTTGAATGTAAGTTCGAAAATGAGGATTTTGTGTTAGTTTTGGCTTGGAAATGTAGAGAAATGGCTTTGTGTTGTAACCTGATTTGTGACAAAGGTTTTGTGAATGATTTGTGTAGTAATATTTTGTTTTTAATTGATTAGAATCAAGGGAAATCGTTGGAGAAACTTCAAGCTTGATTATGGGAAGTTTGGAAGCTTGATTTGGCTTTCTCGGTTTTCTTAAGGGAGTTCGGTGAATGGATTATTTTTAAATGGTTTTAAATTGGTTCAAGTGTGTGGTTGAGGTGTTGGATTGTACTTGGTAGGCCAATCTAACGAGGGGATTAAGTTGGTAGCTTAATCTCTTGTTTGGCTTTATGAGTTCTTGCTTAATTTGCATAATCGTGGTCTTGTGTAGTATGTGTTCGTTTATGCATGTTGATGTATATATATGTTTTGATGAAGTATATGGTGATGATATGTTGTGTGCATGATTGTGAAATCATGGTGAGACTTGCTTAGTATAATTGGCACTAGTTATAATTATCGGATATAAATGATCGATCATTAGGATGAGTATGCACACGGTAAGAGTCAAATTCGCACGTGGCCTTGGTGACATGTAGTCATGAAGGGGGAGTATGGTGAGGTAATATTCCACCAGAAAATGTTAGCATGTGATGATGAGTGTAATCCCATCCATGAGTGAAAACGGTGATGAGTGTATTCTCATCGGAAGGTAATTGTTGTTGAGAACGTTAGGGGTGCAAATCCCAACGGAAGTTATCTGCATATCCGAGTAAGCTAATAGTTGCCAATATACTTGTCCATGAGTGGTGGTTGTGATAAGATATTTGTTGGACCTTGTTTAGCATAACATGAGATAAGATGCCATGTTCATGTATTCTTGTAACGTTTCGCTATGTTGCTATATTAGCGTAAATGTATGCCTTGTAAATGTCTTAAGGATAACATGCTTTAAACCGTTGCATTGTCGTTGTTTTGATTTAGAGCTCCCTCACTAAGCTTCTAGCTTACGCTCTCATTTTCAACAATGCAGATCATTAGTGTGGAGCTAGCAATGAGCAAGGAAAGGGCATCCAAGCGCGTTTGTGGTTGCTCAAGTATGGTTTTAGTAAATATTGTAGTAGTTTAGCAATGGGGATGCTATGTGTTATAGGAGTATGTGTTAGACTCCTATTTTGTTAATGCTTTTATGTTGTGGATTTGTAAACCATGCTTTATGAGATGATTATGAGTTGTGAGAAAAAGCATGTAGGCTTTGTTTTATGAATGCTTATATTTTATATTGAAGGCTTATAACCATGCCTTATGCTATGTGGTGAGGATGTATGTTCTTTTGTATGAAATGGCCTTGTTATGCATGTGTATATGTTTGATCATGCTTGAAGTAGGGTGAAATACCTATAGATTGTATGCTTGTTTGTTGTTTCATGATTCTTGTGGTTTTGCGGTATGTTTGGGAACACTTGGAGATGCAAAAAACTGCTTTCAGGGTCACACAGAGTGCATGCGTTTCAAAACGCTCGTGGTTGTTTGGGAACGAGTGTAGCTCCATGCATACTCGTATTGGAATGAGGGTGGTGTCGTTTCGATACGATTTGACAATGTGAGCCCCCGTTCTGGTACACATTCCGATACGGTTTGTCACTATGAGTGCCTATTTCGAAACCTATTCTAGTACGTTTCAACACTGGTAACCCCCGTACCTGAATGGAGTGGACCGTATCGGTAAGGCCTGGTCTGGCTTTTAAACTGGTGCCCGTGTATCCCGTTTCGAAACGCAGGCTTGTATTTGGGCTTTTTAGCATCTTTAAAGGTTTTCGGATGTCTGGCTTTAGTCCCGTTGGTTGTATGCTTCCTTGTTAAGCTTATATGCATCACTGTGAATTGTTTTGGTTTCAAATGCAAGCAATTGGACATATCATGTCACATGGTAAATTTAAATTACCTTACGTTCTGTTTGTATCGTCTCGTTGTCTTTTCCGCTGTCGTATCTCACATAGGACTAAACGATACATTTAGATAAGATAATTAAAGAAAAATTTTCTAGGGTTGCTAATATAAGTGGAACCTTAACGAGTTTTGCTTTGGTTTTCCCCGTGTAACCTGTTCGGATTGGTCTATTGTCTAGACCGGGACGAGAGAGTTACATTTTTTGGTATTAGAGTCTGAGGTTTTCGCGACCTTGGGAAGTTAAGTGAGGTAAGTTTGAGGTGTATGTTGTACAGTGAATGTTTCGCTATGTTTTCTTGCTTGCACAGTGTTTGGTAGCATGTATTGGTATGATTGTTGTGTTGAGGCGTAGTGTCAAGTTCCCATTGCTACTATTTCTTATTTGAAAAGATTTTGTAAAGTAGTACTTGAGCACATGTGACCTTTGCCTTTGCTAACTTAAACCTTGTGTGTTTGTTTGTAGTTGTTATCTTGCTAGCCGTGTGATGAAACCTAGAGGCAGGCCTAGGATGGTTCACCCGGAACCTCGGGCAGCATCTCCGAAAGTTGAGCCGGTTGTTGAGGCGGAGGCTCCTCCACCTCCTCCTTCTCCTCCTCGTCACGAGGGAGGTGAGGCGAGAGCCGAGAGTGTAGGACCTCAGGTTGGTCAAGGTCCGGCCGGTATAGATTTGGCTCTATTAGTTCAGGTGATAGCTAGGGCTTTTCAAGAAGCTGTGGCCGGGGGACATGCAGTGGCACAACCTCAGAGTGAGAGCACCAGTTTGCCACTTGAGAGGCTTCACAGTTTGGGAGGTGAAGAGTTTCGAGGGTTGGCGCCCGAGAGATCTGAGGATTGGTTTTACAAGATTGTCCGTATTTTGTCTTAGATGGGTTGTACTGGGGCACGCAGACTTAGGTGTGTTGTTTCTCTACTTCAGGTGATGCCTAAACTTGGTGGGTCACTTTTAATATAGGCATGCCATATGTCGAGATCACTTGATAGTTATTCGAGTCTGCCTTTCGCAAGAAGTATCTGGGTCCCAGTTATCTAGATGAGAAGAAGAGAGAGTTCACGGCTTTGCTTCAGGGTAACATGACAGTGACCGAGTATGAGATACAGTTTGTCAGATTGAGTCAATATGCGTCTGAGCTAGTTCCTACTGAGAGAGAACGTTGCGACCGTTTTCATTATGAGTTGAGCGAGGAGGTAAAGAGGTACACTTTGGCTATGGACTATATGGACTTTGATGTCTTGGTCACTAGGGCCAATGACATAGAGCACAATTTGAGTTTGACCAAACATTCAGGTGGTTCTAGTTCAGGGAAGAGGTCTGGCGACTTTGATAGAGGTGATGCCAAGAGGCATAGGGACAATAAACATCATTATGACCATATATGTGGCGGTGGTAACCACGGGAGAGGCCATCATGGCCAGAGAGCTGGTGGGCGTTTTCCTGAGTGTGCTCGATGCGGGAGGAATCACACCGGTGAGTGTTGGGGGAAATTTCATTCGTGTTGGAACTGTGGGGCTATAGATCACCTTAGGCGTGATTGTCCACATCAGGCTAGGTATGCACCGGTTCAGGTTCAGGCTCTTGCTAGAGCCATTGATTATCTGAGAGGTCGTGGGCGCGGTCGAGGTAACTTCCAGCCGAGAAATGATGGCCGGAGGAATATAGCGCATGTAGTTGCGGTTCAGCCGGAGGGCGGAGGTCAAGCTAGAGTTTATGCTCAGGGAGAGGGACAGAACGACACAGATGTGATTGCAGGTAATTTCTCGATATCGTCTATGAGTTTGCTTTCCTTGATTGACTCCGGGTCTACACATTCTTATATTTTGAGTGAGCATGCAAAGATGTTGAATTTACCTTGTGAGGTATTAGAGGTAGGTGTTAGTGTTACTAGTTCCTTTAGGGATACAGTAGTGGTTAGGAAGATGTACATAAGTTGTCCGTTAATGGTTCAAAGGCACACATTTCCAGTGGACATGATGGAGTTACCGTTCTATGGCTTTGATGTGATTTTGGGTGTGGATTGGCTTACAGAACATAGAGCTAGGATAGATTTCGAGACTAAGAGAGTCTTCTTGAAGCTTGCAGATGACTATGAGATTGTGGTAGCAGGTGAGAATGTGAAGTACTTATCGAATGTTGTTTCAGCCTTAGAGGCTCAGAGATTAGTTGAGTTGGGTTGTGAGGCGTACTTGGCTTACGTAATGATTCCAAACATGAATGAAGTTAGACCGCAATATATCAGAACAGTGTGTGATTTTTAAAGTGTGTTTCCAGAAGAGTTGCCCGGTTTACCGCCTGATAGAGAGGTAGAGTTTGCTATAGAGACATATTCAGCTTCTGCTCCTGTTTCGATTGCTCCGTACCGTATGGCACCGAAGGAACTGAAAAAGTTGAAGACTCAGTTACAAGAGTTGTCAGATAGAGGTTTTATCCGTCTGAGTTCTTCGCCTTAGGGCGCTCCGGTATTGTTTGTGAAGAATAAAGACGGTAGAATGAGAATGTGCATAGATTGTAGACAGTTGAATCAGTTGACAGTGAAGAACAAGTTTCCCTTGCCGTGTATCGATGATTTGTTTGATTAGTTGAGAGGGGCATCAGTCTTTTCGAAGATAGATTTGAGATCCGGTTACTACCAGTTGAAGGTAAAAGAGGTTGATGTACCGAAGATAGATTTTAGGACTAGATATGGCCATTACGAGTTCTTAGTTATGTCGTTTGGGTTGACAAACACACCAGCTGCTTTCATGGATATGATGAATAGAATCTTCCATCAGTACTTAGATCAGTTTGTAGTTGTCTTCATAGATGATATTTTGGTGTATTCGCGTACCGAGGAAGATCATGACCGGCACTTGAGGTTAGTTTTACAGACTTTTCTAGACAACCAGTTGTACGCTAAGTTGAGTAAGTGTGAGTTCTGGATCCGAGAAGTAGTCTTCCTAGGACATTTAGTGTCAGCCGAGGGGATTAGAGTTGATCCGAATAAGGTAGAAGCTATTATTGAGTGGAAGTAACCAAAGTATGTGACAGAGATTCGTGGTTTCCTAGGCTTAGCGGGTTACTATAGGAGTTTTGTGGATGGATTCTCAAAGATAGCCGCTCCTTTGACAAAGTTGCTTCAGAAGAATGTTCAGTTTGAGTGGTAAGATGCGAGACAGTAAGCGTTTGAGAAATTGAAAGAATCTTCGACCAATGCACCGATTTTGATTCTGCCAGAGTCGGGGAAAGATTATGTGATCTACAATGATGCTTCTTATGTAGGCTTAGGTTGTGTGCTCATGCAAGATAGAAGAGTGGTGGCTTATTCCTCGAGACAGTTGAAGACTCACGAGCGTAATTATCCAACACACGACATAGAGCTAGCCGCAGTTTTGTTTGCCTTGAAGATCTGGAGACATTATTTGTACGGTGAGAAATTCACAGTGTATACGGATCACAAGAGCCTGAAGTATATAATGACACAACTAGAGTTGAACCTTAGACATCGTAGGTGGCTAGAGTTTCTTAAAGACTATGATCTCACGATTGACTACCATCTGGGTAAAGCCAATGTAGTGGCAAATACTTTGAGTAGGAAGGTAGCCGTTGAGTTGAGAGTCATGTTTGCTAGTTTGAGCTTGTCTGGTGATGGTGGAGTAGTGGCTGAGCTTCAGGTTAGACCTACCTTAGGCCAGTTGATTAGAGAGAAACAACTCTTAGATAGATCTTTGGCACCTCACTTGCAAGATATAGCCGAAGGTAAACCGTTGGACTATAGTTTCAGTGTTGATGGGGTCTTGTGTTTCAGAGATAGAATATTTGTGCCAGATGACAACGATTTGAGGTGTACTATCTTGACCGAAGCACACAGTAGACCGTTTGCTATGCACCCCGGTAGTAAGAAGATGTATCATGATCTGAAGAATGAATACTATTGGGTTGGTTTGAAGAAAGACATAGCCGACTATGTGAGTAAGTGTATGGTATGTCAGAGAGTGAAGGCAGAACATCAGGTTCCATCAGGTTTGTTGCAACCGTTGAGGATTCTGGAATGGAAGTGAGAAAATATCACCATGGACTTCGTTTCGGGTTTGCATTTGACTCATTCGAAGAAGAACTCAGTTTGGGTTATAGTTGACCGCTTTACAAAGTGTGCTCACTTTTTAGCTATTAATATGACTTACTTCTTAGATAGGTTGGCCGATTTGTACATTGAAGAGATAGTGATACTGCATGGTGTGCCGAAGTCAATTGTGTCAGACAGAGATCCCAGATTTACAACCCAATTTTGGGAGTGTTTGCATACAGCTTTGGGTACCCGATTGAATTTCAGTATATCATATCATCCTCAATCAGATGGTCAGTCAGAGAGGGTTATACAGATTTTGGAGGACATGTTGCGTTGTTGCATTATTGATTTTCAGGGTACTTGAGAGAAACACTTGCTGTTGGTCGAGTTCGTATACAGTAACAATTTTCAGTTGACCATTCAGATGGCTCCGTATGAGGCTTTGTATGGTAAAAAATGTAGAACTCCGATTTTTTGGATCGAAGCAGGCCATAAGTTGTTACCAATGTCAAATTTTCTTAAAGGGACTACTGATAAGGTGAAGTTAATTTGTGATCTTTTAAAGACAGCTTCGGATAGGCAGAAATCCTATGCCGATTTGAAGAGGAAAGAAGTTGAGTATGACGTGAGAGATAGAGTGTTCTTGAAAGTCTCTCCGTGGAAGAAAGTTATGAGGTTTGACATGAAAGGGAAATTTAGTCTGAGGTACATTGGGCCGTATGAGATTGTGAAGCGAATCGGTCCGGTTGCTTATCAGTTACATTTGCCATCCGAGTTAGAGAAGATTCACAATGTGTTCCATGTTTTCGGTGCTTCGTAAGTATAGATCAGATCCTTCGTATGTGATGCCGGTGGAAGAGATTGAGTTGAATCCAGATTTGAGGTATGATGAGGAACCAGTTGAGATCTTAGGCTCAGACAACAAAGTGTTGCGTGATAGATCAATTGAGTTAGTCAAAGTGAGGTGGTAACGTCGAGGTGTGGACGAGGCCAATTGGGAGAGAAAGGAGGATATGAAGAAGCAGTTTCCGTATCTCTTCCAGTAAGGTAATTTCGAGGACGAAATTCCTTAAGTGGGGGAGAGTTGTAACGCATGGGTTTAGGGTTCGGGAGTTGAGTGTGTGAATCGGGTTCGAGTCGTTGGGCTCGTTCAAATTAAAATGGGATTTGGTTTTAATTAAAAAAGGGCTTGAAATTCATAAGGGAAAATAGTAAAATTTTAAAAGAAGGAATAAACTAAGTGAAAAGTGCCTTTTTGACAAAAAAATCACCATCTTCTTCTTCCTCAAGGAAATTTCACGACAAAACCTTCCCCCCAAACCCCAAGTTACTATTCCATTCATTTCTTCATCGATTTCAAGTGATTTCATCGAGGTAAAAGCGTTTTGACTTCTCCTCTTTATTTCGAACGTTCCCATGGTTTTAGTTTCTCATAACACCATCTTTAAGGTTTTTCAAGTTTACAAGTTTTAAGAAAATGAAGAAGCTTTAATAGTTTTTTGTTTAGCTTTTGATTTGCAAAGTTATTATATGTTTTAATCTTGCCCTTAAGTATATTATATCTCAAAATGGTGGGGTTTTGATGAAAATCCCGAAATGGGTTTTTGTGTGTATTTTAAAAGGTTAAAAACTTGGGTTTTTGAGGTAGATTGGTGTAGAAGAGTGAGGCTGATGATATAGTAATGCTTGAGGGTGTTGGATTTTGAAGGTGTTTAATGAAGATTTGGGTGTTGGATTTGATGGGTTTCTACTGGGTTGAATGTAAGTTCGAAAATGGGGATTTTGGGTTAGTTTTGGCTTGGAAATGTAGAGAAATGGCTTTGTGTTGTAACCTGATTTGTGACAAAGGTTTTATGGATGATTTGTGTAGTAATATGTTGTTTTTGATTGATTAGAATCAAGGGAAATCGTTGGAGAAGCTTCGAGCTCGATTCCAGGAAGTTTGGAGGCTTGATTCTGCTTTCTCAGTTTGCTTAAGGGAGTTCGGTGAGTGGATTATTTTTAAATGGTTTTAAATTGGTTCAAGTGTGTGGTTGAGGTGTTGGATTGTGCTTGGTAGGCCAATCCAAGGAAGGGATTAAGTTTGTAGCTTAATCTCTTGTTTGGCTTTATGAGTTCTTGCTTAATTTGCATAATCGTGGTCTTGTGTAGTATGTGTTCGTTTATGCATGTTGATGTATATATATGTTTTGATGAAGTATATGGTGATGATATGTTGTGTGCATGATTGTGAAATCATGGTGAGACTTGCTTAGTATAATTGGCACTAGTTATAATTATCGAATATAAATGATCGATCATTAGGATGAGTGTGCACACACTAAGAGTCAAATTCGCGCGTGGCCTTGGTGACGTGTAGTCATGAAGGAGGAGTACGGTGAGATAATATTCCACAAGAAAATGTTAGCATGTGATGATGAGTGTAATCCCATCCATGAGTGAAAACGGTGATGAGTGTATTCCCACCGGAAGGTAATTGTTGTTGAGTACATTGGGGGTGAATATCCCAACGGAAGTTATCCATATATCCGAGTAAGCTAATAGTTGCCAATATACTTGTCCATGAGTGGTGGTTGTGATAAGATATTTGTTGTACCTTGTTTAGCATAACATGAGGTAAGATGCCATGTTCATGCATTCTTGTAACGTTTAGCTATGTTGCTATGTTAGCGTAAATGTATGCCTTGTAAATGTCTTAAGGATAGCATGCTTTAAACCCTGCATTGTCGTTGTTTTGATTTATAGCTCCCTCACTAAGCTTCTAGCTTACGCTCTCGTTTTAGATAATGCAGATCATTAGTGTGGAGTTAGCAAGGAGCAAGGAAAGGGCGTCCAAGCGTGTTTGTGGTTGCTCAAGTATGGTTTTAGTAAATAATGTAGTAGTTTAGCAATGGGGATGCTACGTGTTATTGGAGCATGTGTTAGACTCCTATTTTGTTAATGCTTTTATGCTGTGGAATTGTAAACCATGCTTTATGAGATGATTATGAGTTGTGAGAAAAAGCAGGTAGGCTTTGTTTTATGAATGCTTATATTTTGTATTGAAGGCTTATAACCATGTCTTATGCTATGTGGTAAGGATGTATGTTCCTTTGAATGAAATGGCCTTGTTATGCATGTGTATATGTTTGATCATGCTTGAAGTAGGGTGAATTGCCTATAGATTGTATGCTTGTTTGTTGTTTCATGATTCTTGTAGTTTTAGGGTATGTTTGGGAACACTTGGAGATGTAGAAAACTGTTTTCAGGGTCACACAGAGTGCATGCTTTTTGAAACGCTCGTGGTTGTTTTGGAACGGGTGTAGCTCTAGGGATACTCGTATCGGAACGGGGGTGGTGCCGTTTCGATACGATTCGACACTCTGAGCCCCCGTTTTGGTACGCGTTTCGATACGGTTTGCCATTGTGAGTGTAACCCCCTCATCCCGGTCTGGCCGGATGACCGGTCCAAGTGGGCTACACGGGGAAAACCGAAGTGAAACCCGTTAAGGCTCCCCTTCGGTTAGCAACCCTATTTTTTCTTTTTAATTTTAATCTTGTCTAGAGGAGTATTAGAGTCCTAAGTGATCAAACACGCGGAGCGACATACGTGAGACAATCAAACGAACCCAAACAACATTTAACAGCCCAATTTTAACTTAACTGCAGGCGGTATCGATACACCTAAGGGGTGTATCGATACACCTTGACTAGGTCAAAAGGTCAATGTCAGCCTGCAGAGACCGTATCGATACACCCAAGGAGTGTATCGATACCCTCCCCAAAGGTTGACTTCTCACAGTCAACGCTAAGATGACCGTACCGATACGCCAAGGGCCGGTATCGATACCAAGTTTGGACAATGGCTTCAGTGACCAAAATGGTATCGATACGCCTGAGACCGGTATCGATACTAAGATTGGACAGTAGCTCTAGTGTCCAAAATGGTATCGATACGTCTCTCCGCGTATCGAAACGAAAGGCCTGGAATAGGAAGGCCGTATCGATACAGGTCTAACCATATCGATACCCCTGCTCTGCAACTCCTCATTTCACTACTTGGTAACTTCACATACGATTCTAGATGCACTTTTGGGCACTCCTAAGCGTAAACACACATACATGCATCAAACCACAATTGAGAAGTAGCATGGGAGGCATTTAATCTAACGAAAACATACAAACAAGACTCCATACAATTTCACAAAGAGGCATGTTTAGCAAGCACAAGACATCATTCACAAAGTAGTCAAGCATAAGGCATACATGGGCCAACATCATACAAGTTTAGGCATATGCAAATAAACCACATAAGAAACATAAGACATAATCCAAGAAGCAAAAACATAACACCACATGAGTTTAACAATTTCAAGCATAACCTCCTAAGGAGTTTGACCCCAACTCCTAACACTCTACACCCCATTGTCTAGGCATTATTACAAAAGCAAACCATACTTAAACTTGCTTGAGAACTCCAAAAGCTCCTCCCTCGCCCGCTCGCCTCCCGAACTCTAACGATCTGCACGTTGGAAACAAAAGAGCATAAGCAATCTAGCTTAGTGAGAGAGGCTCTACAATTCACAACATGCAGTTTTCCAAAACACGATTTATATGCAAGAAAGCAATGGATGCACAAGGGTCTATTTCAACCACAACACTTGGTTTGCACAAGCACAACCAACATACACCTAC